>JAQMYJ010000007.1:26770452-26784913 GCA_030014305.1 Clarias laeviceps
CGCAGCGCAAGAGAGAGAAAAAACGTTGCCTCAGTTGTGATCACGTGACGCTCGGCGTCAAAACAAGAAGCGCATGCATGATACATGATACTCTGTACTCGTAAACCAAGACTTGTTTGTTTTTCAAGTCAAAATTTATTAAAAATCTTTGTTTGTCTTGCGAATCCGAGGTTTCACTGTATATATATGTACATAGGGCTGGCTGTATAATTTATTGTAAAAAAACTTATAAAAGACAAATACATCCTTTTTTGACATCATCTCCTTGCTTTCCAATACACTTTGTCCATCTGTCCACAAGCTTTCGTATTCCCTCATTAAAACTGTTTTATGCTAAGCTGCGACCCACGAATGCACCGCTGTCTTCAGTTCTTCATCGGAAGTGAATCTCCGTCCTCGTAGGGCTGCTTTCAGGGAACCAAACAGATAAAAGATCAGGACTATAGGGAGGACGCTTTAACATTTTAAAGTTACTTTTTAATCTGAAGTTTAATCTTCCAATACTTCTGGCCTTTGAGAATCCCAGAAAACTGTAAGCGTTGATTAACTTTACAGCTGATGGTTTTGACTTTTGAACTTTTTCTCGGTCGGTGATTGAGGATGTTTCTGTTCTATACTCAGCCGTTTACTTTCAGGCTCGTGGTGATGAACCCGTGTCTCATCACCAGTAATGATTCTCTTTAAGAAACTTTCACCTTCCTTTGGGGTATCGGTTTTTAATTTTCTAAATCAAATTTACACTTCTGTTTACGCTCTTCTGTCAGTTGTTTCGGAGGGAAAAAAAACACGAATCACTTGCACGCTGCTCTTCTTTTGTGCAAATCACAAGTGAGGCTTCATTTTAACTTGCGCAGGTTCACAGTTTCAACTTCAAATTTATTTATACAGCAGATCTTTAATTTAACTTTAGAAGTGTGAAGATCTGTAACAGATCGGAGCTCATTAGGGAGATTATTCCACCTGCACAGCCGTGACCGGGGAGACTGTAGCCTCGAGCAGAAAGCGCGGATGAGACCAACAGTAGTTTTAATATAAACCGAGTGCGGATCTTTTCTGACTCTCCCTCGTGAGTGTAAAATGTATTTTTTTTATTGAAAAAAAAAAAAAAAAAGATATTACAAATATCATTGACTTCCAAGAAAAATGTGCCGTAACGCTCACGAAACTAGACACGAGTGTTAATAAATTCTAAAAATGCAAAGCGTTAGCTCTATTTCCTATTCATTAATTCATTTATTTATGTATGTATTTATTTATATTCGCTGTTATATCAGGAGATTTTCCTCTCTCTTGCTCTTGCAGTAGAGCGTACCAAGTGGAAAGCCACGAGAATGAAAAACGGGACGTACCATTTCTCATTAAAGGAGTGCAGAGCTGATAAAAAGACGACAAATCCAAACTAATTAAACAAAGATAAATATCATTCTGAAGGGAGGGACTGTAGATTCCCGACACATTTTAATCTTCTGTTGAGTATTTGCACATTTTTACATTATTTATTTAACAAGAACAAAGAAAAAAACTGACCTGATTACAGAATGTAAATGCCTGTAAATCTTTTTTTTAAAAACATTTTTATTAGTCATTATTCATTATCATTATTCACAATAAACAATCAGGAGATTAAATTTTTTGCTTTTTATTTAAATTTTTTATTTGTTTCCTTTCTCTGGTTAGTTAGTTAGTTACACACACACACACACACACACACACACACACACACACACATTTCTGCATCTCTGCATCTGCTTTTCAATGACTGCATTAAAAAAACCAGCGTTATATGTTTTGATCTCGGACACAAAAGCTTCTCCGAGCCTCAGAACCGGCGCTTTATCAGAGAGCTCCATTGTCCCGAGCTCCACCTGCGCGCGGCCGCTAATGGTCTCTCCTCGGCTGGGATGAATAGGGTCTCGGTTGTAGCCTGTCTTCAGTGTTATAAATGCAGAGCGGGGCTGCGAGGGAGCCGGTCCGAGGCGTGTGTGCGGCTTTGTGAGAGCTCGGCATGGGGGAGACGGCAGACATAAAGCCCACAGGTGCCTTTGCTCTCGGCTGCTTTCACGCTCGAGTCAGAGAGCCGGAGCACGCTGTGTGTCGGCTAATTAGGAAAGTGAAAAAGACGACGTGTAACAATCGTACGTCTCGTTTCGGCTCCTGCGTGTAGCCGAGGTTTGGGGCGGGGAACTCGTGAAATGTCTGGGGACAAGCTGCAGTCCCATCTGTCTCGCCCTTTTCATCTGGTGTGTGCAAACCCTTTGGCTCCTGGTTTCTCAGCAATCAACAGGAAGTTCATTACCGTACAAGACAAATTCTCATTATATCTTCTCTTTATATTTGTATCAATCTCTAATTTCTTTTGTCATTTGTATATCAACTCAATCAGCACTTCAGAGAGAATAGTTGTGTATCATTTCTTGTTGTTTTGTGAAAAACAAGAAAAACCTCTTTAATCAAAAACAAAACTGTGTATATACAGTATATATATATATATATATATATATATATATATATATTATATACACATGACATTAGTAAAATAACGCTTTCTACCATTAATCAACATGGCAAAAAATTTTATGAGTATTATATATATATATAAAAGGCACACTTTAAGTCTTTTTTTACTTTTTTTTTTTTCAAATTTCCTCCTCAAGGTGGCGCTCTGACCGGTGATCCCAGAGGGAAAGTCGCGGGTTCCGTGAAGCTAGCTAGCCGCTAGATCGTTTTGAGCGATGAGACATTATGTTGATTGATATTCATTACAGTTTCCTCTTGTCTATTTCTCTACACACACTACCAATCAAAAGTTTGTACACCCCTTCTAACTCCTTATCGTTCCTGATTTCAATTTCTCTCCACACTGTAAAGCTGAAGGCGTTTAACATTTGATATTGAGATGTATATCTGCTACTTCTGCTCTGTAAAGCTTCATAACGGCTCTAATCTGAGGTGCTGTTTGAGGTTAATTGGTGATTTCTGAGGTGCTGGTGACTCTAAATGAACGTCTCCTCTGCAGCGGAGCTCAGTTTTGGTCTTGTTTTCCTGAGAAGGTCTTCATGAGAGAGTTTCATCATCATGGAGCCTGATGGGTTTCACAAACACACTCGACACGATACTGTTTCTATACAAACTGATCCAGAACAGCTGACCTTCATGTCTTAAGATAACAACTGACTGCTAGTGTTGTTGTTGTTATTTCATTACTTAAAGCCATATGTATTATTCCGTAGTTTGAAATCTCCAGTATTTTTCTAGAATGTAGAAAATAATTCACAAAACAGAAAAAGACTGAATTAGAAGGTGTGTCCAAACTTTTGACTGTCTCTCTATCTATCTGATTTTGCTCGGATATTATTTCAGATACTATTAGGATGTTAATTTGTGCTGGGTTGCGAGCTCCAGCTGAACGACTGATGAAACTATTGTATGGGCAGCGTGATGTCTTAGTGATTAGCACTGTCGACTTGCACCTCCAGGGTCCTGGTTCGAGTCCCGCCTCAGTGTGCATGGAGTTCTCCCTGTGGTCCATTAGGCTAATTGGCGTTCCCAAATTGCCTGTAGTGTATGAATGACAAGCTGGCGTCAAAGCCGGCAACCCGACCCCTTAAGTAACTGCCCCAGAAATGACGGCTATACAGAATCTGCAGGAGTTTCCACTGCCTGATGTGCCGAATGGCATGTGGACGGACCAAAATACCAAAAAAAAAAACAACAACAACAGGATACTCTGAAACAATTAAAATAAACAGTGTGTCCTAATATTGAATCTTATATCAAAGAGAAAGAAGAGACCACGCCCTGTTTTTTGTTTTTCAAGATTTTCAGTGAAATCAATTATAATGGATGTGTAATTAACCTGCATTATCTGAAATTAGCCCTTTTTCGTTCACTCTGCACCCAATCAGCAATTACACCTTTTTTTTTTTTTTTTTTTTCCTCAGTCTGAGGTACCGGTTAGTTTTTACTAATCCAGAATTGACCTTGGACATGTTCTCTAAACCCGAGCCTGGACCCACACTGGATTTTTGAAGCTGTCAACTTGTTGAGTCCAATATAATTTCTCCAAACTGTTTCTATTTATTAGCGTCTGATAGCTGTGAACTTACTCGGTGTCTTCAAACATAAAGAAGTTTAGCAAAAGAATATTTACCGCTTAGGTGAAAGAATAATACTTAACCGGCCTCATATGAGAATCGTACAAGATATATAGACATTTAGTGGGAAGATACGCAGATGTTCAACTCACAGGAGATTAAACTTATCGTTAAACAAAATTTAAGGACGTTGTGATTGGAAACATTTTAGTGATTTAGCTATACAGTAGTTTATGTCTCACACACTCACAAGCTGCTCATATGTATAACGAGAGTCGCTCTGGATTATCCGTCTGCCAGATGCTGGAGACTTCTAAGACTTAAATAAAAGAAAAAGAGTGTAATATGTGAAGTCAATGTCTTAATTTTTTTTTGTCTGAACTCCTGTTTCATGTTTACTCTTATACTAGTTGTATTAATCTGAACAGTTATGGAAATGTATTTGATACGTATCATGTATATTGGATGATGTATTATGTATTTATGTATTTATATATTTATTTATATTTATTTTCCCACAATTTCCTCCCTAATTTAATCGTGTCCAATTTCCACCCTTTGTGTTACGGCTCTCCCCCTTCAGTGGCGGCTAATAACCAGAGATGTTGAATCTTTTCGGACTTCCGCTTTCCTCTTGCATGAGCTCACAGTCGCCCCTGATTGGCTGGTGTCGCTATGATGTACTTTACACAACCGCTTAGAAGTTTGGTATCACTTGCAAATTTCTTTGTTTTCCAAAGAAAAACTCATCATCATGCAATTCACAAACTATTTTATCCATTTCACAAACAATTAAAGTTAGCCTGAGTTCTGACTGTAACGGAGCTCCGTCTCCGGATCGGAACCCTATTGATCTGTTGTTGTGGGAGGAGCTTAACCGTGTGGTACGGAGGAAGACTCCACCATCGAGCCAGTCCATCTTGTGGGAGATGCTGCAGGAAGTATGGAGTGAAATCTCATCAGATTATCTTATAGAATTGACAGCTAGAATCGACAGGGTCTGCCAGGCAGTAATTGCTGCAAAAGGTAGTGTTTTTGATGAAGGCAAAGTTTCAACATTTCCATCAAAATCATTATTTCTAACTCTGACAATATCAGCATGTCTTGTTGTTTTGCTATATTTTCTATTCAGACTAATTTCCTTGGAAAACAAAATTTCTAAGTGATCCAAACCTTTGAGCGGTGTGTGTGTACAGTACACGACTCCATCCATCCATCCATCCATCCATCCATCCATCCATCTAGGAACCTCTTTAGTCCAACTAGTGACTGAGGCCAATGGAGTCCATTGTATTTATTCCCATTCCCATAAACACTACTCAGTGATGTATATACATTTCTATTTGCACTTCTGGTAGATGCTAAACTTCATTTCGTTGTTTAGTACCAGTACTATGACAATAAAGTTGTATCTTCCTATTTATCTTCTGTCTGTGAGTGATGTGGGAGCGCGATCATGCCATCCGTCACCCCTGAGACTCTAGGCATTGCCAACCTGCTCTCTACAGGCTCCTGGGTGTGAACGGCTGTAGTTATCACCTGGGAATTGAACTCGCGATCTCCAGCTGACGAGCACCTTCCCGCTGAGCCGCCACGCCTTTGCCTTGCTTTTAAAATAGATTTTTAGAAAATGAACTACTCTGCCAAAAAGATTGTAGTATGTGTTTATTTTTTCTTTTCTCACGCATGCTGTTGATGTGAATAGATTGTCGTGTTCTTGCGCTTCGGTGCGTGAAATATAACCTCATTGTCTCACTAGAGATTAATTAGAAATCATTATGACTGCTTGTTTTGTTTGCGATGCATCCCAGATGAATTACAGTCAAAAAAAAATGTGCACGGCGTGAACTTTTTCGAAACCGTCAGATTAAAGAGATTTTCCTTTTCTTGTTCTGTTCCGTCTGTATCTATAGATGCATCGTATATTATAATAAATTGCGTACAGCTTTCTTGTGGAGTAAAAGGCCTAATCCAGGGTTCGTTTCCGTCCTCATCTTCCATTCTTTGCTCTTCTTCGCTCCGTGCCAGAGACCTCCGTGTTTAGATTGGAAAGTATTCACGAGGAGGGTCTTTGTGTTTCTTCTCCCAGTTGTTTACATGAAAAACCACGAAAAACAGCAGGATTTGGAAAGGAGACGCCACAACGATGCAGTGTTTTAAAAGTGAAGCTCTCCGGGTGTTCGGCATTATTTGCCATCCTGGCAGCGGCCCAGAAAGGCCTGGAGGTCTCTGGAGGGTCTGTCTCCCGTTGCGGATTTGTCCAGGAAGCTCTGCACTATTTTGCCGTCTAACCTTTTTAACGTGATGTTGATTGCTCTGCATTTCATCATGAGCTGTGCAAAGCCCTGATCCGGATCAGCTGTGCAATGTCTTTGATACTCTTTTAGCCGTACTAAATATTTTATAGCTGGCAGATGGGTTTTTGTACTTTGGGAGACTATAATCGCTTATGGATAATAGGCTTGATGCTCTGCTCGGTAGTAATGGAGCCTCGCAAAGCATTTAGACTGAACATTTGCATATGCGCTTCGTCATTTGTAGGAAATCTTTCTCTTTGTTTATATTTTTTGACTTTACTGATATGCACATATTTCCCCTAATCGCCGTTCAGATTAATGATGGCGGGACTGTAGATGGAATAACGAGGCGTTAACAGCCGGGAGGGCGTGGCTTGTTGTGCTTATTTAAAAGTAATGACTGATGTGACACACACCCCGATGTGGAGAAGATTCCATGGTATGAAAATACAATTAAGCAAATCATCCCTGTTTTTTAACCAACATGCAGAAAATGTACTGCACTGAAAAGCAAGTGACGTTCTTTCAGTTCAGAATGTAATTCCCTGTTGCACTGTGTTACATTCAAAAAAAAAAGTAAGTTTACATATTTTTGTGGGTGTTTTTTTTTTTTTTTTGCATTTTCTGCAATATTTAGTGAAGACGTAGCACCGTGGGGTCCCAAGAATGTTATCAAGGACGGTAGCAAGAAGAAAACGGAGCCGCTTTCAGTTTGGTTTTTAAAGCAGCCGGTGCCGAGAGGAATCATAAATTAAGATCAAGTGAGGTTTAATGTCTATTTATTTTATATACAAAATTTTACATGTCTTTTTATACACAACAATATGATTATAGTGTTGGTAATTGCTAAGATTAGTAATATTTTTCGCGGGCTGGAACGAATTATCTGCATTTACATTGTTTCCTATGGGACAATGCGTTTCACAAATTAAGTGGAAATCTTCTCACGGTTCACTGACTGTTCTGTTCTGTTCTGTGTGTTCGTCTGGTGTTCATACACAACCCTGCTTCTGTAAATGATGAACAAAGAAAATGGTGCAGTCCCGCCCACACAACACCGTTCCAGCCAATCAGTAACAGGGAGACTTCTTGCATGATGATGATGATGATGATGATGTTTTATATTAATGATAATTAGCTAGACAAGCTGTTAGCGCTGTTGGCTTGGCAATGTGCATCCATGAATTTGGAGCTTCTGATGGAGTAGCTGATGTCAATTTGTTCTTCTTGTGTTCCTCCGCTCTTGTTTGCTCCCCTTTCCTGCTTTATATTATTAATGTTGATGGTGTGATCGACCATGTTGCAGTTTCTCTGCTTGTCTGAAAATATTTACTAATTCCAAGTTCCAAGCTTTTCCAGAAGACACTAGCAGGTGTGAGGTGGTCATTTGATGCTCTTGTGGAGGTTTTCTAATTTGTTCTACATACAATCACTGCACTTTATTTTAGAATTTTATTTTGCAGAAACGTCTAAAAAAAGTTTTCCAGGAACTTTTTCCTGTTTTTGACTCATGAGTGAAAATGACCTCAGACGTTCTTTTGGATTGTATGGGATTTCGAAACCGTTATCTGCTTTAGCGTACTAGCTAGGCTAATCAGGACAGGAATAATGGGATGTGGTGCCGCAGGATTAACTGCTGATTTGGTTTCATTGAGTTGAATTAGCAGCACGCTGAAATAATTGAGCTGGGATAATCACTAGGGTAATGTTGTACGGAAATAACGAGCTACTGATGCCAGCTGGGTGGCACGGCGGTTTAGTGATTAGCACTGTCGCAGTGTATCTCCAGAGTCTGGGTTCGATTCCTGCCTTGGGTCTGTGTGCATGAAGTTTGCGTGTTCTCCTCGTGCCTGTTGGGTTTCTTCTGTGTACTCTGGTTTCCTCCCACAGTCCAAAGACATGCTGTTTAGGGTAATTGGTATTTTCAAATTGCCCCTAATGTGTGTGTGTGTGTGTGTGTGTGTGTGTGTATGCCCTGCGATGGACTAACCCTAACCATGCCTCCTGCCTTAAGTCTCCTGGAATAGGCTCCCGCGACCCTGTATACAGCATAAAGTGGTATAAACGATGAGTGAGTGAGTGATGCTAGCTGCTAGCAGATAGCTAATACCGCTAATTTATACCCACCTTGGTCTGGTTTTCTGTCCAAACAGAATTAGTAAGAGATTTCTTTAAGCACAAATACGAACCTAAGCTGAAGAGACTCTTTACTGTAAGTGCGTTGCACTTCTGGTGCGCTTTTTACAATCAAATAAACTTTTCTTATGTCGCTATGGCAACCGCTGAACCACAAGTACACTTAAATAAAGAAACTAATAACACCAGGCAGGATAATTCATCTGAAAGTAAGTGAATGCATGTGTCTGGAGGTCAGAAGATCCCACTGGCGTGATGGAAAACACAAAAGTGGAGAGCGCTGTCTTTGTTTGTTCTGTTCCAAATTTCGATCTGTCTGTTAAAAGCAGCTCGAAGGCATCATGCATGTTGGAATGTGGGTCATTTGCAGTTCGGTTTATTGATCTATGACCAATGAGCCATCATCATTAACTGGAACATGCCGAGAAATCGAATCCCGGTCTGTGTCTGCGATGGAAGAAGAGCACGGATGAGGTAGAAACGTGTAGTGGAGTCAGTCTCAGACCCACACTGAGAGACAGATGAACTCACCGCAAGACTCGTACAGATCCTTCTCCGCTGCTGAGAATCCAGCTGTGAAAATGGCACACTTCTGCTTCGTCTCAGAGCGCCTGAACTGATCCGAAAAGACTTTCATGAAATTTCTAATCGGCTCATTTTTGTCTCCTCTAACCTTTGATGTGTTTTTTCCAATCTGGCACCCTTTAGCACTCCACATAGGAGGTCCGCATGGGTTCTATACAGTACAGAGTGAAAGAGACAGAGAGATTGTGAAAGTATTTTGTTCACTGTGTCCTGGTGAGCAGTGAGCATGTCCTAATGAAAAGTCTACTTCATGCTGGTCAGAAGATCGACAGCACACTGACTTCATGATGCTCCTGACATTTAGAAATGAAACTTTAAAACTCACTCACTTACCATCTATAACACTTTATCCTGTATTCAGGGTCGCGGGGGCCTGGAGCCTATCGCAGGAGGCTTAGGGCACGAGGCGGGGTCCACACTGGACAGGGTCCCAATCCATCACAGTTCACACACGCCAATCAATATAACCTACATGTCTTTGGACTGTGGGAGGGAACCGGAGGAAACCCACCAAGCACAGGGAGAACATGCAAACTCCATGCACACAGAGACGGGAATCGAACCCGGACCCTGGAGGTGCAAGGGGACAGTGCTAACCACTACACCACCGTGCCGCCTGCAGTTGTGTTTGTGGTTATTTAAGTATCCAATTGAGCATCGATATAAAGTTGGTTGCGTTTTAACATAAAGTATAGCAAAGTTTGCTTTGACTGGTCTTCTGAAGTCAGAAGATCAAGGAAATAAGTGTTGTTTTGCTTCACAGAACGTATCGTGGACACACCTGTAGTCCATGACTGCTGGGGAAACTGCAATGGCAGTAACAGTGTGTAACTGTCTGTAATGTATTTTCTCTTGGATTCACCATCATTCTCCTAAACTTCACTCAATCCGTTTACTTCACTCACAGCAGCCGCTGTTTCACCCAGGAGGTAGTTTCTCTTCACTGATCACATGACATGCGATTGGATTTTCAGTACACGTTTTTTGAGGTAATTCCTCGTTATTGTTTTGGCTAAAATTAAACGTTTAAAACTTATGTCCTAAAAGAAAACAATTTTGCTGTAAGGAGTAAAAAGTAAAATAAAAATAATAATTTTAACATAAATAAATGTCCTATTCGCATGTGACTCGTGTTACCTGGAGATTTCGTGTGATTTGTAATAATTGCAGAGGTTGTCTGTGATCTTAACCCCGTGCGAATGTCTGTAATTTGTAAAGTAAAAATTCCTTCGCAAATGACCTCCAGTATTTCGGTGAACACCGAGGTCCTGTGATAATATTAGTCCTGTGCGAAGCAGCATGTCTGTGCCAGGATTTGACGAAGTCGGATATAAATTTTTCAAGGTTTTTGCTTCCTGCGCGCCTTTAATCCATGAAGAATGGAGGCCGCGTGGGAGTGAAAGTATTTTGGGTGCCGGGTCGCATCGCTATACATCATAACACAATACAATGTGCAGAAGGAGAAAACTGAAAACCATCAGAAGAGCGAAAGCAAAAAGAATGATAAGAAAGCGATGGATGAGATGTTCTAGCAGGATGCGGTAAACACTCTGCTGTTTATATCTTACAGTTCGACCTGTGAGGACATTTCCACACAATAGCCGAACACTAAAACAATAGTGCACACTTATGCGAGGAGGTTCGTGTCATAATTCGAGGTTAATGTGTTCGAGATAAATCAAGTGCACAGCTGGAGCTATTAGATTGTAATGCGGTGAAATGTAAATGATACACAGGGCACGATAACTATATTGGTTTCTCTTTTTTAATCCATCTAACCGGACATCCATAAATTCTCTTTCTGCCTCACATACAGTCTTGTAATACACTCTTAAGACACACACACTTCAGGATTTATACTGTATATAAGCAGATAAATCAGTAAATTTGAGTAAAATCGCAGGCGTCACTTCTCCCGCGCGAATGCGCCGCACCAAACTCAGAAATCACACATAACACTAATCCCGTGCGAATAGAACAAAAGACTATTCCTGGAAAGGTGTGTTATGTGCGGACAGATTCAAGCAATGCAAAAATAATGTTTTTGAAGGATTTTAAGGAATATTATTGTATGGTGTATTTATAGTAGACAATACGGTCGATGTTCAGCTCCTGTAATTCTCGCCTTTTATTTTGTAGCTCCTTCTTCAATGCGGCAAAGAGAGAAAAAAAAAGGATGGCTGAGCGTACAGTAGATATAGATTGTGGGTCAGCATAAATGTAATAGTTATTGATTGTTGCGGTTCTGTTCGTCCCACTGCGTGAAGCTAATGAAGTGATTTATACGAGGCGTTAATGGAAGACAGCGTATAGATGTTATAGAAGGAGGTGAGTAAGTTACGTCCTGATGCTGTGGGAAATGCAGCTGACTGGCGAAACCACACACACACACACACACACACACACACACACGCAATTTCCCAAGTGTGTAAACTCATTTTCTGTTCCATGTTTGCTTCTGTTCCTTTTTGCTCAAACCAACCTCGTCCTCACAATCACGCGGTCCTCACTAAAATACATTTCCATTGTAGAACCTTATTACGTAGAAGGTCTAGAAGGTTGGTAGATGGTAGAAACATTTTAAGAACTTTTAAGCATCCAGTAAAACCCTTTTTTATTATTTAGTAGCAAGTCCCATGACTAAATGTTAAAGTTTGAGATGTTCTAGGTAATTAAAAAGGGGTCTTCAAGGATTGTTGAAGTGTTCGCTGGATTTGTAAAGTTTCTTAGCTTCTTTACTTTATCATCTGTCAGAAGCCTCCAGTGATGTTGAGGGTTTCCGTGTAGAACCATTTGTTTCGGAAGCCAAGAACCCTTAAAGAATTTAAAGACAGCTAAAGGTTAACCTCCAGATGGGTTCTAGCTATAAAAGATTTGGATAATTGGATAATTAAACGTTCTGAGCTTCCAAAACAGGGTCTGCGTGGAACTTGTTCTGATAAGAGATGGTGTTTAAGCAAAATCACACCAGAGGGAGTGCAGGGAGCGCCAGGGGCTGTGCTTAATATCTGACTGTTAGTACAGTTAGTGTAATTAACAGGATGTGAGAGTCGTGTTAAACTCCATAAGGTGAGGAGAATAAACCATGGAGGTGGTGGACAGTCCTGAGAAACTCACCAGATTCCCAAATCCCAAATAGCGTTAAATGGAAAGCTAGTGCACTATGTAGGGTGTACAATCCCTTGTTCCACGCACCAAGTAGTGCCTTGATCAGGGATTTGGGATTCAGCCTTGTGTTAGGCGCTGGTTAGCTAAGCGTTAACCGTGAACAGAACGACACGGACGGTTCAGAGGCGATTCAGAGCGACTTAGAAGTGATTAGTGCAGAGACAACGTGTTGTTAAAGACGACATAATGTTATCAGATGTGTGTTGTTACTGAAAGTGCTTCTGTGACTGGGTGTGAATGTGGGTTTAGTCAGACAGCTGCTCTCTCCTCAGTACTGCGGACCGTACAGACCGACTCTCACCCACACTGACACACACAGTTAGTCTCATTAACCCTGTGAAATGATTGTAGTTAAATGTCCCAGTGCTGTTACAGTCTATTATCACCACTCGTGGAAATCGGCCTGGTCATGAACTAACTGTTGTATAATATTCATTATAAAACCCAAAGAACCAAAATATTTCTGTAACAAGTTAACAGGAGTGAGAAACTGGACGCAGACGGGGCAAAGCTTTTTATTTCTTCTTCCACTTTTTTTTTCATTCATTCTTACTTTTCTGATTTTTATTAGGTAGTACACATACAGTAAATACACACTCTCTCTCTCACTCTCTCTCTCTCTCTGTCTCTCTCTCACTCTGTCTCTCTCTCACTCTCTCTCTCTCTCACTCTCACTCTGTCTCTCTCTCTGTCTCTTTCTCTCTCACTCTCTCTCTCTCACTCTGTCTCTCTCTGTGTCTCTTTCTCTCACTCTCTCTCTCTCACTCTGTCTCTCTCTCTGTCTCTTTCTCTCACTCTCTCTCTCTCACTCTGTCTCTCTCTCACTCTCTCTCACTCTCTCTCTGTCTCTCTCTCTCTGTCTCTTTCTCTCACTCTCTCTCTCACTCTGTCTCTCTCTCACTCTCACTCTGTCTCTCTCTGTCTCTTTCTCTCACTCTGTCTCTCTCTCACTCTGTCTCTCTCTCACTCTCTCTCTCTCACTCTCACTCTGTCTCTCTCTCTCACTCTCTCTTTCTCTCTCACTCTCTCTCTCACTCTGTCTCTCTCTCTCTCTCTCTCTCTCTCACTCTCACTCTGTCTCTCTCTCTTACTATCTCTCTGTCTCTCTCTCTCTCTTTCTCTCATTCTCTCTCTGTCTCTCTGTCTCTCTCTCTCTCTTTCTCTCTCTCTCTTTCTCTCATTCTCTCTCTGTCTCTCTCTCTCTCACACTGTCTCTCTCTCTCTCTCTTTCTCTCTCTCTCTCACTCTGTCTCTCTCTCTCTCTCTCTCTCTCTGTCTCTCTCTCTCTCTCTCTGTCTCTCTGTGTCTCCTGGCACTCTCTCCTCTTTATCTCTTCCAGTACTCGCTGCAGCACCGAGCCATCATTAGCCGAATTCCCCACAGGGGTCGATTCTCTGCCACTCACCTCTCCTGGCTGCTCCACACACTCAGCCACACCTTCCTTTACAGTTTCTCTTAAAACGTCCAGTTCCAGTTTTTTTTCCAGAAACTGTCTAGCGATGACATTCTCTCGTACTCTCACCCGGCTCCGTTTTTTTTCCCCCTCTGCATTTTTTTGTTAAGCCTCACATGAATAAATACCAGCATAACCAGCAGCAGATCCATCAGCTACCATTTACTACATTCTGAATACATTTGTCTTGTCATTTAGGTATTTTGTGGTAAGAAATGCTAACAAAGCACAAGTGTGTGTGTGTGTGTGTGTGTGTGAGTGTGTGTGTGGAGTCTGTAAGAGGAGACTCCTGGTGTTAGTAGAGCATGCTGGTAGACACTGAAGTTCAAACCCGTATAATTTACACACACATGTTGTGACGGTGGTTTAACTGAAGGATTAGAACTAAAAGAGAACTTCAGTCCAGACAGGAAGTCAGTGTTTAAAGCTCCAGAGGGAAATCACACGGCAAACACAAAAGGTCTTCGCTTGTCACGCGCTCACAGACGCGTCCTGTACTGTATACATAGGAAATAACATAGCATTAATTATATCTGCTAATATAAAGTCAGGTATAATTTATTACTATCTCACTTCTCATTATAACCAGGAAAATAAATCTCTATTTTATTTTGTTAGAGTAAAATAATCAACGATGTGACGAAGTTCAATTCAATTCAATTCAATTGTATTTGTATAGCGCTTTTAACAATTGTCATTGTCGCAAAGCAGCTTCACACAATCAAAAG
>JAQMYJ010000007.1:26793167-26803179 GCA_030014305.1 Clarias laeviceps
CAAGGAACATCGCTAGTCACACTCGCATGAGCGCATATTAACGGAATCACTGCTGTAAAGTAAAACAACAACAACAAAAAAAATTAATAAAATTAATCAGCTCCTCACCTTTGAAAACAGTCGCGACAGAGCAGTTTCTGTGTTTGTTTGGGAACCTGAGAGAAGGGGGGGCTGTAAAGCCGAGACCTATCGTCTCTCCTGCTGGGTCTTAGTGCCTGCAGAGTTTTTGAGTGTGCGCGTGTGTGTGTGTGTGTGTGTGTGTGTGTGTGTGTGTGTGTGTGTGCGTGTCTGTGTAAAGCAGAGAGTGTGTGTGTTTGTTTGGGAACCTGAGAGGAGGGGGGCTGTAAAGGCGATTGTGTGTGTGTGTGTGTGTATGTGTGTGTGCGCCTGCGTGCACAAACGGAAACACTTATCTGTCGGGATTTATTTTTACGGGGTTTTTTTAGGTAAAGTGCCGGTTAATTTGTTTTATTTTTACTTTATATTTTGTGTTAATTATTTTATGTATTTATTTTTTTGGGCTGTAGAACGAATATTTTGATTTTCCATTATTTCCTATGGGAAAATTTAATTTGGTTTACGAGTGTTTTGGAATACGAGCCCACTTCTGGAACGAATTATGCTCGTAATCCGAGGTTCTACTGTATACATTTTTTGTGAATATAATATATAATAGTATTTTTCTTTTCTTGAAGTGTGCATACATTTTACATTTTTTGGCTGACTGTGTGTGTGTGTGTGTGTGTGTGCACACAAACAAAAATATAATATATAATGTAATATTCTGTATATAATATAGAAATAAAGACTATATATAGAGAGTTTAGGGCTATATATACAAATCTAGAGTTTTATTTACAGTATTTGTCTCATCTAGCAACTGACCCTCATCACTGCTGAGTTGATGCTATTAATATTAATCTCCTGATCAACCTGTCCTTTGGTGAATCTAATAAACTGGCCACTGAGCAGCGTCTCCTCTGATCTCCCTCACAGATCCACAGACGAGGTGGGAAGAGAGTTTCTGAGAAACGTCACGGCTACTCACAGGGAGAGACATTTACAGGTACATATGGTATGGAGAGATTTTTTTTTCTGATTCAGATTCATTTGCAACTTGACTCATTTCTGATTCACCTGATGATTCATTTTCAACTCACCCAATCAGACACCACGATCATTCCATGAGCCTTAGATCTGAGTTTACTGTACATTAGAGAGACGCGTCGGACTTCAGATTATTGCAGGTAGATTTCTGTATTGTGTGCGAGTGTACAAATCAGTTCATTAAAATTCACTCGACGTGTTTAGAAGAAGTTTAGTTGGTCTAGTAGTGTTTAAACAGTACATGTGTGATGTCTATATTCATATAATAATATTTTTGCTTTGTTTTGTGAGAAATGTATAAAAATGCAATGTTTGCAAGTGAAAACATTTTGCAGTCAAATGTAGCGCTTAAAAACCGGGGAGTTTTTCACCATTTTCTTTGCATTGCTAAAAATAAAACAATATATACAGTATATAAAAAGTACAAGGTGACACAAAAAAAACGGGAACTTTTTTACAATGCAATAAAACTAGAAGTGATAAAAGAAAAAAATTTTATTCATAGTAATTGAAACCTAAAACTTGTAGAAATACTAAAGTATATTTAACTAAATGTCACTAACCCGCAGTGCTACCACCTGCTAATGGCTACCTGCTAATGGCTACCAATACGCATTTCAAAAATTCCCGTTATTCTGTGTCACCTTGTATATATAAATAAAAGAAAGGTTTTTCACCCTTTGAATAATACCTTTTAACTATTTCTACAACATGGGTGATTATGTTAGATACAACTAAAACAATGCGCTTATCTGTAGATGGAGGGGGAAAAAAATCGAATCAATTACAATTATGTCTCAATTCTTTCGTCTGGTAATTCATGTATCGCCACACTGTCTCCAGGAACGACTTTATAAAATAAATTTTATTTGACCTGGTAAAATGTTGCGTCTCCTCTATAATCCTGCAGGTGGCGCACTCTAAACTCTTCATGATACAGTATGTATAGAACGGTCCCTACTGTAGATATCGTATCAGGTGATGCCTGGTGATTCCCATCCCTAATAATGAGCGCGGACCTCCGTTCACACTCGTTAGAATGACTGACCATCTCTGTTTTATCTGATTATTTCCTCTATACACCTGTAATGTTACTCAGTACAGCCGGGGGGCCAAAAGTTTTGAGAATGACCCAAATATTAATATTAAGACGTCTGCTGCTTCAGTGTTTTTAGATCTTTGTGTCAGATGTTACTCTGGTATAGGGAAGTATAATTACAAGCATTTTATAAGTGTCGAAGGCTTTTTATTGGCGATTACATTAAGTTTATACAGAGAGTCGATATTTGCAGTCTCTCTTTTTTTTAAGACCTCTGTGATTCACCCTGACATGCTGTCAATCAACTCCTGGGCCACACCCTGACTGATGGCGCGGCCCATTCTTACATGATCAGTGCTATTCTGCAGATAAGTTTTCCTCCAGATGCACAAAGTGGAACAAAGGGGATTCATCAGAGAAATGACTTTTCACAAATTAATATTTGTGTCATTCGCAAAACTTTTGGCAACAGCTGTATATGACGAGGAATAAAACACAACCGAATGTGACCTACTGTACAAACCATACAACTCTTATGGGTTTTATTTTTTATTTTAGTATTATTGTTTTTACTCCTACATGCCTAACACTCTCTCACACACACACACACACACACACACATAGAGATAAAGAATATACAGTATATTAATATACAGGCATATATATATATAAATAAATCTATAGTTATATATACAGTGTAAGTGTGTGTTTGTATGTTCATGCACGGACTCATGCTAATTGATCCGTCACTCACTATTGACTGTTTCTGTCGTCTTGCTCTTTCAGCCTCGTTAAATAAATTAGTCATTAATTTAACTCCGTTTCTTCAATAGTGCTGGACCTGATGCCTGGTAAACCACATTGACAGAATCATTTAAACGTGTCAGTCGTTAATCCCGAAGCCACCGGACCAGAGTCACGTCCAGGAGGTGGTGTTTAGTTCAGATTCTGTTCCTGTTCTAACACGAATGGATTATCCGGATGCTGAGATGATCAGAGCACCAGAATTCTCCTTTAAGCTCTTCATCAGTTGTGTAAATGATATTAACCTTAAACCTTGTGACCTGTGAGGGTAAACTGTGCTAGCTAGACTTTTAGAGTTCTTGAAGTTCTGATTCATCAAATCCTGGCTGCGTGCAAATTTCTGGCTCTCATTCTAATCCTGTGACTTAGTGATAGAGAGCCGATCTGACTGGCGCTGTATTTTCCGCTTCGGGGCTGTCAAGTCCGTTTTGAATCTTTGAAAAGAGCAAAAAGACAGTTTCCATGGAGAACTGGATCTCCTGTTTCTACCTCGTCGTGGAATTAGTGACGCATTCTCATGAAAAAGGCATTTCTTTTACATTTCTGTCAAAAATAAGATGCAGAACAAACGTCTCTGGATGTGTTTGTGGTGTTTTCTGGAAACTCGCTTCCCGTCTGTTTTTTATTTCTTAAAATCATGGACGTTCACGTGAACGCACTCACCTGGACTCCAGGAAGGGCTTTAAATCAGCCACGTTTTTTCTCTTTGGAGATGTTTTTCCGTGTTATTATTATTCTGGACGGCAGCTGGTGCGAGTACAGAGCGCCGTGTGCGAAAGTCTTGGCGTCTCTTTCCTCCCCGACACAGCGTCACTCGCCAGCTGGGGTCTGATTTGGACTCGGACACCTGCTTTCATCACGAGCCGCGGACTGTTAGTGCGGTTTGTCCGCTTGTGGCACTGACACGTGTGTCGCTCAATGCGGTAAATATCAAAATCTAAATATTGCTCACGCTTGGGGTTTCTGCAAAAGGACATCATCCAAATGAGGACTTTGGTCTAAAGGTTACAGTAGGATTCACGCTGGGAAAGTTTCTAGTATTCAGGAACGTCTAGACTTTCTCATTTAAGCAGAAGTCCGTGCCTTTAAACTTGAAAAAAAAAAATCAGGGATAGAAAATCCAGACGGAGTGACGTGCAGATGTTTTTTTTTTTTCATTTCTATAATTTAAAAACAAAAATCGAATACTTGAGAAATGACTAATACGATGATGATGATGATGATGATGATGATGGTATGAGTAATGTTTGGAAAAAAAACATCCTAGCTGTAATTAACTCATTAAACACTGGATTTAATTTAAATGAATGGAGATGCCTTCAACACTGGCAGAGTCTTGAGCTGCATGTAAAATAACACTTGATGCAGCACATCCCGCTGTTTAGACACACAATCGACATCATGGAATCTCAGGTCATGTATTAAGTCGAACAGGTTAGTTTACGTACAGCAGGTGAAATTGATAAAATGTTCTATTTTAGCAAAAATCCTTTGATAAATACTGCATCGTCCTGATCAGTCAAAAGAGTTGAGAAAGTTTTAACCCTAAACATTGTTTTAAAGCTCTTTCATGAAGACTACCTGGCCTGGTTACTCCACCTGTCATAGAAATACATGAATCTTTATTCTTTATAAAACTGCTCAGTTATTTTTAGGGAACTCCTGGTGCCACAGTGAGACCGAGGGTTTAAATATTCTAAAAACAGGATTTCAGGAGTTTTCTGTGTCCGTCCTCATAGACAAACTCGCGCTGGCCGTATATCAGGAATTACACATGATACAGTAAGAAACTTGACATGACAATGAAGCTTATTGGACCAGGAATCTGAAAACATTCAGAACTCAAATCAATCAAAATGTGACTTAATATCTGATTTGATGTGACTGGTGTTAAATGTTTATTCATTCTCTATAGCGCTTATCCTGTAGATTTACATTTAGCAGACACTCTGAAAAACTGCTGAAGTTTCCATCATTGGATAGATTCTTACACTGGGTTACTAGGTTACTAAGTAAGTACCAAACACTGTTCGGAGGTTGTTTTTTATATATAAATTAACCCAAGTACTGAAGAAACAGGTATCTCTTTACATGGGTACGCAGGGTTATGGGAGGCCTGGAGTTTACGGCGGGATGCAGGGTGCCACCCACTCACATAATTAAAAAACCCACTGAGAGAACATGGAGAACATGGAGAACATGCAAACTCCACGCACACTGACCCAAGGCGGGAATCGATCCCTCACCCCTGCAGGTGTGAAGCCACAAAGCCAACTCCACTCCTACGAATCTAACTTAGGAACAGCAGTCAAGTCTTATAGGTCTGAATACCTACAGTACAGTAGATGAATAGCTTCATGGATGTTTTGAAGCTGAAGTAGCAGAACGAGAAGTGTTGACAGCTTCATAGTGTGATTTTTTTTCTTTTTCTTTAACAAACATACTGTAGAGATGCAGTTTGGGTCTCTGTCCCACTCTGAGACATCACACGGCTTAAATAACCCATGAATTGACTACACATCAGCTACTAAGATGTACTAACGAGAACTGTCTAAGAACTGTCATGATTCACCTCCTAACTGCTACTAAGTGCCTACTACACTTCACGATCGGCTCGGATTTCTCACCTGTTAACAGCCACTTGGTGCTGTGACTACAAAAGGTCCGATTAAGAAAAGAATTTTTTTTTTTTTTTTTTTTAAGAGTGCTCCGGCTCAGAGCTGCCCACGAACAAGGAACTCTGCATATTTTTGGACTCTCTGATCGTTTACAATAAAGAAAAAAAACACAATGAAGTCCAGAAATGTTTGAGCAGAATGTTTCAGATGCCCATCGTCTCTCCCGCGCTGTGACGAGCCCCACTGAGCCAAACTCCTGATGATCTCGAGATCGCACTGGTTCGGGATCAAATTCATGAATGTGGGGAACCCCCCCCCCCCGTCCCACTCCCCCCCCCCCACTTCTCCCTGTCTCTCTCTGCGCTGCTAAGGTACTGAACCTGTTCTTTCTTGTCTCACTTAGCGTTGTCTGTCCTCAGTATATGACTTTTATCCTCACGAGAGGGGAAACATGCAGTCCAGCATCCATCACTCAGTTATAGCAGATAAGCCAGAGCACTCAGACTCCAAAAGCAACTCTGTCCAAGACAAACAGCCTCTTTTTCCCTTTCAGGAATAACGAGTCCTGGGAAAGCGGCGAGAGCTGCCGTCTCACACTGCTTTGTTTTTTACGCTCTGCACGACCTCCTGTCGTAAATGAACACAGTAACGCAGCGCTCATGTGTGTGCAGCAGGACGAGCACAAACACCGAGAGCTCATTATATTTAACAGTCAGGGCTTTTGGGGCAAAATATAAAGCAAACGCTGCAAACGAGACCTCGGAGATGTAAATGTTCAACTGAATAATTTATAACAGTCACTGAATAAAAAAGACTCTTAAGACTTTAATACACACTCTAAGTCACTATAGTTTTATTGCTAATGCTCAGATAGCATTTTTGCAGCTCTAATGTAACTACAGTAGCTGAATTATTTACTACAAGAAACATAATTAGAGTTTAACGACCGCGCTTGTACTTTTTAATTAGCTTCTTGATTAAACCTGGAATGTACACGACTACGAGTCTGTTCTCAGATCAGCGATCATGCATCATGTGATCTGACACACCCACACACTCCTGATCAAGTCAAACCTTAAAGTTTAATGATGTAAATTACGGTTAAGGGTGTACAGTGCCGTGAAAAAGTATTTGCCCCGTCTTGTTTTTTTGTTTTGTTTTTTTGCACTTAAATGATTAAGCTCATCAAATATCACACAAATATAACCCAAGTAAATAAAAATACAAAAATTTAATGATGACTTCACTTATTAAAGAAAAAAAAAAGGTTGTCCAAACCTGCCTGGCCCTGTGTGAAAGTTGAATCAGTGGGAGAATCCCAAGGTGAAAGCCACTGATAACCAAAAAGAAAGTTCGTCTCATGTTAGATAAAAACACCTTAATTATCCCCAAGACTTTTTAGGCAAATATTTATGGAAGGTGTTTGTCCCGTTACATGTGGTGTAACACAGCGCTTCATAAAAGAACATCATACCAACAGTGAAACATGGTGGTGGTAGTGTGATGGTCTGGGGCTCTGCTGCTTCAGGACTGGGACGACTTGCCATAATTGATGGAACCATGAATTCTGTGCTCTACCAGAAAGTCCTGAAGGAGAACGACCTCAGTTTGTGGCCTCAAGCTCAGGCACACTTGGATTATGCAGCAGGACAACGATCCCAAACACACCAGCAAGGCCACCATTGAATGGCTCAAAAAAATGGTTTTGGTGTGGTCTAGTCAAAGTCTGGAGTCATTGAGATCCTTAAACAGGACATTAATGCTCGAAAAGCCTCCAATGTGATTGAATTAAAACAGTTCTGAAAAAAAAAATAGCGAGCCAAAAGTCCTCCATAGCGATCTCCTGGGAATCTTTTGATAACTCATGATGTTTTAGAGGACTTTCCCCTAATGATCTGGCAACCTTTACATTGTTTGAAACCTCGCAGATGCCTCGGGGTGAGCTTTCAAAGAATATTCCTCTAACTTTCTAGTAATCATTTAAAATGTCTTTCCGAACCCTGTAGAAGTTATTCGAAACGTCTCACAAACCTTGTGGTAACCTGTCAGGTTAGAAAAACACATCCCTCTAACATTCTACTAACATTACGTCATTTGAAATCAATAATCTGTTTATTTTTTTGAGCGTTATGGTAACCCGAGTTGTTTCAGAGAACATTCTCCTAACGTTCTAGAAACCTTTAAAAAAAACTTAATCCTGACATTGTTGACCAAAATACAACGTTCTCCCAACGTTATGAAACCGTTCTAAATGAAGCGAAACGCTAATGTAAGGACACTCTAGGTCTGTCTTTTACGCCGCAGAGTTTTAGCATCACAATCCAGGTTGCCATAGCGACACGGGCTTATATAATGCAGTGCGGCGGCTGGTTCTGTTGCGAGCCTGAAGATAAGGTTCAGGTGCTGCTTCGAGAGTGTGGAGAAGAGGATTGAACAGGAGGAAGGATGTGTGAATTTAGTTCTTTCTTCTCGCTCGCTTCAAAGCAGAAAGCTCTTCTTTTTCTTGAAGGCTGGAGCTTGATTGGTGGATATACAGTACTGTATCAGTAATAAAATTTAGACAGCTTTCTGTTTTTCTTAAATTAAAGAGGCTAAAGACGTTGGGTTCTTTGGAGATATTAAGCGAATGTCTCCTGTAAGACATGAAGGACCTCCAGATTGGCGCCGCGCCTGCATATATCACCCAGATATAAACATAAAACGTCTTAAAACCCGATCGCTCTCTTTTCTTAGCGCTCAGGTAGGGGCCGCGGTCTGCCCGAGTCCGACGGCGGCTAGAACGAAGCCTGACAGATGTTGCCTAAGTGAAATATTTCGCACAAATGCATCCAGTCACTCTCGCATCACAAACACAGATGGCTCGTAAATGCCTCGGTTGCTTCCAAACATCTGAAATGAGAGTTTATAATGAACCGAATGTGTCAAAGCTGAGCGTGTGAGTGTGTGTGTGTGTGAGTACACGGCTGCTTCTTGATAGATGAAGGCTGCCTGAATCGGCTGTTTTTGCGAGGGCTATGGGAAATCACTCCAGCACGCTGCACTTCCCCCGGGCCGCCCTGACAGCTTGATTTATTTGGAAAGAAGCTGAGTGTGATCGGTTTCTAATCCTCGACTCTCTCCTTCTCCGGGTTCTTCGCTCGCTGCTCCTGATTTCTCGCCGACTTCTAAAGCAGCACACGTTCTTGTTCAGGTTCATGAGTTCCCTCTGTCGCAGGAAACACATTGCCTTTGGACCTGAAGTTTTTTATACATATTATACCTTGTATTCGATTTTCTACGTCTGTGTTAAATTCTGAACCGATTAATTTTCTAGAACGGCAGCTCTGACAGTTAATATACATTAAAGCGCTCGCGCTAGTGCATCATCGTTTCTATAGTAACCGCTCAGACACTCTTTTCCGTAACATGACATTATTAAGTTTCGTACAGAGGCACAAAAAGAGGCTGGTTAGAGGAACGACCGTTGAGCTTCGTACATTATAACTGCTATAACGTAAGTGATTTGTTAATGTCGCATGTTGAAATCAACTCTAAACAGAACAGAAAAAATAAAACGCAATGCTGTTCTATTAAATATTTTTTTTAAATAGATAAAAGAGGAATAAAACATGTCCTGTGCAGCTGTTCTTGAAAACGAATGATCTTTGTGATGTTCTTCATCATGCCATGAAGTGTGGTTTCCTATAACAGCATCACACGTAGAGTGTTTAATTCTGACGGGCTGTGAATAGACACCTGGGTAAACTTGACTAGTAAATCTGGCGAAATTGATCATTTCAAAAATGATGACCACACACACACACACACACACCTGCTGGATTAACCCAACTCAAACCCAGCCAGGCCTGACAGAGCTCCTCTCTCTCTCTCTCTCTCTCTCTCTCTCTGTTGCTGTTGTACCGTTAATGACTTTAGGGGAAAAAAAGTCAGTTATTGAATTACCCCAGAACTGTTTCATATATAAAGAGCTGGAATTATTCGCAGCTATCTCCGCCAGCTGCGTTCTGTGGGTTACTTTGCTGCGGATCTCCCTCCAGCTGCACACACTCGGAGGCAGAGCAGTAAATCCTGCCGTTCTCTCTGTGACTGTGTGAGAGAATTAAACCTGCGGCTGGAAGCAGAACTGAGAGCCTGCGCTCTAATGAACAGCATCGCCATTAACCTAAATCTCCCCTAATGCCCCGTCATTACCCAGAGTGCATCGTCAGACAGGAGCGTCTATTCTCAGACGGACCTGCACCTTTTACTTTATTAATGTTAATGGGGTGGTGCAGGGAACGTAATACGCTGATGCTTTACTTACGGTTCAACATGCTGTTACTTACTGTGAAATGTCAAGCGGTTTTATGCTTTATATAAATACAGTATATATATATATATATATATATATATATATATATATATATATTTATATATATATACAGTACAGGCCAAAAGTTTGGAC
>JAQMYJ010000007.1:26808171-26841337 GCA_030014305.1 Clarias laeviceps
CAGCTCAGGAACGACATGTGTAGCTCGACAGAGAGAGGGAAAGAGAGAGAGGGGGAGAGAGGGAAGAGAAAGAGTGGGAGAGAGAGCAGTAAATGAACACTTGTTAGACAGAAAAACAAAATGGAAGTTTTTCATGCATAAAAAGAAGCAGATATGACATTCGAAGTTCTCCGAAGAACCGTGTGTGGTTCTGCAGGTTGCTCAGTAAAACTTAGTAGCCAATTTCCTTATGAAATGCACAAATTGTAGCTCAAAACGTCGTCACACCAAATACTGACTTAATTTCATTAATTACTGTTTAATGTGCTTTATATATATTTTGGGAGGCATCTATATATATATATATATATATATATATATATATATATATATATAGCATTTATTTGTTTGTGCTTAAGAATTTCCACAGTACTGTATATTAAAAATGTATAAAAAATTTATTTTTTTTTATATAAAGAATCCATAACTGTATTTTTTATAATAATAAGATAATTTAATCTCTCTTCTTTCCTGCTCGTGTTTTTCTGCAGTTCTTCCTGCTCATCCTCATCATCTTCCTGGCAGAGCTCGCTGCGGCCATCTTGGCCTTCATATTCCGCGAGCATGTGAGTATCCGTATCTCTCCCGTTCATCAGCAGTCATATTAATTTGTGCCGTAATTTACTTCCATGGTCGCTAATTGTTTTCCTGCATCAACAGCTCACCAGAGATTATTTCACCAAGGAGCTGAAAGCACATTATCAAGGCAGCAACAACACGGACGTCTTTACCGCCACCTGGAACACCATCATGAATACGGTACGCAGAAATCGTCCCGCTGTACGTACATGTTTGTGTTGTGTGGCATCGCGTCGCCGTGGTGTTAACGCTTGTGTGTTTGCGTCTGATGGTGCAGTTTGAGTGCTGCGGCGTGAACAGCGCCGACGATTTCGATCAGCAGAGCCTCTTCAGGCACCTGAACCCCGGGAGAGCCGTCCCCGAGGTGTGCTGCCTGAACAACGAGCAGATGATGATGAACGTGGACGAGTGTCTCAGGGGCAACATGCCCTTCCGCATCAAGGTTGGCGTCCTGGCGTTTGTTAAAAAGTGATGGAATGGTTTCTAAGGTCTGCAAACGACCTTTACCCTCAAGTCAAATATAAATATGGATGAGTATGCGAATTAATTCTGAACATGTCCTCCTGCCTCTCTTGTTACAGAGCAACTGTAGCTTAGTTTGTTATTTTCTCACTCATTTAGTGAACATTAGTCAAATCTGTTGGAATATACTGGTAGTATAGCAATCATTTTGCTCATTCCTTATATTTGCGGCGTTAGTACGCCATCTTAGTGCCGCGTTAACGTTATAATAATGTCATAATTTGCATATTAGACATGATTGGTCCATTAGATTTTACTTAGCAAACTGTAGCTGTTGTAAATAACTTTAGCAAAAAAAATAAATAAAAGTCTACTTTTGTAAAAACTTAGCATTGCTCATCTCACAGTGCTGTTGAATTCTGCATTCTGATTGGTCAGATGGTTGCAAGTCTAAACAGGTTTAAAAAAAGTAGGAGTGTCATTCTTTGTTGCAATGTTGTCGTGGTATAAAAGGAATAAACCGCTCCAAGACGTGCTGTTATAGGAAAATAATGTCACTGTCACTATGGTAACGGTTACTCCGCTTCCTCACACCATGCAGTCGTTCGTTATTTTCTTTTAAAGGCATGGCACGGTGGATATTGTGTCCTTGTGTTATTGGATTAGTGAATGAGGTCATCGTGAGAAGTCCTGCCAAAGATCCCGTGTGATCCTGAAACACATCCTCTTTGTTTAAACAGGGCTGTTACTCTGCCGTGGTGGATTACTTCGAGGCGTACATCTACATGGCCGGAGCGCTCGCTATCGTCGTCCTGACCATAGAAGTAAGATCATCGTTCTGATTTCATTCCTGAATGATGTTTTACATTGTGCAGCTGCTGCCGCTACTATAAACACACACTGGTCAAGCGGTTTATTGCGTCTCACTGCCACCTGGTGGACAAGATTGGAGCATGTTCTGACTTTTCAAAGTTCAAAATAATTCATTCATTTCTCTCTCTCTCTCTCTCTCTCTCTGTGTACATTAAGTTGCATTTTATAACATTTTGCAACAGAGGATTTTTGTTTTGTGACTTCTAGCAGAACAACTGTGAGTTGCCTTTACACAGGCAATGAGTGAAAATACGTAACAAGTCAAATGCTAGAGAGAAATCTTGATAAATAAGATAAAGGAATTCTTGACAAGTCTCCCGTTCTATTCATAGCAAATCATGAGGTGTCGTAGGTGCTCCGTGATGAACAGGTCATGCTTTTTTCATACCCGCCCCTGATGCAGGCTGATAAGCGAGCCAGTCCAACCCACCTGACCCACTTAAACATGTGCAAATCGAGTAAATGCATCCGCCCGCCGCTCTCCGAAATAAACATGAGGCCATTTATTAACACTAGACTGATAAAAGGGGCAGAGGAACACACGCACTGAGAGCAGACAGCGAGGGAGAACTTTACACTCAGAAGAGGGAGGATCTAATAAATATAATACATGAATTAAAAAAAAAAAGAATATTCAGCTCTTCTTTACGACTAAGGTTTAAGACTTTTTTGCACCGGCGGCATAAGCAAAAAGGAAACAAAGATTCTCAAAGGGGTTACAGTCTGGACTCTGTGGTGGACAATCCATGTGTGAAAATTAATTTCCACACACAAAATGTGATGGGAACTCACAGGATTGGGACTAAACAGCTGTGTGTTAGTGAGACTCAGTAGAAAAAACTATTTGCTAGAGTGCATAAAGTACTGAAATGTACTGAATGACCAGGTCATCATATCTATGTAGTGTTTCTTCCCTGATGGCACCGTATTCCAGGACCAGAGTGTGAAACGGTGGTTCTGGGAGCATGAGGAATCATTTTCACACGTTAACTGGACACCACAGTGTGTTTACAATCAAAGCTGAAGGTGGCCAATGAAATCTTGGAGTGCGGAAGGTTTTCTTTTGGCTGGGCAGTGTGTAAATACACACACACACACACACACACACACACAAATACTACCATTTCTATTTAAAACAACAAGTACTAAATAACGCGGGTACATGTTAAAAGCATGACTTAACCTTCCTAGAACCTGCTTTATAAACCCTGAGCATCTTAATTATATTCTGTCTTAGCTAGAAAAGTGTGTTATAGACAGGAAAACAAAAGCAAAACCATGTTTTAACTTTGTCTTTTTGTCCTCCTCAGCTCTTTGCGATGGTGTTTGCCATGTGTTTGTTCCGAGGGATCCAGTAATCCACCAGTGTTCTGAAGAAGGACCTTTCTAAAGACAAATGGCTTGAAAAGAAGACACTCTTGTATATAAACGTCGTCTGTCTGTTTTTCCGAGGTGCCCACAGTGACCAAATTGTACAGCTGGAACTTCCCTGGTTTTGTGATAACAAAGGAGAAAATAGAGCAGAAGATTTAACTCCAGTGGTGCCATCGAGTCGTGCTGCAGCTCTTTAACACGGAAAGAGGAAAAACTTGCACTGACGTCTGAATGGATATTTATAGAAGACAGTTCGTGTTTGTACGGAATTAAATTCCTGTTTTTACCTTTTTCACCACTGCATCAAGTCACACTAAAACTCTTTTCACAATGTGTTTGTGTGTGAGCACGTTTCTGTGTGTGTGTGTGTGTGTGTGTGTGTGTGTGTGTGTGTGCGCGTGTGAGATCTACACAGTGATCCTACATCTTCTATATTGTAAAGTGTTGTGTATTGCAATTGTGTATATTTTATGTGATTTTAGTAATGTGTTGTATGCATTTGTACTTTATATTCATGATACCTGTTTCATGTGACACTGATTGGTATTAAAACAGGGAAAATGAAAAATGTTGTGAGGCCTGTTTCTTCTTAATAAACATTAACACCAAACATTGTTGAATTCTCGATTCTGATTGGTCAGAAGGTGAGTATTTTCTTTAACAGAAGCTCCAACAGTAGGGCACATTATTATCACATTATTAATGTGCTAATATTTTTTTAACAATTATGGCAGACATCTTCAGGACTGAAGAATTTATACTTTTTGGATACGACATGCTACGTGACGGAAAGACTGATTATAGCTGCTTTAAAGTAAAAGAGAAGAGGAAATAACTTTTTAGAAAAACTAAATGGTGAAAAGTGTTACATTAATCTTTAATCCATTTAATTAGCTAGTGTTGTGTGACTTGCTATGGCATAAAATAAAAAAAAATCTCCAGAAACGTAATACTTTTACGACTTTTTTTATAACCAGAATTATAATTTTTTTTTAATTATAATTATTATTTTACTAAAACATCATGGCATAGAGCGTTTAATTTTTTTGTTTAATTTACTACAAATAAGGTTGAATTGAGCCTAAAGTTCGTATACGAGTCTTTCAATCTCCTAAAATGTATTTCTTCTTTCACACCGAGAACTTTAATATCAATAACTTACTTTTAAACTTTATGAATCCACAAAAAGTAGAGCTAAATGCATTTTTTTTTATGTTTTTATACATTTAATGACTTTAAATGTTCCTGGTAAGACCATTGACAGTAACAACAATGACAATTTCATGTGTAAGAACACATTTTATTTTTTTCAATTATTTCAAAATCAATTAATTAATTGATGTCAGTTTCTATGTTCAATTTTTCACAGTCATGATTATAAAATGAGTAACACCAATGATGGACTTAAAAGCTTCACATAAAATTGCAAAATAAATGATGACATTTCTAAACAAATGAAGAGAGACATCGGACCGTTTTTTGCATTTGTCCAGTGTTCTGGTCATCTAGTGACCTCTGACACAGGAACAACTTCAAATTATCAAATGCATTTCAAAATTAAACTCTTTTTGTGTAACAGTAATACCAATGACAATTGAGGTGACTGATATTTATTTCACATTATTACTTGTAATCAATTATAGTTTAATGATTTTAGTGTTTAATAGTTTTTTTTATTTTTATAAGATATTGATATTATTGTGAATCTGATTAATTTCATGAAAAGTATACTATAAAAGTATATATAATATATATTATCAAAGTGAAAAGACATTTTCTTGCTTAAAATGCTACAATTAAATATTGAACATCAATCTCTAACCAGTGTTGTGAGAATTAATATGGCATAAAATGGATAAACCTCTCAGTGATATAATGTTTTTTTGGAGAATAATCAAATCACAGTTAATAACAATTATTCAACTTTATTATTATTATTATTATTATTATTTGATAAAACAGCATGACATGGACGGTTTCTTTTATTTTTTATTTACGACAGATAACATTAAATTGAGCCTAGTTTGTATACGCTAGCTTTTTTCTGTATACGCATGTCTTCTTTATATTAATTTCTGTTATGTGAATTTAAAAAATGAAGTATCTTGAGATTTCTTCTCTGATAATTCATGATTAATCAAAATTTAGACCTAAATCGTAAATGTTTGATTTTTTTCTGTGTGGTTGTACATTTTGCCTATTTAGACAGCTGATCTCAGGAATTTACCTCAGTAAATATCTACAAATCATTAATTTATATTTACATCAAGCAGTAAAAGAATGTGGTGTGTAACCAAGTGCATTTTGTGATAAACATGATCTAATTTTATCAGCTAATGTTATCAGGCTAGTCAAGCATCTTTCCACAGAGTTAGCAAAGCATGCCCTTTCCAATATGGCGGACGCGCTGACGTATAGCTAGCATCAGATGCTAATACAGTGTCTACTGTTAACCTGATGCCTGTACAGCAGGAGGCGATACCCCCGGATAAACTGATTTATTTCCCTTTTCCTCTCCTTCAACTTCTTACCTTTTTCACGGACTATTCACCACAGACGTGATTAACATATAAACTAGGCAGTTCACACAGTCTTTTTTTGTTTTAATTCGTTAAAAACATTATGAATTAATTTCTCTCGGACGCTGCTAAAAGCCGCTGTGACGGGACGAAGCAAAGGTAGGCTAGGCTAAGCTTGTTTTTATCTAACTAGCCACCTAGTTTATAAGAAGTACAATACAATAACCTTAGCGGGTCCTAACCCTAGTATTTGTCTATATTCAGGAGATAAACTAACTGCGAACTAGTTACCGATTAAAGCAGTAGTGTCACCTTAATAGTAAATACATTTGGGTGGTTTGAATTGTAAACTGTAGTTAGCATGCTAGCTAGCTACAACACAAGCCTGATAACGGATTAAACATCAGGAGAAGGGAAGGATGGGATAACTGAAAAGAGATTAGGGAATGTGGTGTAGTGAATATGGAGAAGGGAAGAGGAAATATGGCATAGGGATAGGGAAGTGATTAGGGAATAGGGAGAAAGGAATGTAGAGATGGCAAATATGGGGGGTAAGTGACCTGGAATATAAAGAATGGAACAGAGAAAATATAGAGAAGTGAGTAGGGAATATGAGGAAGGGAGTAGGGAATAAGAAATACAGGTTACGGAAAGAGAAGAAGGGAGTAGGGAATACAGAAAAGTGATTACAGAGTAAGGAATATATAGAAAGAAGGTAGTAGAAGATAGTTCGGAAGATCCCAGGTTCAAACCCCACGACCACCAAGTTGCCACTGATGAGCCCTTAATCAAGGCCCTTAACCCTCATCTGCTCAGACTGAGTTGGGAATATGAAAAAGAAAGTATGGAATAAAGAGAAAGAATTAGGGAAACAGGAATACTGAGTAGGGAATATGGAGAATGTCACTGCTTGAGACAGCGTTTTATTCTCTGTGTTTGTGTTTGTTCATCCCAGTGCTTTGTACTCAGGATGTGTGCGTCAGTGAAGTACAGCTCTCGCGGTCCGGCTCTCATCCCCCGCATGAAGACCAAACACCGGATCTACTACATCACGCTCTTCTCTGTGGTGCTGCTCGGCCTCATCGCCACCGGGATGTTCCAGTTCTGGCCGCATTCCATCGAGTCCTCGGTGGAGTGGACCCTGGACCGCCGCAGCGTGCACGACGCTCCGCTAGTCAAACTGCCCGCGTCCAGCCCCATCCCTGAGAGAGGAGACCTGAGCTGCCGCATGCACACCTGCTTCGATGTCTACCGCTGCGGCTACAATCCCAAGAACCGCATCAAGGTCAGTTCTGAAGTGATCCCTGATCCCTGTTTAATCCTAACTGGATTAAGATACGTTAAGCGTTAAAAGTAAACTAAAAGTTCAGTAAATTTAAATGACATCAATTTTGCAATTATAATGGAAATGTAAAATAAATATGAAAGTGACCTTTAAACTCTTAAAGCTATTAGAATTATTTTTTTATTTATTTAAAATGCAGTTACAATTTAAGCAAAACTGTGTTTTAAAATGCAGTTACAATTTAAGCAAAACTGTGTTTTTATTAAAAAAATTCTAAATAAGAATTTGGTCTTATCACTTTTAAAAAAGATAAACGAAATGTAATGAGTTGAACTGTATTATTTCAAAAAAATATATAAAAAAATAAATAAATAAACAAACAAAATATAAATGAAATATACATTTAGAAAATATTTTGGGTCCGATTTAAATTAAACTATTACCCTTCATTTGTATACCAAAAATAGGCATAAGGAAAGTATTAATAAAAAAAATATTTGAAACTAATTTTTGTTTGTGTGTGTGCAGGTGTATATCTACCCCCTGCAGAAGTTCGTGGACGAGGTGGACGTGCCCATCAGCAGTAACGGTCTGTCCCGTGAATATAACGAGCTGCTGAGCGCCATCTCCGACAGCGACTTCTACACCGACGACGTCACCCGCGCCTGTCTCTTCATCCCCTCCGTCGACGTGCTGAACCAGAACTCACTGCGCATCCGGGAGACGGCACAGGCTCTCGCCATGCTGCCCAGGTCCACATCGCTCAGTCCAACATCTCTCTCTCTCTCTCTCTCTCTCTCTCTCTTCGTGTCTCTCAGAAGCCCGTTTCACACACAAACCACGCTGTAAATCTGTTAATAAGACTCCTTCATCATGACACCTTCACTCTTCACTTCACGCAATTCACACACAACCTGCCGAATTCGGCGTTAAAGCGTCTCAGCGTGTGCAATCAGAGAAGGGGTTATACAGTGTCTTCACTGTCAGTCACTGAGACACTGGGTGATAATAGATGTCTGAGCTCATGAATGCAGAAGACGGCAGATAGTGCCTTTTATTAGAGTGTTACACAGCATGAGCAGCAATTTGATTTAATTTAATGTTTTTTTTTTTATGATTTAATATACAGTATGTGTGTTTGTTTACAGATGGGATAAGGGGATGAATCACTTATTGTTCAACATGTTACCAGGAGGACCTCCGGACTACAACACGGCGCTGGACGTTCCCAGAGACAGGTGACACATCCTTTTTTTTTTACCATACTTGTAGATTAATATTTACACTTTTACCCCTTTAAATGTGTGAGTGTAAACAGTTACACCTTTGTGTCGCATGTTTATCTACACTAACAACTCTCATGAAAAAAAAATTAAAAACAGGACAGAAATATCAGATATTCAGACTCTCCAAATTCTGAAAATAAATATAATCTTAAATACCTAAATCGAAACATTTTAACATTGCAGTCATGCACTCATTAATGTAGTTGTTTCTTTGTTTATTGATTTTTATTTATTTTATTTTACTGTTTATGTAACTTTATTTAGCTATGGTGATGTTTTAAATGATAGATATATATACTGATTATCTAGTTTCATTCAATTATTTTACAACTTTTTCCTCATTCATTTCTTTTTCATTTATTCTATTTTATTTTATATGTTACATCTTTATTTAGTATTTAATTAATAGATCAATTAAACTGTGTTTGTCTTCTTTTTCATATCTTCCTTTATTCATGGGTATTTTATTTCTATGAATAATTATTTCTACACTTTTTTTTTTTTTTTACAATTTTATTTTATAATGATTTATGCATTTATATATATATTTTGTCACTCATTTAATTAATTAATTAATTTATATATAGTTTTATATGATACATTTAATAATAAATGAGTTATTGTTTTATTGTAAATATTAATTAATTTATTTGTTTATATTAGTTTTTTTTTACATTTTTAATGCTTTTTTAAATTATTTATCTTGTATATTAATTCATTTTTCTGTTTATTTCTATGAATGTTTTGGTTGCCATCTATTAATTTATGTTTGTTTCCTGTTTTTTATTCCTATTTTATGATTTTGATTTTATGTATAAAATGTAAAACCTGTTCCACTAGAGGGCAGCACCAACTTACACTTGATCTTTCTTGAGCAATTTGATTTACATCAATTCGAGCATTAATGTGTCTCACTGAGCGTGTGTCTGTTATCTGTGTTTAAACACACTGCGTGCTCTCCAACCCGGTGACAAAACCCAATAAACCTCCTTCACAACCTGAGCGCACCGTCGCAGCGAAGTCTGTTTCTCCTAGAAGCTTCATTTAAATAGAATTTAATCCCATTTAGTATTTTTAACATCCGGTTTAACAATTTGTTTAGATAAAAAGACTGTGTGTGTGTACAGTATGTGCGCTGCTCACTGTCCTGATTTTGCAGCTCCTCACTTTTTTATCAGCCTCCTGATCTTTAAACGATGGAGCTTCAAAGCACAAACGGATTGTTTTGTTGTGAGAAGAAACGCACCCTTGGTGTAAAAGCACAAGAAAGTACGAGTGTGATGGAGCAGAGTCTCAGTTTTCACCTTGAGATTGATTATTTTTCTGTAACTTCACAATGCAGAAGCTTCTCATACCACAAAACACCAGCAGTTGGAGATTTTTATTTATTAAAGAGCGATGCATCATACAGAAGGGAGGAGTGGGCTTTCTTGTTGAGAGAGATATCGAGATATGGCATTGTTTTATTCATAGACTGAGTAAGGAGGAATTTTTTTTCCTTTAATAGCATGGGATTTTTTTCCAGGAGAGAGAGAGAGAGATTTTTTTTGTTTTTGTTTTGAGAGGTAGAGGTTGCATTTTGTTCATGTAAAGCGAGAGATGGAGATGACAGTTTGGTTTAAAGAGGGATAGAGAGAAACATGACTTTATTTCATTTAGAGAGAGATCGATGGTTGAAAATGAGATTATTTTTATTTGATAGTGAGAGAGTTGATTTTTGCTTACAGAGAAAAAAAAAATGTTTTTCGTTGAGAGATGGTGTGATGCTTCTCATTCGTCTTTGCTGTTGTTCTTCAACCTTCAATTCCTCTAAAAAAAAAAAAATGTAATAAGCGTTAATTTTTTTTTTACTTTTAAACTTTTTCACACAACGGTCACTTACATTTCAAATATTATAATGTATAAATATAATTTAAAAAATAGTAAATATATATATTTTTAAACAGCCCTTCCTTCACTGGTCTCTCTCTCTTTTATATAGTGGAGACTCCTTCCATGAATTTTAACTAAACATCTCCTTAATAGAAAAAAGAAACAACACTATAGCAACCCACATTTAAAAAAAATTTGTTTATAATTACTTATTTGTCTATTTATTATTAGAATGATCTGTTGTTATGGAAACCAGAATATTCTATGATTTGTTTACATCTCTGATTTAAGTGATAACATGATAGCTTTTCTGAATCGTTTAAAACATTTTTAATTTAATTAAAAATAACATTTTTAAAAGTGTGTCCAAAAAAACATGTGCATCATAAATATTGGCACCTCAGCATTTAGGGCTGCAGCTTGTCCTATAATGTTTGGTGAGAAAACAAAGCAGGAAATCTAAGACTGTACAATGTAAATAAATAAATGGAGTTTGTTTGTTGCACAGAGCTTTACTCGCCGGAGGAGGTTTCTCGACGTGGACGTACAGACAAGGCTACGACGTTAGCATCCCCGTGTACAGCCCCCTGTCAGCTGAAGTCGAGCTCCCCGAGAGACAGCCTGGGTGAGTTCTGCTCTTAAGCTACGCGGTGACGACAAGATCAAAATAAAAATCATAGCTCGTCAACGTCAGCGTCTCGTCTTTGTGTCTCAGCCCGAGGCGATACTTCATCCTGTCGTCTCAGACGGCCGTCCATCGGGAGTATCGCGCAGAGCTGGAGAGGTTGAAGGAGGAGAACGGAGAGTCCATTCTCCTGCTGGACAAGTGCACGAACCTGTCTCAGGGCGTGGCCTCGGCCCGGAAACGCTGCTCCAAGGGCCAGACCTACGACTACCCCCAGATCCTACAGGTGACTCGCCTGCAGCGTAAATCACTCATTTTAAAGTGTAATTGGCTATTCAGTGAGTGTCAGCCCTGAACATCTTCTTTTAACAAATTTAATCCGTTCATTGTGGTGTTTTTCTTCCTGTACAGTTTTAGTTTATTTACATCAATCAATCACAATGAATGTAGACTCGCTATAATGTTGAAACCCTGATAGAATTTCTGTTAAATTAGCACAATTTATATAATGTGAAAAATCTCGTCAAAATAAATGAACCGAAATAAAACAATGCAAGTTTTTTTTAACATGCAGTATTATTTAGTGAAGTATCGTGATTCATGTATTCTCACACTGACTCCAAAAAATTATTTTATAATCTTAACAAAATATAGGGTTAGGTTTAGGGTTGGCCTAAGAAAATAATATAGAATAGCGATATTTATAAAATCGTGATACTTAAAGAATCGCAATATAAATCAAATCGGTACTGAGGCATCATAAAATCATATCGGGAGGTTCGTGGTGATTCACATCCCCTGAATGTTATATTATCCTGAACATTTCTAAAATATGGATTTAATAACATTAAATGAGTCTGTTTAAATAAGTTAAATAACATTGTCTGGTGCTTTTTATTATTATTATTATTATTATTATAACTTTTTAAAAATAGAAAATTAAAGTAAATTTCCTGGCCGTTTAAAATGGAAACAGGTTGTAATACTAACATTTTTAATTACATTTTATTTGTATAGCATTTTGTAACAATTGTAATTGTCGCAAAGTGGCTTTACACAATCAAAAGAAAATTATGGAAATTTGTATGAAATGTGAAAAATGTATACCGTGTGACAGGTTTAACACCTGTTACATTAACACGTGCGTGCACACACACACACACACACACACACACTGTTTGCCTCTTTTTATTAGGTTTGTGTTCACTGATCCATTTTGCGTCTCAGACCGCCGGTGCGTCGCGTCCACTCGAGACAGAATCAGAACTGAATTTAACGCTGAGCCGCTGTTTGTTGCAGGAGTCTTCGTTCTGCGTGGTGTTGCGCGGCGCTCGACTCGGCCAAGCCGCCCTCAGCGACGTCCTGCAGGCGGGTTGCGTTCCCGTCATCATGGCCGACTCGTACATCCTGCCCTTCTCTGAGGTGCTGGACTGGAAAAGGTACGAATCCGTTACAGAGGAACGTTCTGTTCTTTAACCTTTCTGTATTCACTCGTACACTGCCTTTTTTTTTTTTTTTTTTTTTTTTAAGTTAAGAGATAAAGTGAGTTCATTAATAGTTACACTATTGTTTTGATTTAATTGATGTAATAAGTCTCTGTGCTAACGATTCAACATGACTGCTGGTGAGGGGGGCCATAAACAGCACGGTTTATTTTGTTATAAATAAGATTTATAATCTCTAAGCTAAACTGCATCGTTTTTAAACATCTGTTGGGGTTTATTTTTTTTTTATGTTTTCAGAGCTTCAGTCGTCATTCCTGAGGAGAAGCTTCCGGAGATGTATACGATTTTGAAAAGTATTCCCCACAGACAGGTGGAGGAGATGCAAAGACAGGTGAGCGGGTCGATATTAGGAATGAGATCATGTTTATTAAGTCGAATTTCAATCGCACACTCGTAAATTTACAGCGCCATCTGTTGAGTTTTGAGATGAACTAATGTTTTTTTTTTCAACATTCGATGCTTTTTATGATACAAGGGCGTTTTCCATTTAAATTTCAAATGATCATATCATTATCAGAACACCGTTAAGATTCCTTCAGTAGTTTTTATGTGATGTGTACACAGACAGACAGATAAAAATTACAAAAACCTTCTTGATGTGTTCTGTTGCTCATCTTCAGAGAGTTCAGGCTTCTCAGAAAACATAGAGGAAACAAGTACTGTAGCATCATCGCTGATTATTTTTACCCGAACAGCCTGAAACGGAGAGAGTGCAGTCGCTGACTTTAAGGGAGCGATTGGCGATACTTTTGGAGACATTTGAACTCAACATTTAAACACACACACACACACACACACACACACACACACACACTTTCCATTTATTGGTTTTCCAGAAGCTCCGCCCCTCACATTTATTGACGCTGCGCAACTACAAAACGTCATCGTACCCACACACACCCTGTCGCTGATTTGCTGCAGTAGTGTCGCGTGGGAACAAGACACACACACACACACACACACACACACACACACACACACAAGCAGAACAGACAGCGAGCTGATTTATTTGTCAAATAATACACAAAGCATATGAGACTAGAGTTGCTGATTCCTCCTTTAATGGCTGAGAAACAGGGTTTGGTCCTAGAAGATTGAGTTCCTGAGCAGTTTAATGACTTCAGTACTTCAGCACGAGGAATAAACCCGATAATTAACCTCTGAGACAAATTGGGTGTCTTTGAGCTCCTAGCTGTAGCGCTGCGCTCCGAGCCCCCGGGACCGGCTCTGACTGAACCCCCGAGCCGTCACGTGAAGTCTAATACAGCGAGAAGTTATGACCTCTGTCCTGCTCCACTCACGTCCCCATCTGTGCTTCTTTATAACGTGTCTCCCTCAATGAAGCGTCGGGGAAATAATCGTCTCAGACAAGCCGAAGCCAAAAATAATATCAGACGGCTGTTTTTTTTTTTTTTCTTTTCTTTTCCCTCCCTAAAGTTCTTATATTGCTACAGTTAAGTTTATCCTGCATGACCGCTGATCTGTGATCTGTGCAGACATAAATCAGTGTAACTCGCCTGCTTTAATTAGTTCTAGTGGATTTTTGTCCATGTGATGAAATTACTTACGAGTTCAAACACACTTCCTGTCTCTGTCCGTCCACTTACAGTACGAGTGAAAACTCCATCCCGAGACACGTTAAATTTGTTACGGTTATTCTCAGGTGATTTATGCTGTACCTTTGTTATTCCTGTAAGAAGTTAGCGGCTGTTGGATGTAAAGCAAACGCTGGAATTAAACTCCCAGAATGCACTGCAGCCGTCCTCGGCTAGTTAGAGACGTCTAGACGAGAAGACGCAGCGGCGCTTTAGTGCTCTTTCTTTAAGTAATATTAAAATGAAGAAGTTTTTCCGCTACACCGCCGTCAGCAAGGAGTTGATCTGTATTGTGGGGAAAAATTTGCGTAAAATTAACCAACAACAAACAATAAAACAACTTTATTGATCATTAATTATAAAGATTATTATGCAGAGAGGATTTTTTTTTCCCCTTTATGCAGATTCACCAGCAATGTATCATGTTTGATTTTCATTTGTTTTAAAAAAAAAAAAAAAAAAAAACTTGCAATTATTCAAAGTTTCTGGAAAGTTGTGAAGTGTTATTTGAGTTTTATTTTTAAAAAAAACAGAAATTTAAATGTGATTTATTAATAATTCTTAATTATGTGCTCAAATACTAATTTTAATAGAGTACACACTATTTAATTTGTAAACAGTAAAAAAGTAGAATGGCTTAGCAAGGCTTGAAATTTAATACAAATTTTTTTTTTTAATGGATCTTTAATTTTAAAAAATGGATTTTTAATTAAAAGCGTAAACAAGCCACAGCTTTGAAGAAAAGTTTAAAATTCTAGGTGTGAAATTTAGTTTTACCTTCCTTCAAAAAAGTAAAAAAAAAAAAAAGAAAAATCAGTTGATTTCATATACAGACATAAATAAGCATAATAATAAAAATCAGCTCATATAACCTTTAATAAATATATGAATTATTAAAAAGAAAAAAAAGGTTTTATATAATTTTTTATTTTATTTTTTATTATTGTTATTTTTTTACCTTTGTAAATCTGTGGAGCGTATAGATGAGAAGTAAAAATATCACCCGTATTAAACAGGTTATGGAATAATTTTTTAACATTTTAACATAGATGTACAAAATGTAAACAGTTACAGGTAAAGCTGTAAAGTGAGCGAGAGAGAGACAGAGAGAAAGAGAGAGAGAGAGAGAGCAGCACAACAAAGAGCTTTAACCAGAATTAAACATAAGTTTAAGGTTCAGTGCTGTTTCTTGTTTTGCCAACAGAGGGCGCAGGTGTCAATCATTCCCCTGAATCATGGGTTATGTTATTCCACTAACACAATATTACTGTGTGTGTGTGTGTGTTTGAGTGTGACCATCACTTGTTTAGCACAGGTTGCATGTTTCATAGATCTCTTAGAAATAAGCACCTTAAAGAAAAAAAAAATCAGTCTACTATTTATTTTATGTTATTATTTCCGTCTGTACTCTGCGGCTCCCCGAAAACTCATCCAGAACAGAAAGATGGTGAAACACTAGTGGCAGCCTGTTGCAGTAGCTCAAGTCCATCCTAGTGTTTTTCTTTTCTTTTTAGTATTTATGTATCCTTTATTTATATTTCACAAGCTCTTATTGTATTATTTTTCTTTAGGATTAATAAATTTCTGTATCTATCTAACAACAAAAAAAGGGATCCCCTGTACACAGTAGTGATATACGTCACGTAGGAAAACCATTTCTTTTTTTTAAAAGGAGGAGCTGGTGATTTTACTTCTTTCTTTTTTTTCGGTCACACAATTTGTTAGTTACGTGTTAAACAGCTGCTTTTCGGTTAACATCGGTTTCTCGGCAATCGTCTACAAAGCCGAGTGGAGCGAAGCAGGCTGAGACAGCGACCCCCCCCTCGGAGCGTTAGAATTGTTTTAGATTAGATTAAAGCACAGATGAGGCTCAGTGTGGAGAAACCCAAAGAGTTTGTCATGTTAGTAACGAGAGAGAAGTGTTATTCACGTGAGGGTCTGAGTGTTTTGCGTCACAGTGACATAATTTTTCAAAAAGAATTGAAAGAAATACAAAAATAATGAAGATTCTTTTATTATTATTGTTGTGCACTATTACTATTACAAATAATATGTTTGATGTTTTTCTTATAGAAATATTTAATACAGTAAATGTTTTGTGGTTGTTTTTTAATCCTGTTACCTCAGACGCTAAGAATTCACATTTTCTCATCTCATTTCTTTTTTTTTTTTTGGTGTTGTAACTCTCACACACGAGCCGCGCGTTATCTCCCTTCTCGTGCGACTGCATCTTATAAAAATTCCTCCCGTCGTTTGAGTGTGAGAAGTCATTTCTCTGAGCTCAGAGCTCACGGGGTGTGTGTTTTTTTTAATGTTGTTTTATTTTGTTTTCCTGTCCTTCTCCTTTTTTCCCGGTTGGAAAGGAAACTTTCATCACAGCCCTGATTTATGGGCGTGCACGCTTCCCTCGCCCCGACCCCCTCCCCCGGGATGGCCAAGTCTTTTCGAGTCCTCTTCCCTTCTCCATAAAAAGAAAACTGTTTTTCTGTCGTCGTATTTCTTTTCGGCGTTTTGGGGCCGAGAGCCGTAAGGGGCCGAGGATGGGACAGACGGACGGGACGAGGAGGGGAGAGAGAGAGAGAGAGAGAGAGAGAGAGGGAGCTTGTATTAATGCACCACTCTCTGTAGACCATATGACAACAAACGCGCCAGTCAATAAAAGCGAAAATGTGCTCGAGGATGGGAGGGAAGCCGCCGACAGAGCGAATAGAGCTCGCTGACAGATGGATGAGATCGTTTCTCTCTCTCTGTCTGTCTCTCTTTCCGAGTCTTACAAGAATTCAGTGTACAATGTTTTATAGCTCTCACAGCGAGGGGCTTGTTTTTGTCATGAAGGGGAAATAAGGAAACTGTACAACCTTGAGCTACTGAAATATTTTCTCTTTCTCTTAAATTTCCTTCTTTAAGCCAGGATTTAACTTCTTTATAAATTTAATGATTGATTTGGTGAAACTGTATGACAGGAGCTGTGAACGAGCCAGGAAGGTGTCTGTTGTGTAGCTGAAAGTAAGCAAGAAAGAGAGGCGTGTGATAAACAAAAGCATTCTTGCTTCATGTTTAAGGAGTTATAAAAGTTTTATAACATTTATCATCTGATTTTCATGTTTTTTTTTAGTACAGGTAGTCCCCGACTTACGAACATTTCGAGTTACGAATTTCTGCACATATGAACAGACCACAGATTTACGAACATTCGTAAATGCAAACAAATCATTGAAGTTTATCATATATAAATTTTATCAACAAAACAGAGCTCACAGTCCAATACAGATCTGAGACAAAATGCCGTCCGTTAAAGCGCGCAGGAAACACCATATAGCGTTGTCCTCCCCCCGTTATCTTCCCGGGCTCCCTTTAAACAATTTAAAGATGCAGTCTTGCAAGACTATAATGTGGAACCAAAACACCAAACCTGTGGTGTTGTTTTTTTTTTTTTTTTTTTTTTTTTTTTTTTATAAATACTTTCCATTGTATATTTGTGTCAAAGGTGTATAAGACTCATTTTGTCTGACTTATGAACGAATCCGACTTACGAACGTGCTCACGGAACAGCGCATATGGATTATTTAGATTATAATTCACTATATCCCAATTCAGTGGGTCAGAAAGTTTATAAACACTCCCTTTTAATCAGCTTGGAAGATTCCATGGCTTTAAACACTTTTAAACATTGAAGTGACATAATTTCAATCCATTGAAGGTGTACCTGTGGATGTATTTTAAGACCTACCTTCAAACTCATAGCCCTTTTTCTTTGAGATCATCAGAAAGTCTGGAGGAAATCTGCCAAGACCTCAGAAAAGAAATTGTGGACGTCCACAAGTGTGGTTCATCTTTGAGAATCATTCCTAAATGCCTGAAGGTCCCATGTTCATCTGTAAGAACAATACTACCAAGTATAAACACTGAGGGATCACGCAGCCATCATACTGCTCAGGATGTTTCTGTTTCTCAGAGATTGAATATACTTTTCAAATCAAATCAGTCCTAGAAGACATTGGAGGAGACGGGGTACAAAAATATCTAAATCCACAATAAAACAAGATTGATATCGACATAACCTGACGGGCTGCTCAAGGAAGCGTATGTTTGTGGCTGAGACAGAGACCTTACATTCTGGAGAAATGTCCTCCGGTCTAATAAAACAAATTTAAATGTTTGACTATAATGACCATCGTTATGTCTGGAGGAAAAAGGTGGCGGCTTCCAAGCCAAAGAACATCATCGGAGCTACAACGATGTTGTGGAGTTGCTTTGCTTCTGCTTCACTTTACACAACAGATGGCCTCATGAGGAAAGACAGATATGTGGATATATTGAGGCAACATCTCAGGGCATCAGCCAGGAGGTTAAAGCTGGGTCACAAATGGACACTGACCCCAAGCGTACCTCCGAAATGGCTTAAGGACAGTAACGTCGAGGTGTTGGAGCGGCTCTGACCTCAATCCAAAAGTAAATCTGTGAGCCGAACTGAAAAAGTGTGCGAGATACAAACCTGACCCAGTTACGTCAGGAGCAGTGGGCTAAAATTCCAGCGACTTGTCGTAAGAAACCTGAAACATCTGATCCAAATTTAAAAGCAATGCTACTGAGGACTAATTAAGTGTTTATGTAAACTTCTGATCCCCTGGGAAGGAAATAAAAGCTGAAATAAATCTTTCTGCCGGCTATTATTCTGACATTTCACATTCTTAAAATAATGTAGTGATCAGAACTGACCTGATACAGGAACTGTTTACTCGGATTAAATGTCAGGAATTGTGAAAAACTGAATTTAAATATTTGGAGCTCAGGTGTATGCGAACTTCTGACTTCTACTGTACGTGCATGTTATATACAGAATAATGTACAGAAAAGTGTCCCATTTAATAGATTACGCAAATGAATCAATCTTGGTCAATTCAATTATTAATTGAATCGTTGAGTCAGTTTTCAGAATCACTTCACACTTTAGTTTTTAACTTTTTAAAAATGATTTAAGTAAATTTACAAACGTTAGTTGGTGTTCAACTGATGAATTTATTTAAAAATTACCACAGCTTTTGCAGAAATACAAACTGGGCACATCTTTCACAAACAAACTCACATTTTTCAGGAGTCCTGCTTTTTCTTCTTTTGATTTTCTGTCTGGTTGGTGCAATACCGCCACCTACTGGACTGTAGTTCAGAGCGGAAGACTCCTGCAGGAAATAATTTTGTATTATTATAATAATTTTAAATATAGCTGCTAGAAACAAGTGGGACAGTAAACTTCACTTCACAGCACCGCTGAATCGAACCGAACTGAAAAATGCAGAAAAACAAGTCTAATCAGTTCTACTGTTGTAATAAACTATCTAATGAACAGTGGTGTGTGTCATCATCTAAAATGGATTGTACCTTAACAGTCTTTTATTTCATTTAGATAAAAGTAATTTACCAACAATTATAAAATATGTCATACATTCATTTATGGTTGCATCTGAAAGTTGTTGGTTCCTGTTTCTTCGTAAACAGTCGTTCCTTCACCAGCTTCTCTTTTAATAATGATATTTTTTTTTTTATCGTCTTTTCCTATAAAGAAGCAGCAAAAGCGTAAACCTGCCTGGCCTGATTTTGTCAAACATTGTGCGCAACTCTAAATGTTAGAAAGATTTGAAACTGGAGACTCCTTCCACTGAAGGACTTTTTGAAGGAATCATTGCCGTTGTCTTTGTGTGTAGGCGCAATAATAAAAATGAAAGAAATAAATAATCCTGAAACGATATCTTTAACTCATAACTTGAAAAACTAAAAAATTGCCTGACAGAATTATGTGTTTTTATTAAAATCCATAAACATCATCATCAAGTGTAAAAAAAAATATATATATATTTACTCCCACTTTACTGCAAACCTTTCTAACACTATGATTTACTAACATTAATAAAGCAGTACAATAATTTACAGGACGTTCAGTGACGTACATCACTGCTCTTATAGCGCTGAATTTCGATGAGGAGGAACGTGGCTTGACCTTTGACCTCTTGGGTTTTGAAGCTGCAGAAGCGAGCTCGAGCCGCTCCAGGGGAAAAGACTGATGGGCTGAAGAGCTCGTAACCGTCCAGGATGTTCTCCCGCAGGCGCGTAACTGGGTTTTAATGACGCTGAGGTGCCTTTGAAAGTGTTGTGGAAGGTCAGAAAGGCATAAGGAGGATTCTAGGAGTGTCTGTGTGTGTGTGTGTGTGTGTGTGTGTGTGTGTGTGTGTGTGTGTGTGTGTGTGTGTTAGGGAGGGAGCGTCATATGTAGCAGTTCATTGTGCTCAAAACTTGGAAAAACTTGATAATTCTGACGTGGAAGTGTTCAGTGGTGACGTCGGAGAGGTTTTCTGATGTAAACACACCTGATAATAACAAACGTGAACAGAAGGTTAATATATAAAACACAGCGCTGATCACTTCTCCACCCTGTCGTCTGTTTAGATTTCGCTCCAGAGTTTCTGAGAGCATCAGATCAGGAGATGGACGTCGAGACATGAGTGACGTGTATCGTCACACCCCTTGGCCTGCCGTCTGTATCTCTAACTGATGAACGATGTTCGTTAAACGTCATGTTCTTATGTCGTTGTTCAGGCTCGCTGGTTCTGGGACGCGTATTTCAGCTCCATGAAGGCCGTCGGATTGACCACGCTGCAGATCATCAACGACCGCATTTATCCCTACGCAGCGCGCACGTACGAGCAGTGGAACAACCCGCCGGTCGTGGTGAGTACATACACAACGCTCACACGCTTTACACTCATCATCTACACACATCTGTGGACCAGAGGCTCTGTCTGTCTTTCTTTAACTACGTCAAAGACCCTGATATCAGTTCATCTGTAATAATAATAGTAATTATAGTGATTTATAATAAAATATCTAAGAAATGACATGGATAGGCGGAATAATTAAAATTAAATTTAAAGAAAACAATTTAAACCTAAAAATTTTTCATTTAAACTGACTCAGAATTTGAACAAAAATAAATATTAAAATAATATATATTTCTAAAAATTTAAGCAGGAGGAATCATAAAAGTTTAAATTATTAGAAGAAAGAATTCAAATGTACAAAAATGAAGAAAATATTGAATTAAAGAATTAAGAATATTAAAATACTTTTTTTAAATTAATCAATTTAAACCCTCCCCCCCCCTTCCGAAATTTATTTTGAAATAAATAAATAAAAATAAATAAGAAATACAACTGATGAAAAAAATCATTAAAGTATAAGGAACAATAAGAAAGAATATCTTGTAAAAAAAAAACATTTAAATAAAAATATCAAGAAGAAATAATAATAATAGAATTAATAAAAGAAAAACGTAAATAAATCTGAAAGTCCTAAAAAAAAAAAAAGTAAAAAAAAAAAAAAAAAGAGAGAGAAACAACGAGAAAAGAAAAAGACATGGTATAATCCTTCAACTAAATGTCCAAGGTGCGTCTGATCCGTACACACTACAGCAGCGAGAGTTATACTTTGGACAGGACGTGTGTGTGTTTATTGTAAAAATAAATACACCTGACAGTTTGTTGACAGAAAGACGTCGTCCAATCTGATACGCTGGTGTTCGCTAGTTAGCTTGACGTCTCCAGTTACACGGTGAAAAATCTCTCTCACTGAAGCGGTGTGTGTGTGTGTGTGTGTGTGTGTGTGTGTGTGTGTGTGTGTGTGTTGGAGAGGGGGATCTGAAGTCCAGTCACCTGTGACGATCTCAGGTTGAAGAGACTTCCGCATGGTTTGTTTTGTGTTGAGGACATGTTTGTTTATTCATTACTGTGAGGATCAAGTGTGCTGTTTATCAAACACGAGCTGTGAAAGTGCAAATAATGCAGAGTCTTGTGTATAAAATTTTTTGAGTCCAAGAGCTCAGTGTTCCTAGTGGTAAGTCCTGATGTCACTCCTGATGTTAAGTAATTATAGAAGAAATAAAAAATGCAAATAAGAATGATTATTTCTATTAATTTTGAACAGAAATGGAAAAGGAATTATAAACAAATGTTTAAAAATGTTTTAAATGTGTAAAATCAATTTTAAAAAGTAATTTGTCAACCAACGATTGAAAGACAAGGTGGAAGGTTTGTAAAAACTATTTATTTGCTTATTTGCTACACATTGCCTGGTTTATAGGATAAAAATAGAAAGTACAAAGAAATCACACAATGTGCAAATTATTATTATTATTTTTTTTGCTTTCACTTTCTTTCTGTCCAGACAGACAGTTCACTTCACATGCTGAAATCCTGAGCACAAATATCCACTAAAAACTTTGGTTGTACTTGTGTGTGTGATGAATACCATGTGTAATGTCTAAGTTTTAAAAGAAAATAATTTAAACAAGTCGTTTTTTTTGTCGAGAACATGTAGGGGGCAGCTGTTTTAGGAAAATAATCCACAGTGACATGGACTTACTGTTACAACCTTGAACTTGATTATATATTCCTACATCATCACATCCTGGAGTGTTTTATTCCTCTTACACCAGTGTAAATTGACCAATCAGAATTCCCATTTTGCTTTCTTTTCAATTAAGTGAGCGGTCATGTGACCCAGCGTCTCTGTGCTCATTGGTCACGGTGAATTAGGAAGAACTTGTTCAGTTTCAGTCGAATTGCATCAACTCCGTTGCTTGGAGTTTTTTTTTTTTTTTTTTTTTTGATCTCATTAGACGCTGCACTTGACTCCTCGCGTCCCCACGGTTATCGGTCATCCTTACTCCGGTCTCACTGACGGAGCCTCGGACCCATGGAGAGGTTAATTGCGTCGTGTTTCTGTCCTTTAAACATTCCAGCATTAAAAGAAGGATGAAATACTTTCTCAGTCTAAACTCACGGCGCTATTGAAACTGAGCACTAAATAAATCAAGCGCTTTTTCTTTTTCTTTTTCTTTTTTTCCTCTCTGTCGTTCTGTATCCACCGGGACGTAATTGAAAACACATTTCTCGAACTCCTCGGGTGTTTCTGGAGATGCTGTCAAGTCCGCCTTTTGTGTTGAGCAGCTCTGAAAGGACTCAGACACGAGCAGGACGAGTCTGATCTACACGCAGTCCGTTTCCTTTCTGTGTTTTGTGTTGTTTCTTCTAGGATTCATTTTACTAGCTCAAAGGTTTAGCCAGTTGAGAGTTTTCCTCTTTTTTTTTTTTTTCTTTTTTTTTTCTTCCCCTTGCAAATTTACTCTGATGGATTTGTCGTAAGTCACCAAAGATAGTGTTATCAGGTGTTCAAGATAAACATTACTCACTTTTCCAAACCGTTCTCTTTCTATGACCATCGTTTGCGAAGAAGCTCAAAACCTTCAACATGAAGCACTCGGATATAAAGAGGCGGGTGCTTTTACTTTTGTTTACCCCAGTGAGAATACTGATTGCGCGGCCTTCACTTGAAAAATAATTCATTTTAACGCCTTGTCCTCAGACGTGCCAGCTCCGGACAGCTGTTAGCGCTACAGACGGGGCTTTTTCTCATTAGCTTTTTCACTTGAAGTTTTATCATGAAAAAAAGTTATTTAAATAATTTGTCCTAAAATTGTGTCTAGTTCACTTTGTAGATTAGGTTAAAATTTCTTTTTTACTTTTGAGTAATTATTTTTTTCTCAGTGATTGAGGTGTTCGACTACCGAGCAGAAGGTTACGGGTTCAAACCCCATCATCACCAAGCCGTCACTGTTCGGTCTTAGAACGAGCCTCATTATAAATCCATCTGATTGGATTTATAATGAGATGAAGATAAGGCACTCCGGACGAGTGTCTTCCAAACAGCGTCAACGTAAAGTGGGACGTCCAATCCAATCATGTAAATGTAAAACATGCACGTGATTGGACGTCCCAGAGGTAGACACTTTCTAAAAATAGACATGGTCTGCTTTTTTTTTTTTTGTTACTTTGAAATGTTGGCCGAGTTCACGCGAGTCGCTAAGAAGATTCACTTTGTGACGTGATTGGTCAGACACAGTTTTAATAAAAAAAATTTGGACCTTTATGGACAAACTGTGCGGTAAAAAAAAAAAAAAAGTGTGAAAGTCTTAAACAACCCTCAGTCAGTTAAACGATCGTGCTCGGCCCCTTCGCAGCGTGAGACATAAATGTTGTGTTTCTCTGCGTGTACATACAGTATAACACTCTCACTTCTTAAATCTTTTTTTTTTTTTTTTTTTTTTTCCCCCCGGAAGCTGCCGTTAAGAATCACGTGGAGGTGAACGTTTCATGTGCCGAGCTCTTTGTGCGCGCTCAGACGTCCACGCTTTCATCTGGCTCCCATTTTCGCCTAATCCCAAAGCAGCACTCGCATGATTCCAGCTGCGGGATCCGACCAAAGCTTCCACGGCCCACATGAAACAGCCTGCGATCCCTCACCGTCACTGGGAGCCGCTCGCGCCTCCCCTCCCTCGCTTAAAGCCGTAACAAGCGCTCGAAGGGTTTACGGTAATTACAGCCTGCTCGTATAGTTCCATATTAGAAACGATAATCGCCAAGAATTTATTTTCTCAAGGATGAAAAAAAAGAAGCTATTGATTGGAAAGTTTTTTTTTTTTCCCCTTCGGTTTGGGTACGATCCCGACTGGATTGAGCTTTTTTTCTTTTTTTTTTTTTAATGAAAAACATTTTATTCATTCTTCCTGACACGTTCCAAATAGCAGGTGAACGCCACACAGATTTCCACACAAAAGCGTCTCTCTCTTATAGATCCGCTTCCCTCTTGTTTATTTTCTCGTCTCTCAGGGTTTTTAGACGAACACCAAACCACACTGGAGCCGACTCAATTAGACCTCGGTTCCAGACGGAACGCTCGCGCACTGCTTCACCGCTTATATGTCACAGCGCTACTTTAATTATTTCCCCCTCGGCTCGCGTGTCGGCGTCAGACACTTCAAAGACATTTCCATCGGCTAATACGGTTTGTTTTTATTAGTAGGACGGTCGAGCGAAAGACGTCCGCGTCTGCGGTGGCAGACCGTGGCGGACGCACCGAGTTGGTTAACCGCCGGTCTTTTTCTCTTTAAATCTGCGAGCACCTGCAGGAGGCGGAGCCTGACTCTAGTCTGCATGGAAAAATATATCGAGCGTAGCATCTCTGTGGGGTCTTTGAACGTTTTATTAATGACGCTACAAGCTCTTGTACACGGACGGACGTTATTAGAGATCAAGCTACCTTTACACCTCAGTGCTACTGAAGTCTGAGGAATTTTTTCTAGAACAGCAGTGGCATTTTATTTAACATTTATGGAAGGAGTCTCCAGTGTCGGTGCTTCCCTTGTTTGAATTCCTCAGGATAGACGAGAAAAAAATTACACTCATTGGAAAATTGCTGTGATGTAAGCAGAATAAAACATTTCCTGACATCGTGTTATGGGAAACGTATTTTTTTTGCTTTGACTTTAGACGTGATGAAGTCAGATATCGTTGATCTCAACCGCGATGCCAAAGTAGAGAATCATTTTGATAGAAAACTACACAGGAGATGTTTAGGGCAGGGTTTAGCTCGGTGGTTAAAATGTTCGACAACTGATTAGAAGGTCACAGGTTCGACCTCCACCGGGTGTGACTGTTGAGCCTTTGATCAAAGCCCTTAACCCTCAATTGCTCACACGTGTAATGAAATAAATATAAGTTGTGAACTTAAATTTAAACGTAAATCTTTCTATTCAGTTTTATTTATTACAGGTAGTCCCCAACTTACGAACGTTTCAAGTTACGAATTTCCGCAGATATGAATGGACCGTGGTTTAGTGCGGAAATGAATGTATAAAATGTCTAAAGTCCGGTATATTGTATGTGCGCGTGTGTCTGGGGGGGGAAATGAATCGGCCTCACTGGTATTAATGAATCACTCCTGGAGTACGTTGATGTCCTGGAAAACGTCTGTTCTGTAAAGGTGTCCTGATGGTGAATAATTCTAATTTCGGAAAATCCTCAACAAAAACAGAGTTCACAGTCCAATCCAGTGGAAAACAGCCGAGAGCGACGTGCTGAGGGAAAAACTCCCTGACGTAGCAAAAAAAAAAAAAGAAACCTTGAGAGGAACCAGACTCAACAGGGAACTCATCCTCATCTGGGTGATAACGGACAGCAGGGATTGATCTGCAGTCATACTGTGTGTTAGGAGGCTGGAAGTTCAGTATGACAGGAGGCGATGTGTTTGAGTTAATATGGAGACCAAAGGCTCTCAGGTACGAAGCTGTGTTTGTAGGAATTTCAGTCTTGAACTATTGTTGTGAGACATTTAATTATTTCCAGAAGATTCATATTTGTGAAACAACTACAATACCAGGAATTAATCTACATCAATATTAATCAAGGCTTGTTTTTGTCCTTTGTCTGCTCTCATGGTGGAGAAGAAGAGAAAGAAGAACACAAATATCTGAAAAGTTTGTCATTTGTGCTGAAAATACAATGCGTATTAATCAAGAGATGAAAGACGGCGACGATTATAAGCAGAATCTGGGAAAACACACCGTGAGGACACGGAGAAAACCCACAGAAAAGTCCCACTCAATTTACTATAAGGTTAGAGATGTCTTATTAACGCGATGGTGCTTTCAGATTACTGCGAATGCTTACATTTCAGGAAAAAAAATCCTGGTTAAAGATAAAACTGATGCGACTTCACATAAGGTGAAGTATTCACTACATTTTTTTAAAATATATACTGTATATTTTAATTAGCTGAGATGCAGAAGACAGTGGTAACTTGGCAAAGTGAACAAATTTCTCAGATCTGCAGCTCTTCAAGCCTCTTCTCCTTCCTCCTCCTCCTCCTCCTCGTCCTGAAGGCCAGTAAAGTGCGGCGCTCTACATGACCGCATCAGAGAGCTTCCAAGCGAGCACTTTGCAATATTTACTTTACGGCGTCACTTGATCTCCGCTCCAGTCCGTACGTCCTCGGGAGTTTAACGGGCTGTTTTTAAAGCGAGGCCAGGAAGAAGAGCCAAGCCTCACACTGGCAGCAGACAACCACTGACGCCTACGATATCCCAGCACCCCCAGCTTCACCCGGGTCCTGCCAGGGCTCATGTGCACCCCCGCTGCACCGACTCCACTACAGCACGGCTATAAAATTCAACTTGCAGTAGTAAAAAAATAAAAAACAAAAAAAACCACTCGAGTCCTCGATCGAGCTGTATGAAAGTGGGACGACGTCTCGTCAGCATATGCAGATGAAGTGTTTTCATCAAGATAACAGGAAATGAACACGTGAGCTGATATAAGCTGTTCGATCACTCGCGTTACTTTATCCAACTAATAAAAATTTGCGGCTCAAGGCGTGAAAAATTAGTGACGGATTATCTATTAATATCTATTTAAATAAACACGTGATCAATAAGAAAACAAATGAAGAGGTGAAGGTAAGTAGATACAGTACGTGAAGATGTAAATGAAGTTAGAAAGCAAGTACATACTGTATGTAAACATAAGTGAATAAGTGAGCAGTTAAAAACAAACAAGTAAATTATTGGGTTAGTTAAGTTAAAAGGTTGGTAAACAATTCCATATCTAAACAAATAAGCAAGTAAATATTTACAGTAGGTATGTGAAGAATTTAGTATGGGAATCACCACATAGTAACCGATATGATATTATCACGATACACAAGTGCCGATTCAAATCATACTGTGATTCTATCAGCATCACGATTTTATAAATATACTTTTTTGATACAAGACTTTTTTCCCAAAATACACTTCAAATAATTCGCTTCCATCACATGGGATGCTGTGCTACCTGTCAGTGTGTACAGTTTAGAGCGCCACCTGTAGGATTACAGAGGAACATGACCATTTTGCTTCCTCGAATGAAAAAGCACAATTTTTTTGTTTGTTTGTTTAATTTTAAACGATTTTGGACGATGGGGATACTTGAAACGTCACATTAAATAATCGTGATATTTAATCAAATTGATTTCTGTTTAATGTAAACAAAAAATAAATAAGGTGGATAAAGAGATAAGCAAGTAAACAAGCAAATATGTAAATAATTAGGTATTCTAATAAATAAGTATGTAAATACTTTAAAAAGTAGTAGTAGCAAAGTAAATGAGAGTTTTCATAAACAAGTAAAGAAATAAACAATTTTATATGTAAACAAGCAAATAAGTAAATGGTAAGTTAAGATAGTTGAGAAGTGCGCAAGTGAACAAGCGCCCGTTTACGCAAACAAGGAAGAAGGTAAAGAGAACTGTATGTAAATGGTTAAGTTAATAAACAAGTGAGAAAATATATCTGTAAACAAGTAAATAAAAAATAAGTGAACAAAAAAAATACGTAAACAGTATAAATAAACAAACACACAGTTAAGTAAACCGGTACATACTGTATGTAAGTGAATAAAGTTAGCAGTTAATGTGTGAACAGTAAAATAAATAAATAAATAAATAAACAAGTTAGCTAGCTAAGTGCACAAATACTTATTTACTTACCTGCCTGCTTACGTGAGTAAAAAAAAAAACAAGTAGGTAAGCGAATAAAGTAAAAATCAGAGCCAGGTTTCAGCGCTTTTTTGCCCGAATCGCTCGATTCAGCTCCTTCGGAAGCGTCACACTCGGAGTTCGCAGAGAAGAATGTAGCGCTTACACAAACAGGGCATTAAACAGATTAGACCTTGATGGATCTGCGGGTGCTTTGAGAAGACTTTTTCCATGGCAGAAACATTTTACGGGCAGCTTCAGCTCCAACGTTTGGACACATTTTCTCCTGATTACTACTGAGAGGAAATTCTTGGCGCTCAACGCTCGAGCTGGATTTCTCCGGGACTGATGGCGCTTGAAAAGTTTCCCAAATTTTGAGGGAGGAGGTTTAGGCAAAGGTCACAGCGCACTCCTCCAGCTGCTCGTTACCTCCAGTTTAGCCTCTATTGTGTGGGCTCGAAGCTCCTCGCTGTTTTTAATCGCCCGAGCAGCACCGCCAGTTTGTAGTTTTCTGCGTAGCCTTTTCCTTTATTTCCCGTTTAAAGGCATTTTCTGGGCTGCGGTGCCTGTTACCTCACTGCGCGTTAAACCGTTTAGTCATGGAAAAGGGTTGCATTTATTCTAATTAGAAGAACAGTAAAACATTTGTGTCAATTTGTCTAGTGTCAAACTTTTTTTTAATTTTTTTTATCTGACATCATTAAATAGACCATCATGAAGATTTAGTGTAAAACTCGACGGTAGTGTTTTGATTTTGAATAATTATAAGTAGAAACCTTTATTTTCTTAACGAGCCCTTGTACTACTTCTGCAACAACACGTCCTTGTAATGTTTATTTCTTTTTTACGAACAATTACAGTTTTTCTTCGCTAACGGACACCAGTTTTCGTCCACCTATAGTTATGTTTAATGTTGTGGAACAGCCAAGAAAGTCGTGACTTGCGTTATAGAAACGATAGACAATCAGGCTTGTGATGATGCCAGGATTCTGCACACGGCTTTACTGCTGACTCACAAAGTACTGACACTAGAGACTCCATACATGTTACATAAACTCATTTCCTTACAGATGTTTATCTACGAGTCCATGTGAACGAGCCGTCGCTATAGAAACGTTAACATATAAGAATGGGCACATTAATTTATAGAAACTGTGCTACTGTTGGAGAAAACTAATCAACACCTCGGTAGCAAATCGCAAATCCAGAACTCTACAGCGCCATCAATTATTTTATATTGTATGGAGTCGTACAATGACACTGAGGTTATTCTATATAATTATAATATATAATTTGTGTTTGTATTTTGTGTTTTTTCCCCACAGAAGTGGTCCAGCGTGAACAGTCCGCTTTTCCTTCCGCTGATCCCTCCTCGGTCTCCGGGATTCACCGCCGTGGTTCTGACCTACGACCGGGTCGAGAGCCTCTTCAGGGTCATCACGGAGATCTCCAAGGTTCCGAGTCTGGCCAAGCTGCTGGTGGTGTGGAACAACCAGAACAAGAGCCCGCCTGAAGGTTCGAATCAGTTACAGAGTAAACAAGCAGTTGGGTAAACATGTAGGTAGGCAAGTAAGTACACTAGGAAGTGATTAGGAGATAATCAGCTAGGGAAGTAAATAAGCAAGTAAACACATGGGTAAGTAAAACTAGAACGTATGTAGGTTAGGTAGTATACAAGTAAACAAGCCGTTTAATAAACAGGAACATAGATAGTCAGGTGATAAACAAACAAATAATTCAACTTATTTGTAGGTGAGTAAATAAAGGATGTAATTAAATAGTTAGGTAGGTAAGTAAATAAGTAAGAAATCAAGTAAACAGGTACATAGATAAGTAAATAAAAATGTAAACAACCAGACAGGTGAATAAATATGCAAGCAAGTAGGGAAGTAAACAATTAAGTCATTTGTATGTAAGCAAGTCAGTAAGCAAATAATCAATTAACTAAACAAGTAGAGAGGCAAATAAATAAAGTACATTTTAAAGAAATGTGAACAAAGAGCATACTGTAGGTAAGTGGGTAACTGATTGTCTAAGCAAACAGGTGGGAAGGTAAATAGGTAGGTAAGTAAACAATAATGTAAACAAGTACTTAGGCAGGTAATTCAGGAAGTGTGTAGATAAGCTAAAGTATAAGCAAGTAAATAAATTAGGAAGCTTGTACATACTGTAGGTAGTAAGTAAACAAATGAGTAGGTGGCTAAATAAGTCCATAAGTAAACAAGGAACTCGTTATATGAGCAAAAAAGTTGGCAAGTAGCTAAGTAAATAATAAGTAAACAAGTAAATTGGTATTAAAGGGAGTAAGGAGATCAATAAATAAGCAGGCAGTCAGTTTATGAAACAAATTATTAGGTAAGTCAGCAAATGCCAAGTATGTAAACAAGTAAATAGGCAAGCAGGTAAGTAAACAATTAGGTAAACAATCAGAAAGACAGGATGATAAACTTTGCTGCTTTGGGACAATGTCAATTGTTAAGTGCTATACAAATAAAATTGAATTGAATTGAATAAACATGTAAGTAAACAAGAAAGTGTAAGCAAATGAAGTAGGTAAGTTAGTGAGTAAGTAATAATTTAAGAAAAAAGTAAAGAGGTAATTTGGTTAACCAGTAAGAAGGTCAATATATATTGTGAGTAAACAACTGAAGTTGGTAAAAAAGTAAAGGAGGGTGGACTTTTTTTTCTCTGTGTGTGTGTGTGTGTGTGTGTGTGTGTGTGTGTGTGTGTGTGTGTGTGTGTGTGTTACACCACCTACAATCGTCCTGTTCTGTTTCAGTCCTTAACTACACTCGAGTGTGATGATGTCGTTCGACACAGAGGAGAGAAACACACATTTTCCCGACACAGAGCGGACAAAATGAAATAAGATTTAATTTCTCTGAGAGTCGAGAGTCTTGCCATGCGCAAAGCCGAAGCCAAACTGGTTTTCTGGCTCGTGTTTAAGTTGTAAATGAGAAGCAACTATTTGGCCCCTGATCTGGTAGATGTGTAGGAAAAAAGGCCAGTGGAAAATATTTCAGCGCTTGAGGTCTTGGTGTGTTGTGTTTTTAGTCGTGCCTGTCTGTAGACGCCATTGTGTTCCATCAGTCAATATATTCACTCTTATGTTTTATTACAGTTTACCCGCTACTGGCAGTCAAATAAAGAAAACTAACTACATAATCGCTCCTTCAGATTTCTGAATGTTTTATACTGCAGGACTTTGTCAATTCTTTCAGATTATAATTCTAAATGAGTGTTTCATTAAAGCAGAGATTTGTCTTGCAGTACAAAAGGATCAACTTTTTTTTTTTTCTTTAAAACTTCTGTTGTATTCTTCTTATATCACAAAATTAGAGATCCATGTAAAGAAATTCATGCTTAATGTTCATAACAAACATCAAAATGAATAAAAAGATCGCCGCGACTGATTTTTAACTATTTCAGATCTCAACAGGGCGAAAAACAACAAACATTGATCAGGATGAATATAGTAGCTCAAAAGGAAAATCAGAAAAGGCAGCCTAAGAAAATGAATCTCACATTGAAGTGTCGTCTCTGCGCCTTTAAATCACGTAGGGAATCCCAGACGCGATGTTTCCAAAATTAGGATTATTCACCGTCAGGACAGACATTTTCTATCATCGTGCTCTCTGAGTGATTTATTGAAACGAGTGAGGCCGAACGAGACCACCCCCCACCCCCCCACCCTGCCACCCCCACTTTCGTATTTGCGGAAATTCGTAACTTGAATGTCCGGACGACGGGGACTAGGTGTGTCACGATACCTAGGTTCTGATCCAATTTGTGTTGTGTTTCTGTATCAGTTTTTATAAATATCCAATTTGTTCCAGTTTTGTTCCAAGTTTACAGCCTTGAACCATTACAAAAAGTAAAAGCTTTATTTAACAGCTTTACATGAGTAATTAAATCGTAGACTGTTTTTTATAACGTTAGTTTTTCCCACTCAAAAACCAAAGGTAGCATTTAAACAATAAAGTTCTCTCTCTCTCTCTCTCTCTCTCTCTCTCTCTCGCTCTCTCTAATGATACGTCTTAACAAGCCAATCAGCTCTGTGCCTGTTTATGGATCCTTTACACTAACAGCTCGGGGAAAAAGGGGGAAACAAGAAATTAATTATATCCTCCACATAGATTTTACTAATATAATTGCGTCGAGGGAAACTTTGAAGTGGACTAATGGGCGAGTGTTGCTTTTGATTAGAGGCGTCAGTGAAGCCGAGCCGTGGAGCTTTGTGACCCATTACGGCTAACAAGGTCCTCTTTACAGGTCACAACCGAAGCCCAGGCTGAAACAAGAACCGATTTCCTCTTTCTTCTTCCTCTCCTCGTGGCTTGTTTACGTCGAGCAATTTCCAGACGCTTACGTTTCCAGTACCTGTCATTTTTAAGTAGAGTGTTTTTTTTTTATTTATTTTTTTTTTTTTATGCACTTTATTAACTCGGGTGATTTGTGAGTAACGATTCTTTTCTGGAAGCCGAAACTCTCGTAACAACGTTAGAAGCCGATTACAGTCCCCAAGAGTCGTCTTAGAGATCGTGGTGGTTTTTCAAATAATTCTGGACGGAGACGCGGAGAAATGACGTGTGAACTGTTCCAGCGTTTAGTTTCCTCCCTGAATGTTTGTACTTTTATTAGACGAAAGAATACACAAGAGGCCTGTGTAAAATCCGTATCAGTGTGCTCTCAGAGTTTCATTACACGCTCCCCCGTGTTCTCCCCCCCACCAGGGCCAGTCGTATACCCCCG
>JAQMYJ010000007.1:26849963-26866690 GCA_030014305.1 Clarias laeviceps
AATATGTGTTGTACCTCGTTCCTCTCCTTCAGGGAACAGAGGTTATAGTCATAACCATTCGTTTCCCCCCCCAAGTTTAGCTAATTTGGTGTTCAGTACATACTGTAGATGTATTTGTTAAAATGATTCTGAAAGAGTTTTTAATGGAATGTGGGAGAAGTACGAGCTTTCAAAAGAGAATTCTACTTTTTGAAGGAGAAGTTTTTCATCATAATGTCCTACATTTAAGCTTTAACTTTTCTCACAGCGAGATCACGTCATATAAGGAACAACAGTTTACTATTTCCACTTATTCCGCTTCAGAATATCAGCTCTTTTACATTCAGGGTTTTGGGGTTGAATCCTAAATAGCATTAAATGGCAAAGTTCCCTTCATCAGGGGTTACAGAGGGATTTGGGATTCAGCCTCGCGTTAGAAGCTAGTTAGCTTCGTAGCTCGCGTTAAGGATAAATAAAATAAGCAATTTAGAGGCAATTCAGAATGACTTGGTATGATTTTTAAGGAGACGGCGTGTTGTTTAAGACGACATAGCGTTATCAGATGTGTTATTGCTGAAAGTGCTTCTGGGACTGGGTGTGAATGTGGGTTTAGTCAGACAGCTGCTCTCTCCTCAGTACTGCGGACCGTACAGACCGACTCTCACCCACACTGAGACACACAGTTAGTATCATTAACCACTGGACAACACCTGGGACACGCCCAGTGTATAGGTAAACGTCCAAGTGCTGTTACTGTCTATTATCAGCACTTGTGAAACGCCTCTTGTTGGAAGGTTCTACATAGAACTTTTAAAACATCTGGAATTTCCTTCGGGATCAATAAAAAGTATCTATCTATCTAGACATTCTCTCAGAGACGACTAATGGACTATTCTAGATTCTATTTAAAACTCTACAAGACAATATTATAATTTTTAGCAACAATTCAAAACTTTTTTTTTTTGTTTGTTTGTTTGTATGTTAAGAACCCATAATGAATCCATGAAAGCACTCGAAAGAACTGGTTTAATGTCTGATACAAACTCTCATTATGTACGACTTGGTACCCTTGTAGCAAAAAGGGATCTTTTAACAGTACGTTAATGGGAGGTTTAATAATAATAATTGGTGTTGGGTAAAAAAAAGAGTACTTTAAAGAAAGTCTAAGGGTTCTTTTATAAAGACAAAAGCTTTGAAAGCTAAGAACTGTTAATTATCCTATGGACTTTTAAGAACCCTCGAAGAACCCTTTTTCTCCCCAATAGTGCATCTGCGTTAAGTGTGTAATAAGAACTAATTTTTTTTATTCTTATGGTCTAGAAACTGTCAGGAGTTTGTACTCCATGCTTTAAAAAGGTTATTTTCATTTTTAAGTTTGTTGAAAAATGTACCAGATTATGCTTATTTAATTTTTTTATGTTGTTTGAAAGCTAAGAAGTGTTTTTTTGTTTTGTTTTGTTTTGTTTTTTTAATACCCAGAAATAATCTTGACCTACCTGGATAAGTTAAATGAATACCGGTTCTTTAAGGTTGAGTAATTTAAAGATTTTAGCACAATGGTTTAAAACTTTTAAGAGTTCCACCAAAGAGATGTTCGAATACATTTTCATGGTTCTACATTTTAGAAGAGTTTTGATTTAATAGGAACAAATTTTACACTAAAGAGTCACTTTTAAAAAAAAAATTACAGATAGTAATCTGTGTTGATACAATACAATACAAACTTTATTTCTATAGCACATTTAAACATTGAAAACAACAACCGTTAGTGATTTCTAGGCCACATTAAAGCACAGAAATAATAAACAACATTAAAATTTGTAAACATTCACAAGGTCAATATAAACCTAAACACTGTAGCAAGTATTAAAGGCCACACTATGAAAATGGTTCCATAAGCGTTGAGCAGCCACTGAAAATAACCCCATCACCCTTTGATCTTAGCCTTGTTTTAGGAACATGAAGAATCATCTGGCTGGATGATCCTGTGTTTCTTGAATTATGATGGGTATTAAAAAGATTGGAAATATATTTAGGTGCAAGACCATGCAGTGCTTTAAAAACCATTAACCAAACCTTAAATTCTTACTTTGAAGGCCAACCAGTGTAATGTAAAAAGTACTGGAGTAAAACTTTCCCCACCTTTCCTTGTGTGACTCAGGAGCCGAGTTCAGCACTAATTAAAGACGAGATAATTGATGCTGCGATAAACCAAGATATAACGAATTGCAGCAGTCAGTGTGTCAAGATATAGAAGCATGGATGATGGTCTCCAGGTCTTTAAAGGAGAGAATTGGTTTAAGTTTAGAGATTATCCAAAGTTGATAAACCCCAGCCTTAAACCACAGCACTCGTAACCTGTTTATCTAAAACCAAAGCCGAGTCCATAACAATCCACAAATACTTTACACAGTCTGCCAGACTAATCAACATGGAAGTCCATCTACGTATGATTTCATTAGATTCAGAAGAGAGCTGATTATAGAGGACCAGAAGTATCGTGTTAATAAGAACGTTGAGAAAGTTAATTGCGGCGGGTTCCGTGCCACCTCGGCGTGAGTGATCGCTTTAACACTTGAAAGTGAGCCGGTAGCCCTCACTCCGCTCCGGGCCTGAACAAGTGCACGACCTTGGAAGTGAATAAAGAGTGTTACTAATAGAGTCTGGCTCCACAGACCATGCAGCCCTTTGACTGGAGGCTCAGCGGAGATTGATGGGGTCTTTCTGGTCACGCTTCTCGCTCTGAACATGTTTCCTGCCATAAAAGCCAGGCTTTGCACCGCACTAAAAAAAAAAAAAAAAAAAAGGCCAGCGCTCTCCAATCAAACAGTAGCTTGTATAAGTACTCGATCCCCTCCTGTAAATCTGTCCTCCTTTTGTAGTGAACTTACTTTGGACTTTATATGAAGATTTTATATATAAAAAAAATATATATTAACATACACGGGACAAATTAGGTACAAATAGAAAAGTGAAAGTGTTGCAAAGGTATTTACCCCCGATACAGGCATTGTTTTGAATTACTTCAGATGGTAGTTTCTCTTCTTCTTCATCGTCGTCCAGATTTGTAATTCTCTCTCTCAAATTAGACCGATGTCACTAACTTTCGCTGGACTTAATAATAATATGTACTGATGATTTAATGCAGGCTGGAAATTGTTTAAAAGTTAAATGAAATCTGAAGAGTTTTTAAAAGCAAATTACATTTGAATTTTACATGAATTCATAGATTTATTGGTTAAAGTTACACACTATATATGCTACATAAATGATTTTAAAAAAAAATCTGTTTCTTTGTTTCTGTGAAAAACAGGTTTAGATTCTGATTCTTTAAAGGGGACTTTTTTTAATGCGAAATTCACTTTTTTGTGATTTTGAATCTAGAAACAAGAAGGAAAAAAAAAAAAACATCCTTCTCAGCTTTTTTATCCTTTTTTTAATTTTTGTATTGACCACAATAAGTCTTTAAAATGTCCAGTGTGTTTTAATGTTCCAGTTAAACTACACTTCAGATCCTGCGTTTTGGTGGCTGGATTATTATTATTTTTCCGTGTCCGTGTCTATAGATTCAAATGAACTGTGCTTGAACACCCCTTTTGTTACCGAACGTTTTTCTAATTAATTAGAGAGGCTATGGATCGGCACCCTTTCCAGGGTGTTACCCCGCCTTGTGCCCCAAGTCTCCGGGGATAGGCTCTGCCCCCCTCCCTCCCCCTCGAGACCATGTGTACAGGATTTTTCTCGTGTTTTTTTTTTTTTTTTTTTTTGCCAGCACACACAGTAAAGACCCATTAGACTGTCTAAAATGAATAAAAAAATAAAAGCCCAGTACACCCCTCCCCCCCTACTCCCCAAAAAAATTACCACATATACCACATACCCCCCCGGTTTGTTCTTTAAGTCCCTTGAGCAGTAGCTCATTCACATGTAAAATTTAACTGTATATTCCGTTATCTTAGCTTGAAGCTGGAGAAGGAAAAAAAACTTCCTGTCTGTCAGTTAAGGGTTTATTTCTAAGGTATTGGAGCAACCAAAAAGCCAAGATCCCTCTAGAGGAACAAACCACAAAACGGAGGACAAATATAAAACAATTGTAGTTGAAGCTACCTCAGGCTAACCCCCCCCCCCCGAGCATGATGCTGCCACCACCAGGCTTTACAGAAGGGAAAGGTCCCCTCCCGCACATCAGATCTTGTCCAAGCAACTGAAGATATTATAGCACGACTTGCACCATCTCATCTCTACACATCTGTATTATACACTACATTCATTTTTGTTTTCTTCTCTCCCAGGTCTGAGTGCATCAACAAATTCGCGTCCGTGTTCGGCACCATGCCGCTGAAAGTCGTGGAACACCGCGCCGATCCAGTTTTATACAAGGACGACTTCCCAGAGAAGCTCAAGAGTTTTCCCAACATCGGAAGTTTATGACCCTCTCCTGTCCTTCACACCTTCGCCTCATAAGAAGAAGAAGAAGAAGAAGAAAAAAACACGTCACAGACGCTTTAGGACTCATCGATGTTGTTTATCTTTGTAATATAAGATTATAGTTCTTCTGGGGAACGACCTGATGGAGGAAAGAAAACGTCCTGTTGGTGTATCTGCACATGTTCTTTTAGCAAGATGGATCTCCAGGAAGTTGGAAGGAAGCACTGAGAACCAGAACGTCACGGAGCAGATCGTGTCTGTCGATAACACTGAAAATTAGGGTCCACTCAAAGACAATGTTTGACCTTGAGAAACTGAAAAAAAGTGTGTTTTTTTTATTTTTTTATTTTTTTATTATGTTTTATGGGAAACAAGGTTTGGATGGGAGAGTCTGAGATCAGTATCAGAACATTAAACATCCAGGAGCTCTCTGTGGTCTGGATGTTGCATTTCTCACTCACAGTTATTCACAGCGTACTGTATTTACTGGAATATTTACCGCTATTCAATACAAACTGAGAAAAAAGGGGCTTAAATATACAAAAGGAGTTTTAGATTTCCTAAAGATTCATCTGTACATAATTACACGCTGCTACTGAGTAAGTAAATGGAAAAAAAGGAAACAAACAGGAATTTAAATCCTGTCTTTTTTTCCCCGTTGTTTAGAAAACCCAAGAGTTCATTAACGTTTAATTAGATTACTAAAGGATTCTTAGCTTCTTAAATAAAATGTCTAATGGTGCTGAGGAAACTCTTAAAGGATTTACATACGCGACAGTTTATTGAATAGCTCTGTCCATTATTAGGATCTAAGAATTCTCGGTTATCTAATGAACCTGTAAAGATTCCTTTTTAGATCCGTGTTTGCGCCATGAGTTAAATGTTCTACAGGTTCCAGGTTTTAAGAATCAAATATCGAGCACTGATTTGGAGTTTGAGCTGCTCACTCCCTGAGTAAATGCACGCGCTCTTAGAAAAGGCTCCTAAAGATTCTGTAATTGAGTTCCAGTACTGGTTCTTCGGTTCTCGCTCTTTTTCTTTTTGACACAAATTCTGTTTCCTCTACAACCGAAGAACCGTTGAAGAACCTTTTGTCCTAAGGGTGTGTATATTAACTTGTTTTACCTGCTGCATGTGATACAGACTCAAATGTTGCTTATTTTTTTCTTCCTAATACCCAGAACCCGCGGTTCTCCGGACACGCTCAGACAATAAGGTTTCTTTAATGGTATTTTGAAGAAGCTTCCTTCTTCCTGAGCAGCAGCTAATGAACAAAAAGTTTTAACCCTCTGAGACGATGTTCCCTTCTTAAAAAGGTTGTAAAGTTTTTTTGTTTTCTGTAGCAGATCCAGACCAGTGTGAGGGTTCTTGAGTCATCCAGTGTTTTGTTACAGAAGAGGAAAAGTGTTGTAGGGTTCTTCAGAGATCCTTTGCCTCCATGAGGAACAGCTAAAGAGCTTAACAGCTTTTTCCCCAGAGTTTAGTTTGACATGTTTTCAAGGATAAAACAAGTTTTCCTGCACTTAAAAATTTAATATTTTTCCTGTAACGTGTTTAAATATTCCTGAAACTTCAGAAAGTGTAATAAAGCTGTTTAAACTACCATTAAACGTTTCTAATGATGGGGCGTTCAAAGACGTCACTTGTCGCTTGTATCACGATGCTGTATGTGCTGTGAAAAATAAAATGAGATTCACGGCGCGTCATTTATCTTAACGATTAGCCCTGGTTTTAGAAGCATGTGTGGGAGAAAGTGGTACGGTAAATATAGAGGTGCCAATATTTATGGTTAATCATGCGTTATACTTTATAGTTGATTCATTCCTGTGGCGATAACGACAATGGAAAATATGTTTGTTTGTTTGTTTGTGTGTGAAGCAACAATCAGAACAAAAACGAATAAAAGTCACTCAGCGAAAAGGCGAATTTACTATTTTTGCTCTCACTACGTCCCTGAGCCAATAGGAAAATAGTAGGCGGGGCCAGTGACACTCTGAACTTCAGGAGATGCTAATTATAAGTTGAGCTTAAACCCTACAATTTTTTTTGTCTCCTCCATAAGTTTTTTCCTTGGTGGACGTCCGGGGGGAACTGATCAGCCGTCTCGTCAAATATTCCAGAATTCGATGTTTCGTCATGTTGGCCATCAGTGCTGGAACTTGTTTAGTCGATAATGTCATTTCACATTTATGCCTGTAATGTATCAGTCTGTGTGAACTTCTTATTTTTCTTTGTAAACAGTGAATAGAACAAATGTTGTCACATGCCTTGTGACATGTTTATCAATATTTCTCATTAAAAGTTGACAAAAACATTTTTCTCAAACACTTTTTTTTTTTTCTTTCTTTTTTTTCTTTTTTTTTTTAAGATTCCATCCGAGTGTACGTTCTCATTTTTTGTTTTATAAGAAAAGTTATTTTTTCCTTTTGCATTTCAAGCAACAAATGACTTCTAAAGCGTGACATTGTGAAGCTAAAACTAAGCAGTGTTTTGTGTGTGTGTGTTTTTATGGTTTCTGTTGTCTAGGGATGGAGCAGATGTCTGAGCTCTGTGAATGATTTAAGTGCAGGAGTCTGCATGTCTGAGATAAATGCATTTCATCTCTATGGGGAGTGAACTTGTGAAGAGAAATGTATTCCTGCTCTCCCTGTTTCCTGACAGAGAAAGAGAAAATCTGGTAAGGAGGAGGGTTTTCAGCAACGACTCGCGTATTGGAAATGTCAGCGAATGACCAATTACGTAGCGAGAGCCAGATTGTCTGCAGCTCTCTGCTTTATGAAGTGTCGGTTATTTAGTCCAAGCGAGCGTTCGCGGGAGTGTCGCAATCACTTCGGCTTTAAACGGCTTTCTACTTTATGAGGAGTGTGTGTGTGAGAGAGAGACAAAGATAGAGAACACACTCACACGAGTAATACGTTTACCTGGGGTTTAGTTTATTTTATTTTAATATTTATATATTTTTTATTATAGTTGTGACCATATGTCAGGTGATGCTTGTTTATCTTTCATTGAAGAAATCTCCGGTTTTAAGTGAAGCCATGACATTAAGGTGATGTATAACACCTTAGACTTCAAGAAAGATGAGCGAATGATGAGATGACTTTTTACAGCTGCTGTAACAAGTTAACGATAACGAATAAAAAATTTGACATCAGAACAAATTTGCTTCAGCACTTGCTGTTTGTTTGACCTGACGCTGCTTCGTCACACCAAAATGAACCGACTTGATTATTGTCCTGTAACAGAACCACACGGAGTGTTATATTCATTAAAGGACATGCCGTCTCATACCTCACACTCCACCTGCGAATGTGCTCTTTCAGTGTTTATGTAAATAAGTTCCTGATGAGCCACGCCCCCCTCCAGAGAACAGCAGAGCTGAGCAACAAGCTGGAGGGAGGGGCTCTTCTTAAATGATGTCACACTTGGAGGGGGAAAAAATCTAAGCAGCAAATGACAACCAGGGATTTTTCTTTTTCTTCTGAAAACACACACACACAGACACACACACGTAGGAGACGCGTCCGAACATCAAATGATGACTTAAAAGAAAATTTTGTATAATAGGTGCCCTTTAAACCTTAAAGCATAAAAAAAGAGCAGAATCAATGTTAAGGTTTTTATTGATCAGTATCTAAAGGGGAGGGAAAACAGGCACACATACACACACACGCTAACACACACAGGTTCACACACACACACACACACACACACACGCAGAATTAAAGCCTCAAATAAAACATCTTCAAACGAGCTCCTTTCCCCTACATTGGTTAGAATGTAATGTTCTTTTCCCCGTTGCTGGAAGACGGTCAAACCCACGCAGCCTCTTCTCTCTGTTGGAACGCCATTAGTCCAATTTATTAGAGAATGGAAGAAGAGGAATGGTGGGGCTTTGAGAATGCATGCGATTTCACAAGCCAGAATCTTAAAATAGTCTGTTGAGTGGGAATTGTCCTGGGGCAACAAAAAAAAAAAAAGACTCATAAAACCAGTGGGAGCTTTGGACAATTTTTTTTAGAAAAGGCTGAGTCATGCGTAATTACGCTTGTGTAAGACAAGTTTGGGACGATGAGGGGGAAAAAAAAGTTTATAATAGTAACAATAATCAATTACGCCAAACCTTGGAGCTTGATTATAAACTGCTTATTAGTGATATCAAACCCAGGTCAAAGTTACTTTGAGTAAAATCTTTGTAAGTGCAATAACTTACTATTGCTGTAAATCGCTCACACACACACACACACTTGCACACAATACATATATATTGAATATCAACAATCAAGCTTGGAAGTAAATAATTAATTCAAATGCCGTACATTTAGCTTGAAGCTTTGGGAGGAAAAAAAACAAAAACGCATCACACCAGGGGAGGGAAAAAAAAATAATCTAAAACCTTACACACGCAATAACATTATCTTCCTTGCAAGGATAATTACAACAAATTAATTACATTTTCAATTCCTAAACAGCCGAAGAAAGAAAAAATTTGAAGACAAAAAAGAAAAAAATTGTACATGCCAACACACACAAAAAGCATTATATTATTATTCTAGAACTTGGATATGCCGTCTTCAGTAGTATTAGAAGTGACGAGGGACGACGCAGAGATGGACTTCATTCATACGTTTAGTTTTTTTGGGGGGGTTTTTTCTGCACAAATCATCTTTACACGACTATCAGTCTGAGTTTAATGGGACTTGTAATTCTTTTGATTGTGTAAAGCTGCTTTACAACAATGTCAATTGTTAAAAGCGCTATACAATTGAATTGAATTAATGCTAAATCAAACCTGCAGGTTTTATTTATACCAAAACTTCAATCCCACAGCCATTTTAGTGACCTGAGTTCCTGTGGCTGAGGCGCGATAGCGGTTCTGTCACCGAATCCACATCCGCAGTTGTTCTGGTGATAATTAAGAAAACCTCACTCGTTTATAGCGTGAGTGAGTCGAGTCGAGTCTGGTGCAGTGTGTGACTTTGTGTGAAAGAGGAGCCTTGACAGCTGAGAGCGCGACCATGAGCGAGGGATGTTTGTTTTGCATTTACTCCTCACGCAGCTGTGTGGAACATCCTTTTTTCAGAACGTGATACCGTCACTTTCGCCCTCTCAGTAATCCGACAGCAACAGAACCGGCTTTCTGTGTTGTACGGGAACGAGAGAGGGATCGAGAGAAGTGCTAAATGTTAGCAATATCTACTGTATATTTTATACTCATGTTTTAATGCAAATAAAAAACACGGGGATGCAACTTGATTTAACCCTTTCTGCAAAGCTTAAAGAACCCTTTAGGAACCCGTTCGTACCGTGTACCAATCTTAAACGGATGTCGTGTCATCATTCTAACATTTGGATAAAATTGAGAACCCTTTTAGGTTCTATGTCGAAGACTACAACAGAATCTTTCAGAAAGCTTCCAGTTTTTCTAAGAATGTACCAAGTTCCTAGCAGGAAAACTCTGACGTGTTCTCTGTAAAAATAGTTCTCCAAGGGTTTTTAAGGGGTCATTGTATAATTATGGGGTCTTAGCTTGCAACGGTGTCCACCATGACTTATAGGAGACCTCATTCAGAACCTAAGAACGAATTAAAGAACATTTAAAAACTTTAAAAAACTTTAAAAAAATTCTAAGATTGGAACCAAAGAACAATTTGAATTTTATTTTAGGATTGGACCTGATGTCCATGGTGTCCTTTTGAACCCTTCCTTGTTCTGTTCGGTGTTCCAAGTAGAACCTTTAAGAAAGCTGAGAACCATTGTTTTAAAGACAGTATCAAATACCAAACCTATGTAAACCTATGACAGTTTCTAGGGGGAAAATAAATTGGTCTTCAAGAATTTGTAAATGGTCACACGTGGAAACCTTTCTGATAAGAAACCTTTTTGGGAGTTGAGAGCACTTAATTATCCACTGACCCCTCAATCAACAATTTTCTCTAAAATGGTGCAAACAAGAAGTTAAATTTTATTTCAGGAAGCCTGTATAAACCCTGGACATCATATCAGTATAATGTGATCTTCTGAATCGAGAAACTCTGTTAGGTTCTGTATGGTGTTCCTTTTTACGGAACCATTGGAAAAACAAAATTTTCTAAACAGGTATAGAGTACCAAGCAGGACTGTAAACCTGTGTCAGGTTCTAAGTTTCACAAAGAACCAAATGAGCGACTATTGAAAGTTTGTACTGTAAACTGTACTGCCCAGTTAATACATTCGCACTGGGTTTTTCAAGGGTTCCAAAGATAAATATCCTCCTAAATGCATATCCTAGATATTAGCAACCTTAGCATCATTCTTTGCGCAATTAAATCAAGTGAAAGTAATTGGGAAAGATGTAAACACAAGGAGAACGACTTTAGTTTACAAAATCATGGAAATTCTAAAGTACATTTGTTTTCAGATTGATCAAATACAATTATTTTAAGGCATGGAGCAAGGAACCATCAAGCGTTTCCACAAAATCATCTGTTTATTGCTCTAGTTAAAGCGTGTTCACGTATAAGGCCACTGTGAAACACAACATAACCCAACTGATCAAATAGATGCGTTAATTCTAGCCGCAAACTTATTGATAATAGTTTAGCTAATGAAATTTAAAGGTCCCATTCAGTCAGATTTGTCGCTTATGTGAACTTTCAAAACCTAGAAGTCATGTAACTGGAGTTAACATTTAAATTTTAAGATGTAGGCTAAGTTCCTTTCGTTTTTTTCTCACATCTTTTTCTTGTTCTATCATCTACTTAATACTTTGACCTCAAGTTTAAGTGTGGAAGTGTTAAACACCGGCGCTGATCGCTCATCTCTGTTTATAACCACGATAAAACTGCGTTATGCTTAAAAAAAAATGAGCTACTCTGAAAAGCCTCCCAGTAGGATGACATAAACGTGGTTCTGATTTATAAACTGGAAGTGGCCTGTCTAAACACGTATCGGATTCGTCCCTAAATTTAAAACAGGTCTGTTTTTACCTGATCTATATCTGGAATCCGGAAGAGAGGGAAAAAAACAAGCAGATCTCGATGGAAGTCCGAATCAAAAGTTGTAGCTTTTAAGTCGTGTTACAAAAGTCCAGAGTGAACGATGGTGTCAAACTCCAGCGTGGAATGCGGGACATTTCTCATTTTCCCTGGGACGACTTCCAATGAAATAATGAAGCGAGGATCAAACTTGAACCTTCCTTTAAGTGTTTATACGTATCGTATTCAAACCGGCCGGCTCTGGAAGATGATACGCTCAGATAACGGCACCAGAGGTCCCGGCTAAATCAGCGAAATTTCTTCTTGAGTCAGTGTTTGAAAAATCTGGCATGGACAAGCAGGTTATATATAGTTTATGTAGTTTTAGACTGCCTGGTGTCCCAAACCACTGTCAAATTACACTCTCCATTCATAATCTTTCCAGAAATCTTGTCTCTCTACAAGCCATGATGATGTTTGACGTTACTGTTATGGTTATTGCCGTATGAAGCATGTAGAAGAAAAACCCTGACTGAGCTCTCAGGCATGAGCATCATCAGCTCAGGTTAAACATCCTGCCCTGATCCTCTCCGGGAGAGAAAATAAACATGTGGGAACCGGGAAAATATTTCAACAAATCCATCAACTTGCTAAACTGCGGCTTTGGACTGCTGTCGAGGACCCTCTCACCTGGGAGCTCTTAGAACGGGAAAATGGCTTTAGCTCTTTGTTTTTTATGTGTGACAGATCGCTAACTCTGCGCAGAAGGGGAATTCATTATGATTTTTGAGACCAGGCCTGGAAGCGTGGAAGCATCAGGAGTGTTACGCCTTCGAGCCTCACATGACACTTTTTTTTTTAGTTCTTTCCACAGAACTGTGCAGAATGACTTGGCAAATTACCCATAATCCTCCATGGTGCTGCCATTTCCACGGCTATGAGGTGGACCTGGGCTGAAATTTGGTCACGCTCTGCCTATGTTACTATGCAAACTGAGCTAGGACATGTGGGCGTGGCTGAAAAACTAACGATTGGTCAAAAAAAAGAAAAATCTGAATTCTAATAATAAAACTATTCTCTGACCGAGTCAGTAGGTTTGTGTAGAGTCTTACAAAGTTTCTCAATTTTCTCAGAAATCAGTCACTCTGATCAAATAATAATAATAATAATAATAATAATTAAGAATATTATTATTATTACGTTTGAAATAACCTATTTTAATGGTTCCTTGATGCAAAATACATTTTTGATTGTAACCTGTACAAGTTCAGCACAGATCTGAGTCTCGTCAGTGTTACAACAAAGGAAAAGTTAATACACTTTTTTTTTTTTTTTTTTTACATTTAAGCTTCACATTCGCTGTTACCGTATTTGTCGCCGTCCCAGGACTTTACCATTTTCCGATTGGTAACGTAACATGTTTCTGCAAATTGTTAAACCTTTTCCCCCGTTCGTGTGAGCATTAAGTTCTTAAAGCCCTCGAGACAATTCTTTTATGGTGTGCGATTTTTGTCGGGTTGAAAGTCATAAAACATAAAGCCGGCTTTTCATCCACACCTTTGTCTACGGCTCCTCAGGGACCTTTACGTCCAGGCTCACTCTCTCACCAGCACACACTGCGTATGATCTCAGGACTCACTGCATGACGAACGCGCTGCTATTATGTATTTAAAAAAAAAAAAAAAAAAACATCTTCAGTGCAATGTAGAATGGTTTGTAAGTGTTAATTTTGCCAAAGGTAACGGTCTCTGTGTCCTTATCATGCAGATTGATTGAGTGTGTATGTGTTCTTGACGGTCCTCAGGTTTGGAGTTTGGTCAATAAAGTAGTAAAAGTGTTAATACTCTGCGGCCTGGTTCTGTTTCTGTATCTTTTGGTTCATCTCATTAGTGCAGGGTTTGCTTTTATTTTTTTATTTTATTTTATCTTCTATCTCCCAGAAGCTACAAATTCTTCATCGAGGAATCACAACTCGCTTTAGTTAATTCTCGTTTCTCAGATTATTAGAGTGATCTCAGGTTATTCCTTCACAGGTTTTGTTTTTATATTAAAATGTTCTCTGAGTCGGTCCACTCCCTCACCGTCTTTGTCCTTTGCCACACATCATGGCATCATAGTTGCTCACCCACGCTTGTTTTTTTATTTTTATTTATTTTTTAATCTTGTCCTCTTCGTCGTCTTGTTTCTCTCACTGTTTTGTTAAAGAACACGGTGAGCGACATGCTGGTGAGTCTGGGCGATCATGTGGCCCAGGAGATGGCTGCACTGTGTTCCTTGGCCTTCATGCGCAGAGCGGCGATGCTAGAAGACTTCCGGTCAGGGTCCATGTTCAGATCGTATCCGTTGATGCCGGTGCTCATGCCTGGACTCCCGAACAGACTGCCCATGTGGCTTTGTCCCATGTGACCCCCTGTACTGGGCACGCCCAGGAAATCGGACACTCCGCTCGCAGCGTGGGGGTGAGGGGTCATACAGGAAGTCACTGAGTCACACGGAACGACGCAGCCTGGCACCGGTGACGCTGCGCTGCTGCCTCCGATCCATGAGGGATTCTGGATCTGTGACGCAAAGCAAAGAAAACACACAGCTCTTAGTCTTATTATTATTATTATTACGTCTCTGATGTTATTAGTCATGTCATGCACACACAGGAAGTTTAAAAATGGAATAGGAGATGCTAAATAATACTCTCCAAACCGATGAAATAATCTATATAGAATTATATGTGAATTATTATTATTATTATTATTATTATTATAATGATGAGGAAATTACCAGAAAATGTTCCAAGAAAATTTCTACACCTTTTATTCTCTTTGCCACGCTGACATGTACGTATGTAGTGGAATTTCAGCCATCCGGCACATCGGGTGACAGATACTCCCAACCCTTTAAATATATCTGTAGTCTCTATGGCAGTTAGTTAAGGGGTCGGGTTTCCAGCTCGGTGCCCGATTGTCAAATTTGGGAACGCCAATTAGACTAATCTGCATGTCTTTGGACTGCGGGAGGAAACCCACCAAGCACGGGGAGAGCATGCAAACTCCACACACACAGACCTGAGGCGGGAATCAAACCCCGACCCTGAAGGTGCAAGGCGACAGTGCTAACCACTACGCCTCCATGCTACCTGCTACAATGCTGCAGATAAAAAGGAATCTGAATCTACCTGTATGTATGATGTATATTTATGAGAATGCAAATTAGGAAACACCTCTTGGATCTTAATGCCACTCTAACTCACTAACATTAGCTAACTTAGCTACCTCGAATTAGTCGCAGGAATAGTATTAACGACTTATGACTAAGTAAGCTAGCTAGCTTTACCTTCTGATAGAGTGTAACCAAAATATTGATCTACACAATCTGAATCACTGCCCTACAACAATCAACTCCACTTTCCCAGCATTCTGTCCCTCCCAACCCATCCGAAACCCCCAAACTGTGTCGCATTTCATAGTTTAAGTGATTAGACTAATCGTATTGGTGTACAAAGTTAGATGTGCGCTTTTTTCCGTTTCCCTGTTCCCCCCACAATCACGCTTCCAGAAGATAGACCAGAGCTGATGTCCACTACCCACTTCCCTCTCCCTCGTGAGACCTTTCTGGTCAGTCCCCTGCCTCGCTCACAAACTAGAATCAGGGCGCCAACAAGGTTAATGGATCCACATTGTGACTTGATGTGATAAAAAAAACATGATCACGCAAAAATGTAATCATCATCATCCTTTAACATTTATTTTCTTTTGCCCCACACACGCTCTGTGCCACTTCAAGCAAAACAAAAAAACGCTGCCATGTCGCCCATATCTAAATCTGCCACTGGGGGGCAGCATCTGTCTCTGACAACATGACTGGTGAAATGCAAATTTTTTACGACATGCTAGCAAAACTAGCTTTATAGCATCCAAGCATTAGCATGACATGTAAAAGTCATGACATCATAACTCCAGAGCACCTAAAAGGCCGTGATGTTTAGAACTTTTACTGGATAAAAACATCAATGCTTTTGATTAACTGAAATTCAAGTGTATGTTTCGAAGTTATCAGATGGGCGTGGTCTTTTAAAAAGGATTCTTAAGTGTTCTTTGATTTATGTACTACCGAACAATAGTGTTTCAAAACATGTTCACATTGTCTGCATTCAGTCTGGGAGTCTTGTCTTGTCCATGGCGCGCTTTTTTTTTTTTTTTTTTTTTTAAGAGATTTATCAGGCACTTTGAGGTTCCCGGCCTCACTCAGAGGAGGAATGTCTGTCTGTGCTTCTCTTCAACACCTAGCGTGACTCTGTAGATCTGTCTTGAAGTGAAAGGGCAGTGCTCTGTGTGTGTGTGTGTGTTGAAGCGAGGGGATCTGAGGGAGGGCTGCGGCGGAGAGAGAGAGATGAAAGCCCTCTCAGGGAGATGCCCCAGATGTGCGCCGGCCGCATTCCACAGCTGCAGGCCTGCTCTCTGAAGAGCCTCCTCTGCTCTCCCACTCTCCTGCAGATTCACAATCAACACGGGGGAATCTCTCGCTCTTCCGTGAGGGCGTGTCTCGCTCCGCCGTGGCCTCCGATCATGTCCCGACTCCTTGGACACGACAAGCCTCGAGCTTTTGTTAGGGTAAAATAATCAGTGACCCGGCTGATGTGATGAAGGGGAGTTAATGCTGCTATCCCAGTGTGGATTATTTTCCCATAACAGCACCTTCCGGAAGTCTTGTTGTACTACAGCAATCTGCCAATCTGTATTTATCGTAATCTGAATATAGTTACAACTGATGTTTTTTTTGCAAAACGAGTTAAATTCCGTTCTCACATTATAGCAGCTGTAAACTGTCGTTCGCTCAACAGCCCCTTCCTTCCTCTCTTAAAATTATTGCAACGAAAAAGACGCAGCTTGTTAAGCTAAACTGTCTTGAGGATGACGGAAAACGTAAAGTATTAGCTTTATTGATTGTGACAAAATCACTGACACTGGAGACTCCTTTCTTTAATGTTAGAGAAAACTGAAAACTACACCGAAACCAAAATGACACACTTTCATAAAAAATAATAATAATAATAAAAAATTATGTACAAAAATTAAGTCCAGCTGAACAAGCTGTTGCTATAGAAACGAGAATGTATTAGAACGAGCACATTAAACTTTCATTATTGTCAGAGCTGCTGTTCTAGAAAACTAATCAACACCCTCTGACCAATCAGAATCCAGGATTTAACAACTGGAGACATGGTGTATTATTTAAAGTAGATGTGCGATGAATGGATTAAAGTGAGAACAGTAAGAAAAGTGGTTATTGAATCTACACTACCGTTCAAAAGTTTGGGGTCACTTGCAAATTTCTTTGTTTTTGTTTAGTCATTTATTTTCTACATTCTAC
>JAQMYJ010000007.1:26875896-26908301 GCA_030014305.1 Clarias laeviceps
TTCACAACAACTCTGTGACTGTTCTTGAATGGCCCAGCCAGAGCCCTGACTTAAACCCAATTGAGCATCTCTGGAGAAACCTAAAAATGGCTGTCCACCAATGTTTACCATCCAACCTGACAGGACCGGAGAGGATCTGCAAGGAGGAATGGCAGAGGATCCCCCAAATCCAGGTGTGAAAAACTTGTTGCATCTTTCCCAAATTTTTCCATTTGATCTGTATTAGATCAAAAAGGTGCTTCTACTAAATACTGATCCAAGGGTCTGAATACTTACTGTAGGCCCATTGTGATATTTCAGTTTTTCTTTTTTAATAAATCTGCAAAAATGTCAACAATTCTATGTTTTTCTGTCAATATGGGGTGCTGTGTGGACATTAATGAGGAAAAAATTAACTTAAATGATTTTAGCAAATGCCAGCAATATAACAAAGTGAAAAATTTAAAGTGGTCTGAATACTTTCCGTACTCACTGTATGTACAGATTGTAATTGGTGGATTCTAGGTAATTGGCTCACTCCTAGAAAATAAGGTACTCAGTTCTTCAAGAGTTCTTTGGATATTTATTGGTTCTTAGCTTCCATAAATGATCCTACATCCCCATCTGAAAACAGTTAAAGGTTGATTCTAGAGTAGTTCAGCTTTTTTTTGTTGTTGGTTGATTTGTGACAAAAATACATGTGAATTATGTTTTAAGTACTGTATGTATGTATGTATATGCATTTGCTGGTGAAATGTTTGCCTGGGAGTCAGTTGTATTGTGTCCAAGTTGTTACCAGTGATGTCACAGGAAAAGGTCGGAATACAACCCGAATTTTATGGTTTGTGTTTTTTCTCATGACTTGTGCAAATTATTACAAATTTTATAAGTTTTAGTTGGATGGGTTAATGACCCTGCATCACAATAAATAAATAATATGGTCAGATGTTGTCGAATGAATATAGGAAACCAAAACAATGTTACATGTCTCCAGCTTTGTAGCTCAGATGCTCAGATTCACACCTGCATGTCGTACCGCTGGCACATGAAAATCAATTTCGATGCATTACCGCAGAGAACGATCCAGAGTTCTTTCAGCCATTTGTGTGCCTGAAGCGAGAGTGTTGGTGTCAGGCCTTTGGCTTTGTGTAATATCTAAACATGTCTGACTTGCTCCACTTATAGCTGCCAGTCTCAGCTCGTAAATCAAGCGCTCATATGAAACAGATACCCAGAACCAGATGTAATTGCAGCCTGATAGAAAATTGCAGGTTTCCTCCTCAATGGCTGGATTCTTCTCAGCAGCCTTGTACGCGCACGCTTGTCCGTGTGATCTGCTGTGACACCGCGCGCGAATCGGTCACGGTGCCAAACTGACCCAGCAATGAGACACCAGAGTGGTGATTTTCTGCATCAAGCCACTGGAAATGCACTTCAGCTCAGCTGTGAAACCTCAATCTGTCAGTCAGAAAGGGATTTGATTTTTTATTTTTTTGCCTGCTTACAAAGATCCAGCTTCTTACAGGACTTTACACTGTAAATGATGTACAGGGATCAGAGCTTCTGCCAAAGCATCCTGTATTTGGAATTGCCTCAGGCAGTAAGGAGTCATTATTGTGACATGTTGCAACACAGAGATATGATGTATGAGGTGTGATGCACGTACCTGGCGGGTGAAAAGTTTTAGCATGCAGCGCATCAGCGATTATGCTAACATTCAAATTTTACATAGGTTGAATTTCTGGAATTTGCTACTTTAAAATTTTTTTTGACTTGCTGACTCACTGACTCATTAATTGACTCACTCGCTGACTTAAATACTTGAGTCATTCACTTATTTACCGACTGAATTCATTTACTCACTTAGTTATTTACTCACTGAATGTCTCACTGACACTTAGTCACTCACATGCTGACTCATTTACTGACACACCTACTGACTCACTCACACCAAGTCACTTGCTGACACACTTAAAGACATTCACTTATTCACTCACACACTCACTCACTCACTGACTCACTCACTGACTCTCACTCAGTCACTGACTCACTCATTCATTCACTCATTGACTCACTGACTAACTCACTTACTCACTGACTCACTCACTCACTCACTCATTGACTCACTGATTCACTCACTGACTCGCTTACTCACTGATTCACTCAGTGACTCACTCACTCACTCATTGACTCACTGACTCGCTTACTCACTGATTCACTCACTGACTCTCACTCACTCACTGACTCACTCATTCATTCACTCATTGACTCACTCACTCACTGACTCACTGAATCCTTCACTGACTTGCCCACTTATTGACTATCTTTATAACTGGTCCAAGTTTTCATCTGTACTCATTAATTCATATTTAATATTTTAAGTTTGCCCTTCTCAATATTATTAAATTGTTTACTGGATTTGTTTTCGGGAGAGTTAAGGAATTTCTACTTTTTCTTCACATCAAAAGCATCGACAAAATCAGTTTATGATGATTTCAGGGTCATGAGCTTAAGGAATCAGTGAGGCAGTGAGCTGTGAGACGCATCCCACTTATCCTGACCGGAATCGTGACAAATCCTGCTTTCTGTTCTACAAATGTTCCCTTTCTACTAGTTTCTTTCCAACAAGCAGTCCCGTGATTGGACAGTTTAAAAAAGCCAGATTGTGGAACATGACACTGAATAATGTATCTTTGATGCTTTACAGATTTACTTTGATGGTTGATTTAGTGATGGAAATGACTTGACTGGTTCATGTTGACCGGATTGGATTTAGAAAATCTTTTTATATAAACAGCTCTAATATTTTATTATAATTTTTTTTTATATTGTTAAAGTTAGCTAAAAAATGTGCACTAATATTGTATCGCAGCAGCTACAGAATACCCATAATGCACCGTGTAGCCTGGGTGGATTTGCAGACCTTTCCTGTGGATGATTCTAAAGGCCTTTTATACTTTGTATGAATAGAAATCAAGTGTTTTTACGTTTTTGTGACGTCACTTCTTGTAATGCTGTGTTTGGTCACCCTTTAAGCGCGATCCAACCCAAATATATTATGTGTAGAAAAGTGTTTAAAGTTTACATTATGTGTTTTAATGTCACTACAGTAACTGAGTGATGAACAGTTGTGGGTAATGTTGTGTATAAAGTCATTTCCTTCAAACGTCATTTCTGTTTCCTGTAATAATAATAATAATAATAATAATAATAATAATGTATTGCTGGTTTTCCAGTGTAAAGAAAAAAATGATTCAAGGACTATTTTGGACATGTGTTTCTAGCAACAGCATTCCAATGACTTGCACCACTTGAGCTTCATGCATGAACTGTGTTTACATTCCCATGTTGAAGGAAGAAATGCACAGAACGCTAATCAGACATGTGAGAATTCTGTTGGTCAAATTTCCATCTAAATGCTAGTACTGGACTATCTGGGTTTTAATGGCATAAGTGAACAAATGATTCACAACAGTTTGTGTTTTTTTCGGATGTTAAACATAATTGTCAAAAAAACAAAAGTCTATTGCAATTTGTTGAATTAGTACCTTTGTTGTTTTCTGTATTGTCTAGGTTTAAATGTCAAATCATGCTATAGAGAACCGTCAGGGTCAATAACGTTGACGTGAAGCATAGCACTCCTAATACGTCTGCTATTCACTATCTGACTCGCCTCATTTCGGGTAAACGCGTGACCACTTGTTGGTGGTAAACAGTCAGCGATGTGAATAAATACTCCCTGAGGGTCTGCTGTTGGTCCCGTGTGGAGACAAGACCCCCGTGAGAGCCGCCTGTACGGGACCGAGTGCTTTCTCTGGTCACTGTGGCCTCTGTGTCCTGACAGACGTGGAGCCGGAGCTCAGGGGGAACATAATGGCTCCCATATTGCCTCCCGCTCAGAGCTGACACATCCTGTTAAGCGAGAGGGAGCGAGCATAAACATTTTCGGCTTTCACTTTGAGACGCCGTGTGCCTCAGACTGTCAGGCCGCTCGGAGGCGATCAAAGCGTCTCGTTGATGCCTTGTGTCATTCGTGCATTTGGTCTGACGTTGGGTATTGTGACAATCCCTCGCTTGTTAGAATTCAGGATTGAACCTGGCGGCGAGGTTCCTCCATCGCTCAAGGTGAACGGCGGTGCGGCTCTCACAGTTCCTCCATATGGCCGTGTAACCTGACCAGTGCATGAAACCTCAGTGCAAATCTGTTGTATCAGAACGGGAAAAGGTTTGGAGAGGACGTCGTAAAAGGGCATGCGGGCACAGCGTTTAGCTAAAAAAGCTCAGGCTTAAGGAAAATAGAGGCTATGGAGGTCACTGTGAGTCTGTTCCCAAACCCCAAATCCCAAATTTCTGTCTGCTTTTACAAATTATATAAAAAGTCACGCTTTATACATGTCCTGTAATTCCTCAGCTTTCTAAATGTCTATTAGAATAAACAGATGTAATCTCTTAAAATGTTCCAGTTTAACTATGAAAGTCTGTGACAAAACACAACCATGGAACATTCAAACTTTAAGACTATCAGTGACTTCCAACATACAGTGAGAGACGAGAAAGACGAGTCTGGAGATGATTGTTTTCCAGCCCCAACCCCGACTAAGACCTAGTGCCATACCACATCTACGTTGACAGACCTCTGATCTAAAGTCAGGCCTTTATCTCAGTGCTGATTTCCCCGTCGAGCTTTTTGAACATTGCACTTTCTGACATGTGAGAAAGAACTACAAATCGAGACCGAGAGTTCATGACTGGGTTAAGAAAGGCTGAAGTTCAGCTCCGGGACTAATTGGCTGTTTAACCTGAGTGTATTCACACCTGCCTGTTTAGCAAAACCGGAGCTTGTAAATCCGGTTTTACAGTATCTCTGCACGCTGCTTTCGGAATGGAAGCTCTTCAGATTTGCTCGATATTCGATATGTTTAATAAAGAGAAGAGGAGAAAGGGCAGCTTTTATACATTCCATAATACATGCATGAACAATTCAGAGGCTCATTCCAGAGACGAATGCACTAAAGAGGTTGCCTTTCCCCGCGACAAGAGACGCCAGAGGCTCCCGGGCCCCGTAAGATGTCAGTACTCGACCCTTGAGTTAGTCAGGGTCATTTCTTTACAAGGGGCAGCGATTTATTCCCAGTTGAAAATGGGGGAATACATCAAAGTGTAATTTAACTGGCTGTAAAGCGGCAGGGCATCCCCAGGCTTTTTATGCAATCTGATGGGCAAGGTCAGCACCGGGCAAATAAAAAGCAACACTATAAATTAGAGACCGCAGGGTTTCTTCTCACAGTTAATTGTAAAATATTACAGATGTAAAAAAAAAAAAAAAAGCTTTAATATTAAAATCTAAATAAAAATGATGAATGAAGGATGTAATAAACAGTCCATGGTAAATTTTTATTTGTTTGTAAATGAAGTGAGATGGTGTGTGTGTGTGTTGTTGTGCTCTATATTTATTTCTGTCTCTAATTGGATTTGCTTTCTGTTCTTATACAATATGAAAGCGACTGTAACACAGGGCCGAGCACTGAAGCCTCGCCAATCATCTCCAGCTTTGTAATTATTTCAGGCTCTTTCACACATACACAAACCCACACACACACACACACACACACACACACACACAGTCCTCAGATTGATGGATCGACTTGAATATAAATGTTGACACAGACATGTTAAACAGTAATTGTACAAGAAAATTAGTAAAAATAAATAAATAAATAAAAAGTCAACAATTGTCTCATTAATAAACCATTAGCAGATCCAGATCTGTTTTTATGTTCACTTAAATATATTTTCAGAAAGTTCACATCCATAACCTGATGTTGGTCTAAATTCACCACACACTTGGGTTAAAAAGAACATTTCTAATTAATCAGGTCATTTTTTTTTTTTTTTTGTTTCATTTAACTGATCACTTCGACCGGTATATTCCACTCTGACCCGGCGTTCTTTTTTCTTTTTAATTTTTGAAGCACTACCTCATTTGAGACTTTAAAACAAGGCACAGTAAGAGAACCTGAGCCATCTACAGATCAGTCCAAACACATCACTATTCCTGAGGGAGGATTTATCCCAGCAGGCTGCAACAAAGAGCACACGCTGTGCAAGAAAACACGGCATTTCCTTCAAAACCTCTGCTGCCGATAAATCATCCCTCTATCCACTCGTCTGAGGAACTCTGAGCGTTCACTGCTGAGTGATTTCAACTCCGGCCTGTTTAGAGTCTCAGGAGATTTATTAGTAGATTAGCAAAGTTTAAGCCCATCCTGACAGCAAGCAGCATGTTAATGTAGGGTCCTGCTTTGCTCTTAGTGATGTTTTTAATTATAATGATGTACAAAAATAATATAGGAAAGATGCTACAGGTAGAAATGAAATTAGCTGATGGTTTAAAATACAAAATGCAGCAGAAATATTTCACTGTTTACACCACATCATCTGAAACTTAGCAACCCCTGAGGAGACCTTAAGCTCCGCCCAGTCTACAATCACTTGTCATGTCATATATCATTGAAATGCATGTTTCCTGCTCTTTATGTCATGTGTCATTACGAGGATATACATGATATGCATGCCAGTTATTTTTTATAATCCTTGTAATCTACATTAACCAGAAGGAAAAAAAACATTAAAGTGTAAAACCAGCTATATTTTCAGAACCGGAATTTTCAGTTTCTTTATGAAATCCACAAATTTGTACATGTTGTTTCCTTTCCATAATAAGGTGATGGAAAATAAATGAATATAACTACTTAAGATGCTAAAACATCAAAAGAAAATTCATAAAAGTGCAGGACATATAATTAATTAAACCCTAAAGAAATAAAAACATATCTAAACATCATTCCTGGGTGAGATTTCTGGTTTCATTAAGTATGCAAATTTACAGGTAATTTAGTTTAATTAGATCAATCCTTATTTGAATACATAAACATGATTTTGAAAAAAGATAGATTACTGTTTAAAAAAAGAAATGCTATAGGCATGTAGAACTTTTGTGATAATCTGCGTTTTTGTCTTCACACCCGTACACTGTTGTGATGACACAGTTAACCTTTCTCCTTAGTTTGCTCGTGCTTAGTGATCAGTGTTATACCGTAGACTCAACGCCCTCAGGGAATCTCCTGAGTGACGTTTGAAACCACAGAGACATAATGACGTGCTTTATGAGACTTAATGGAAGACTGTGTGAAGAAAACATGATGGTGAAAGAGCACACAGTTCTGCAGATGAATATTTTCAAAGATGAATATTTAACCTGGACTAAATTGTAAAGATAATCTGTTAATCCAGACTCAGATTATCTGTTAATCTAGATGTTGGTGACATAACTTTAATCTCAGATTAAAGTAATCGAATGTTGTTCAAAGAGTCAGTTTTAAATCTTTGATCCAAAGAAATTCAATTCATGGGGAAAATTAATGAATAAATACAAAACAAAAAAAATTACCAAGAAGTAAATAAAGCGTAATGTTAGAAATTAATCTCGGGAGATACAAATCCAGTTTTGTTGATTCCATTAGCTTGAATCTTAATAAATATTAGTTTTTCACATACCCAAATAAATCCACACTAGCGTGGACTGAAAAAAGGATTTTTAATAAGAATGTGATTGCTCGGTTCTGCTTGGACACATTAAACCAGATCGGACATGTTAAACCCCGGGTTTGATTAAGACGTCATCCAATCAAGTGGCTCAACTTTAAAGCACAAGGTCATCCCGCTGCGCTTGTGTGTGCCAGTCGAGACTAATGTAAATTGTTAAAGCCGTAATGTTGTTTAAGTGGTAAAGTGATCCTGGGTTCTTGTCACCACTCTTTAGACTAACAACCAGCAGAAATGCAGCCTTTTCTTCAAACTAAAGAGAACCTCAGGGACTGGATCTTGTTATTTTCCACCCCTGGTGCTTTACAGAAGCTTGAGCTTAGTTAGCCTAATGTTGCAGCTTGTACTTTTATTTGGAGATTTGTTTGAATGTGTATTGAATTCATATAAACCTCAGCTTAATTAAAACCTCTTTTTACCAAATATGTGAACAAATATCAGTTGATCAGCTATGAATGATATTCAGGGCCATATTTCTTTTTATGGTTTCTTTATTTAATGTTACTTTGGTTTATGTAAAGCTCTAAACATTCGTTCTTTTGGTTAATATCTTGGAAACTTCATAAGATCATGAGTACTGAATGTAAAGAAAAGAATCTTAATTGATCCAACACAAGCCAAACTTTTTACATTTGTTTGTTTGTTTTGTTTGAATATTTAGCTCTTATAGCAAATAAAGCCACACAGGCATTCTCTTGTAATAGGTATATTATTAATAACTCCTTCATAACATGATCTCAGGATTTTCCACCATTAAATAACAAAAAGTATATTGAATAATTAGTACATTAGTGTATTAGAATATAACAACTACCTGCTTTATAATAACAACTTATCTGTGCTCCTTTTCTGCTGTTATTTTTGTTATTTATGTTTTATTTAATTTTAATAACACAAAGCTACTAAAATTCACTAAAGTGGAAATATGTACAATACATATTACAATACAATACTACAACTACAATAGCAACATTTAAATAAGTCTTAGACCATAAAGTCAATCAACTTTAACACAACACAGTACAACACACCTGAACCTGGAAGATAAATAGTACAAATACAACTACAATAGCAATTTCAAAATGATTTACACCTCATATTTTATCTTTTGAGGACTCTTTTGAAATAAACATGATCATTCTGTCCTCTCGTTACTGCTTTGATAATGGATTTATTTCACTTTATGTGCTGGAAACTCCTAGCACTTGAAGCTTTTTTTCAAATGATTGACACTCAATAAAGAGCTACAAGACAGAACATCTTTCTCATCTCTTCAGAGAGATTGGACTTCCTCCAAAAATTGATCAGAGCCAGACCTCTGAATTCACCCTCCATGTGCTGTAAGGAATGTGTGCATGTGACTGTGGTACCCAGCTGGGTCAGTGTGCCACACAGCTCCACACAGGCCTCATGGCGTCGGACAAAACCCTCTGAGTCACAGCTAGAGAATGATGAACAAACCCCAAAACATTTCTTTTTATACTGTTTAGATTTTACTTTTCCGGTCAACTGTCTTTCCTGAGGAAGGAATGTTATTGTTGGGATTATGATTGTCCTGTAATTTATTGGGAATGTTGTTAACCGGATTAATCAGACATCCAATCAGGCCCTTGTTTGGTTCTGAAATCAATATTTAGTCTGAAGTCAGGATTACTTGTGCTACATTCAATTCAATTCAATTTTATTTTTATAGCGCTTTTAACAATTGACATTATTGCAAAGCAGCTTTACACAATCAAAAGAATTATTTAAGTTTGTATGAGATGTGAACGTGTATGAATCAAAATTATAAGACTGTCCCTGATGAGCAAGCCGAGGACGACGGCTACATCACATGCTGAGTTAGGATTGCTAAACTAATTGAAATCAACAACCAAAAAATATGACAGATTATGTTCTTTGCTAGGTTTACTTGAGATTTCAAAGTGTCTTAAATTTAATATTTATTTATTTATTTATTTATTTGCTAGTTAAAATCAACTTGCATCCTTTCTTTATTATACATCCCCCCACCCCACCCCCAAAAAAGTCACAAAGTCACAGTTGCTTTAGGAGGCTTTGGTGCATCATCCATGTGATCTATATTAATGAGAGTTCTTTTAGTTTGTTTTTTCATCATCGTGAAAAGTTTTGTGGTTCGTGTGGTTTACTATCCAGCATGTTATAGTAAGAGTCAGTAAATAGCTGTCTAGTTTTGATATTATTAAACCATTAAAAAAAAATCCGTATACATTCTTAAAAATTTATTAAAATTTTTTTTATTGCAACAGGAGAAGAGAAAATTTGTTTACAGCGTCGATGCGGGTTTTATCGCGTTAATCAGATTAACCGCATGTTTTGTTGCAGTATTTATTACATTTTTGTTCGGTATGTCCGTCCTCCGTTTTTTATTTTCGTCCCATTTCGGATCCTGAGTACGCTCCATTGTTTTTTGTTTGTTTGTTTGTTTGCCTCTGTCTTCTGTCTTTTAACAGGTTATTTTTGGCGTTGCCTTTTTGCGCGGTGTGTGTGTGTGTGTGTGCTCACTGACACACTTCCTCTGCAAAAAAAAAAGTTAAATCGTAGATTTCTTACAGACCAAAAAGTGATTTAACAGTGCTAACTTCTCGTTGTTTTTCCGAGTTAAAAGGTGTGCTTTCAGTTTGTCGGTTTGTCCTGAGCGCTGTGCGTCTGACCGGTGGCGCGCTTTTCCTGACGCGTTCGCAAAAAATACTACTCTAAATCTGAATGCATACAGCAGACTCTTATTCTGTTCGCTTGCGTGGCTGGCTTCTCCAGAAATCGCCTTTATTTTCGCTTCCTAAATTAGTAAACCGGGTATCGAATGCGCGTCAGTTTGTGCGTTTTATGGAGTTCCTTCTCTACCGCATATTAAAAGCAGGATCATATGTATCCCTTAAGGGTTGTTCTGTTGTTATCCTGACCTTTAAAGGTTGTTCTGTTGTTGTTCCCTCTGTATGGAGCTCTTAAAGATTCTCAGTGGAATTCTAAAACAGAACGGTTCTCTAGCAGAAATTATACACTGACTTAGGCCTAACTATACAAATAACATTTTTTCGCAGGATATCTACGCATTCAAAATAAAAATCTGCATACACTATTTATCCTAAATATTTTTTATTTTATTTTTAGAGTTAAATCTGTCTAATATATATAGGCTAAATATAAATGTATTTGTTATTTTAAAATGCGGGTTTTGCCGTTGCTCAAAAAAAAACTATAATATTAAATTAAATTAAATATTCACCTGTAATAAAATAGAAGATATATTGAATATTATATTTTCCTGAGCTTTTAAGTGCACAGACTTGGCACCAATCGCATGAAATGATCTGTTTCTCACATCCCCCCTTCCTCTCCTCCTCTGTTTAAAGCCCATGTGTATGTAAGAGTCCAAGTTTCTTATAGGAGTTCAGATTTGTTTCATTTTATTTTCAGGAGGCCAAACACGGCGCAATGTCTAATGTGATCAAGGCTGTTTACTTTTTATCGTTTAGAACTTCCATCCTATTGGTCTGGAAGAAAAAAAAATTGGCTTTAATAACATCTGTACAACAGATCAGTTATAAATCTGCCGTATGTCAGTAGTTACGTCATACAGTTACTGTACTTTTTACTTTGTACTGCTTACTTTAATTATTCTTCTTTTTATTCTTCTTATTATTATTACTATTATTATTGTTGTTGTTATTAATATTCTTTTTTTGTTTTCTTCCTATAGTTTGCTTTAACACTGTTTTAGTATTTTTTGCAAAACTAATACTAATCAGCCTGTGCAAATTTATAACTAATTAATCATACGTGCATGTGTTCTCATAAATTAATTTCTAAACTCTCAGCTTAACTTTGGCAATGTCAGTAAAACAGAAAACAGTGACTACACTGATGTTGTGTCTCTGTTTCAGATTTGTGTCACTAATAAAATGTGAAATGTGGCATGAGTTTTCCAAAAGCATCATAATCGTTAAATGGTAGTCTGCACTGTCAGCAGGAAAAAGCTACTAAACTGTAAATTCTCTTGTCACTCCTGTGGAAGCACAAGTTGTACACATTTTGTACATTTAATGTATATTCTATATCTTTAAATCTTTACTTTGAACATTAATTACAATCGACTTGTGCACCTTAAATCATAAATTATGTACAGGATGCATATTAATGGTAAAAAAAAAAATACAGGCAACAAACCAAAAAGAAAGAAAGAAAGAAAGCTATGCTGTAGTAGGCCTGCTTTTTGGAGTGTGGGGGGGGGGTCCTTACTTTAGCTTAAGATCCCTACAGAGTTTTTAAATTGATATGCAGAGTTTATTTTTATTCTGAATTCTTTCAAAAAGTTTGCTAATGATCACTTTTAAGAGCTCTTGGCATAAGTCTGTACTGTAGTTAGGTTGCCAATATGCATTACAATCAATAACCAAAGAGAACTTAAGCTACTAAACTGTACATGTGTCTGTTGAACATGCATTGTTTCTATAATTAGCTACCAGAGTAAATATGGCTCTTAAGATCATGTTTATTAAATTAATTTTAATCTAAAGTAAAAATTTGTTCAAGTAAATTTTGCAAGCAATGGTACACTTTAGTAGCTTTATTTTCTATTTATCAGACTGCAGCTACATAGTGCGTTTGTTTTTGTTATTGTTGTTTACTGAAACAACAATGCATGAATTATGTCTCATAACACTAGTGCTTTGTGGTCAGTCTGGAACATAAACATTGAGACCTTGAGGCAGTTAGAAGGCCAAAGGAAAGAAGGTTATGTGGTTTGAAAAATCCGATGGTTAAAGTTGAAAAGTTTTATTCCTGGAGCAGATTGATCAAACCTTGCATTATAAAAACGCAAAAAACAAAAACACGCATAAAGGTCTGATGTTATCTTTACTTCTTATTAAATGTCGGTTGTTGTATTTAATTTTCCTGCTCATTCTGAGTTTAATAAATCCTAATAGAATGTGTTAATGTAAAAGTGTTGTGTGATGTGTGTATGTCTGTAATGATTCTTCTTCCATGCTATCTGATTTTAGGCTGTAAATAAATTAAATTAAAGCTGACTTTTTTTGGTTAAAAAATAAAAACGTATTTTATGACTAACATAACATGTTAAATGCTTTCAGAACTCGGGTAAAAGTTTTCTCATAAAGCAAAGCAAGTGGTGTCAGTCGTGTTAATGTCTATTTTTATTTCAAAAATACTAAATACTGTTTACGCGACACGGTGATTAAGTTGTAGCTTGCAAATCATTAGCGGTCCCATAAGATTTCCTTTCTTAGCACTCATTTATGTTCATCTGCTCTTCGTTTCCTTCTTTTTTTGTATTACCTGAGACGCGTTTATGACCTTTACCTGCATTTCATCCTCTTGACGTCACTAATCCGCAAGTTGCTCGCACATGCTGGAAACCGATTTCTGGAATTTTTTGAGAAATTTATAGCAGCACATTTACAGCATCTTCCTGGTCTCAAGATGTCGCGTTTTATGAGTTCACATTCAGTAAAAATTCTCAGGAAGAAATTCACTAATTCACTTTTGTTTTCGTTAAACTGTTCCAGAATTCATTAATATTTCAGAGAAGCGCACAGAAGTACGTGCTCTGTTTGCTAAGAAATCTCTGCGCCATTCACGTTCTTCTTTCCTGCCAGATGTTGTAGAGAGTCCATAAACTTTATTTTCCCTTATTGTTCTCCAGGGTAAGCAATGCATTTTGTAACTTAATAATAATCATAATAATGATAATTTTAAAACTTTAAATCGCTTGGGTTTGTGTTTGTGCTACAAAAACTAAAAATTATTTTAAAGAAATTCCTACGGGGAAAAAAGGAAGTTTCAGCAACATTTGTGAAAAGTCTTTGTGAAAAGTGTTTGTTCTGTTTGGTGCATTGTTCGACTGAAAATAGATAAATTCAACCGATGTATTGGTGATTGGACCACAGCTTATCACATTAAAATAAAATTTTATTCTGTCTAAAATTGAACAGTAAGCGTTGATATTTTTTCAATGGCTGATTGTAAAATAATGGTGTTAGTGGGAAGTAAGTTGTAAAGGTCATCGCGTTAATTTTGTAAATATGTTAGACTGCATGAGCGACAATTGGATGTAATTATTAAATATGATTATTCATATTAACCATCTTTATTTCTCTTTTTTTTCTCAGGATAATCCAGATTATCTGTTATTACAAATTTTACAAGTTTACTATCTAAAGTAAAAATGCTGTTATGAGGTTATGAATAGTGTTTGTAGGCTATTAAATTAACTTCGTTTATAGAAAGCGTGTGCGCCTGTAAGGAGAGATGAAATAACCAGAGGCTTTTTCAGAAACTCACCGTAGCAGGAGATGAGTCCTCCGTTGGCTGGACTGTCCTGGTGCAGTTTGCTGCTTTCTGGTGGAGTCTTGCAAGACGATCTGTGCATGAAGAGGTGGTATTTGTTAAAGGTGCCTTCTCCATCGGTGCCATCCAGTGGCTGGCATTCCTGTTGGAACGGGCTCCGAGACTTCTCTCCGTACGCCTGAACTTTACTGCTGCTGCTGAGGAAGGTCGGGCTGTATTTGGTGTCGCTGCTGCTGGGGAATGTCCTGAACGGGATGTTGGCTTGCTGATCCCGAGCCTGCGCCGCGGACGCGCTATAATACGAATCCATGGATGTCATGTCGCAGTATGAGACGCACGTCTCGGCGTTCATTCCTGAAAAAAAGCTACTGCGGCGTCGGCGGGGGTGAAAGCAAACGCTTGTTTTTTTTCTCCTTCCTTTCTTTCTTTTGCTTAGACTAAAGGAAGCAGACCCTCTCAGTTTGTCTCTCTCTTTCTCTGCCTCTTCCTCATACGCACACACACACATGCACACGCACACACACACATGCACGCAAGCAAACTCAGACTCACACACACACAGCTGGATTTGGTTACTAGATGTTTTCCAGCTCTAAAAAAAGCCCCCCTTAAGGTTTCGGTAGTAACAAAAAATGCGTCTTTCTTTTCGAGAAGATGCAACCCAGATCTCCTCCTCCTCCTCCAGATCTCCTGCTCGCTGCCCAAGCACTGTCCGGACATGTGGCAAGAGATCTCTCTTCGGTTATTATGTAGATTAAATGAATGGGTGAGGTCAGACTTTTGCTTAGAAGGAAGAAAAAAATGTTTTGTTGGAAAAATATTTGGAGGGGGGACTTAACACATGACATTAATGTAATTAGAATATGAACACACACACACGCGCGCGCACACACACACACAGTACGTACATTTCTAGATGATTTAGACTTGTGTGTACTTCTATGTGTAGCCTGTTTATTTGTCTTATAGAAGCACGAGTAATCCTTTTACCCTCAGATCAATCTTCTGGTTTTCATATTCGCTTCTCGAAGTGTGAGTGCACCAGACTTTTTGTGATTTTTTTAGAGCAGCATTCCCAAAGGAGCAATCCCTTTACTCTGGTGATACTTTGACGACGTTTAAACCTTCACCTCTTTAACAATGACTACACCGCTGGTGTCAAAACACACTTGACAAATGGCTCTGGTTTGGCGCGTAACCGCGCACTTTTCCTTCATCCTTGCTGATTCACAGATAATGATTTTTGCCCCCTCCTCTTTCTTTCAGTGCAATATTTAATTTTTTATTATAACCTTTCATCTTTTTTCAAGTCAGCTCCAGTCCAGTAATAATGTTTAGATAACCCGCTTTTGTGTTCACGCGTCTCCGACTTTTAATGAACATGGGATTACAGGGTAGACAAGTGACTTATTATTTTAGTTAAAACATCAAACCATTTTTTTGTTACAGCAGAGATTTTTTTATTATTATCTGAACTTCAATTCGCATAGATACAGTCCATACTACATCAGAAATTTAATTCCTATTTTTAAAAAAAACTAAGGCAGTATTTTGCACAAAATAAAAACGCCATATAATAAAGCCGTCATTATTATATTGTATAATATATTTGTTGACTTACTGATTTATTTAACTAATATTTAACCTAATTAATATTTTCTACATTCAAAATCTGCTATAATTTTTCAGGGAGTTCACTGTTAGAAAATAAAGCATATCTAATCTCTTAAAGCTTGTTGGATTGTTTTTATAAAAATGTGTTTCTCTATTTTTACAAAGAGTTGCAGGCAGAATCCTGTTTTTAAACTAAGACTCTTTAATTACCTAGTGAACCTAAAAAAATCCAAACCACATTTCTTATATTAAATTAGGATGATTTTGCCACCTTACAACGTTTACGCTATTTTTGCACGGCGCGTCCAAGATGTCGTGTATATTTTCATTAAATATATTTGATATATTCACACTGTACCCTTAATATTAAACATAATTAAATACTAAGGATCATTTCCTAACATTATGGAGTACCTCCGACTACACCATGTCCACGCAGCGCATATAAATAGCACTCAGTTAAATAAGTAAACTGTTCGATTATTTAAAAATATAATTAAGTGCACATATTTCATGTCCATTTTAAACGACTGTCACTCAAAAAGGTAATTTCCTCTTCACCAGTGATTAAATATGGATTTGTATTATTTGGACAAAAATAATATTGGATAATGAGCAAATAAAAAAGTCCACGATTTTAACCTCATCCAGAAAAAACGCGGGTGTAAAAACACTTTATTTAATAAAGACCAGGAGTGAAATTGTTACAGCTAAAACCACAACCGCTGCTGAGCTGAAGAACTGCGATATAATTGCAAAAAGATTTCTTTTCCTCCTCAAACACATTCCTGGCCAAGAAGATTGAATGTAATTGGCTGTGATCATGTAATATCCCCCAGCACGTGCACTTTCACTGTATAAACTGTTGATTAATTTCCCAAACGCCAGACTCCCGCTATGAAAAAAACAGGCTTTTAGTTTAATATTAGTCCATATTATTATTTCATATTATTTTCTTTAATGATTGTGTTCTGGGTGATTTTTGTGTTCATGCCTGTAGAGTCAGTGCGGCTGTAAGTAAGTGATGTGGACATTATCTGGAGGAATATCCGAGAAGGAAATAAAGGACATCATAAAACGGGCTTATCCAAAGCCGAGGCTCCTTATAAAATTAAATAGAGCACATTTACTTCATGCGGCGGCTTCACTCGCTCTCTAAATTCTTCACCATCTGTTAAAAAAGCAAAAAGTATTTCCATAATAGTGAAATTTTTTCTCTGAGTTTGAGTTCTTGGATTATGTCGCAATATCTAAAGTAATAATAATAATAATAATAATAATAATAATAATAATAATAATAAAAAACACTAGACACTTTTATTCAATATTCTTACTTAACATTTACGTTAATATTTACATGTTGTTGTTATTATTATTATTGTTGCTGTTGTTGTTCCTATTGTTAAAATTAGAATTAGAAAACAGAATCCCATCTATATTCATTATTACTTCTGTCTTATTGCGCTGCAACTACAAGCAGTCATGTCAATGAAAATGATATCCTTTTTGTTATGTTGTGTAAAAAAAGCACACACACACACACCTTTTTACTTCCTCATGGTGTGGTGTATTAGATTATTTTGAACCCGGGGCAAAGTGTAATTAAATTAAAGTCAGGTTTGAAGCTCAGGTCTCGGTGTTCAGAACGAGACACAATAATCAAAGAGTTTCTTAGGCTTTTCTGCTTGGAGATGTCTGAACTAGTGTGTGTTTGGCTGTATATTCAGTGTGTATCTGAGTTTTATACATAGTCTGTGTGTTATTACAATATTGAACGAAGCATATGCAATATTTATCGTTTAATGAATAAATGACAACCCTAGCCTATTTATCATGTATATCATATAATGCTTGCTCATGTAATGGAATTATTAACAGTAACTACACTAAATAAATTAATCAGAAGATGATGCTTTAGTTTTATTAGCCTCCTAGACCTTTACTGATAATCACATTCAATGATGCATACACTACCATAGAAATAAAACTACCATGAAGTACTTTGGTTGGTTTTAATAAATGTTACATGTTTTATAAATTAAGGTTTCCCCCGGAAAAATATGCAGTAAATATGAAAAGATGGTACCCTTGACTGGTCGACTGATACAGTTTGCTAGAGAAAAATGCTGTTTAGTATGTAGTCATGTCAGAGAGCAATAAATTAATACAATTAATAACACTATTCATGTTTTCACATGAGTAACATGTAAAGATGGGTTTCAATATGTTGGTTTGGGAAATTGTTACATTATGGGATTAAACATAAAAAAAAGAAATTTTTACAAAAAAAAAATAATGTGTTTAAAAAAGTGTGCAAGAAAATTTTAAATCACTTATAAAAATATATCAAAGTTCTTCAAGAATCAGGTGTGAAATTTCAAATGTAATGTAAAAAAGGGAAAAAAAACATGAAAAATAGTGAATCGTCAAAAGTCAGATGAGAAAAAAACTAATCATGTTAAAAAACCGTAAAGAATACACAAATTACAAACGAAAAATGTCAACTTGTTTAGAAAATAAATGTGACAATTTTAAGCAATATCTTTCAGCTTTTCCTTCATTTTCCCTCAAATAGTGTGTAAAACTTTACACAAATTCAATTTAAACAAATTCTGTTTGGACTGGTATTACTTTCAGACATGATGTCATGTGCGTGTTTTTACAACAGGTTGTGTTGCACAGCTGCGGCCTTGCATAGAGCGGGTGGAAAAAAAAGAAAAGGAAGAGGAAAAAAGCAGCGCAGCATTGCAGGGGCTGCACACACACACACACACACACAGGATCTGCATCACAGCAGAACAAATGCAAACCAGCCACAGGCACCATGCATCTCTCTCTCTCTCTCTCTCTCTGATTGGTTATGAAGGGCAATTAGTTGGAAAAAGGTGGCTGTATGTTTATACATCACTGTCTCCATGTGTCAGGACAAATTACTCTCAGCAAAGCCAGTCTCCACCTCGTATAAATCTTTCCTCCTACGCTACCGATGGACAATTATTAAAAAAAAAAAAAAAGAAAGAAAGAAAGAAAAAGAAAAGATTGCATGAAAACAAGGAGCACTCGAGGATGATTAGTTTGACAGGCTGGAAGGTTAAGTGAGCTCGGATCACAGGGGAATGGAGATCTCTTCTGAAATACTACTGCTGGTGATTTGATTAAATTCTGTTTCTACAATTTCTCACAACAAACACCGGACTCACTTTAAAATACTAAATTGTTCGGGTATTTGGTTAAAATATTAGCATGTACGGCATTTGTTTTTCCAAATTCTAAACAGTATCTGAAAAGAAGTTATTTGAAAGCCACAATCAGTGTTATCCTGATCATCCTGACATCTTTATTCCTTAAACCACGGCGATCTGCCGACTTATTAAAGAACGACGCTTTGTACACGTTATGCATTTACTCACGTTATAGCAGCTAGAAACATTCGTTCCCTCACCACCACCTGTCACAGAAAAACTTTAATTAAACATGTTAAAGGGAAACTTTTGTCCCTAAAGATGTCATAAAACTTACACCTTTATCTCAATGTTACAAGGCACAGACACTGAAGACTCCTTCCATAAACGCTAAATAATGAAACGTGAATGAGCCGTTGCTATAGAAACTGAACGTCATTATAAGTCTAAGATTTAAAATAGAGCCGGCACAACTTTCAGAGCTGCTGTTAGTAAAAAAAAAATTAACCATCTCCTTTGTGACCAATGTGGATTCTTGTAAATAAAAAAAAAACGTTTATAGTAGTAGTAGAAATAATAATAATAATAATAATAATAGATGTCTGTCTCCTTTTAGCTTATAATTATGGGAAGAGACGTAACATCAGGCTGGATGCCGGGATGCCTGGATGTGTGGGATTCCACATGCTTCAATGTCTGGAACACTGCTGGACTAGAAATCACTGGTAACCCTGTAAATAAATACAGAAGGACATGGTCTTTCTTTCCATTGACATGTTTTTTAGGGGTGTGTGAATCTTTTGTTGGCCACAAACACAATTCCTGTGTCTTTTTTATTTATTTTTTTAAACAGGAGTGTCCCCAGCCTTGGAGTAATAGATGTCTTATAAAAACCATTCGCCGTCCTCATGTGCTGTTGCTCCAGTTGCTGCGGCTCCAGAGCGCCATTACGTCCATTCTGTCTATTGAAAACGTATTAAAGCGTCCGTCTTCTGACAAACCTGCAAACTCGTATTTCACCCTCGAGCACACGCCCACATGTCCTCAATAACTCTGAGGATTTATTGGCCATGGGACGTTAACGATCCAAATAAATATATATGTGGCATAAATCCTATTTGTTGTTGTGTTGTAACAGAATTTTTATTGACAACAACGCCTGAGAGTGACATGTTTTTTATTTGGGGTCTTCAATGTCTGGGATAAATCATTACAAACAAATGAAAATCATAGTTAATAAAATAGTTTGTTATTGTCAAAGCTTTTGGCATCTTTATGAGAAAAGTCATTCTTGGTGTTATAGTGTTTATATCTCAATATTTATTTATTTTTTAAAATCTATATTTACATCAATTTATAAAATGATTTTATTTATATAGATCTTTTCATGATTATTATGGCTATTTTTACATGATTATCCAGAGTTTGGACTGAACATAACATACTTTTTATTTAATTATTTATTATAATTTTTACAAATTATTACAAATTATTGATAGCGCTATTTCACTGTTAACTCTTTATAATAATAATAATAAGAAGAAGAAGAAGAAGATTTAACATGATCCTGTTGTTATATTACTAAAAGTTTTTTTTTCTTCCATTTTTGAGAATTAATTTCATTTGATCATTGTCAGTTTTTTTCCCTTAATCATTCATTTATTCTCTACTTTGGTCTCCTTATAAATAGATTGATTAAAATGCATTTAGGGGGGATTTATTTCCCCTCTACAGCTGGTTTTCTGATTAACTGCATCTGTTGCATGCTTTCAGATTATAAGTCTTCAACTGTCTAACAGAAATCTTCCTTTATTGTATAATGATAATAAAAATGTAATGAATGTTCTCAGTATAATGAAATAAATGTTGTAAATTAAAGATTCGACTCATTTGTAGGAGGCTGTAAAAATGCAGGACTTTAGAAGGTTACAAACTCAAAAACCTGTCCAGAACTCAAATCATGAGGTTAAAGCCTTGAGGAGGAACGACATCATATGTATCATATATAAAGCATAATGATAACTATCGCTTAGGTGCTGTGACACCAACATAACTTTTATTATTTTATTGATGCAACTTTTATACTTAGCAAAGCATTATTTTCATAGACGACAAATAAAATGATTTATTACTTCAATCTTACATCTGCTACATGATGAAAAGATGAAATGTATTGTGTAAATGGAAAAAAGGAAAGGGAAATAGAAATATAACTGTGAACAGAAATGAAGTGGAAAATTTTAATGTAAACGGAAATCATAAATGAAAAAAGAAAGTGAAAATGAGAAGAAAAAAAGGAAACAGGAGTGGAAATAGTAGATAAAAAAATTGGAAGTGAAAAACAAAAAATAGAAAGAGAAAATGGGAGTGGAAACAGAAAAGAAAAAAAGGGAAATAGGAAATCGGAAAGGGAAATGGGAATAATAATGGGAATTTTCTAAAAATATGTTCTCCTTGATTCCTTCCTGCTTGATTCCTTCCTGAAGATCATGTAGAGAAGACATTTTCTGGTGTTTCTTGACTTTTATACTGCCTTCTTCAACATTTTCCAACAATTTTCCATTGGGTTTAGATCTGGAGATGGACCAGGCCATAGCACCAAAAGCGGAATACCATTGTCACACAGACAGTTTTTCACAGATTTTGTCATGTGGCATGGGTCTCCATGTGGCTGAAAGATGGTCGTTTCATGGAAGTCAAGACACAAGGGGAATTTTTCCTTTAATATTTAAGTATTTCATAGAATTGGTAGTTTGTTTTAATACCTTTGGCCATAGATAGATAGATAGATAGATAGATAGATAGATAGATAGATAGATAATATGGGTATAAGTGTAGACATGCCAATGTGTGCCAAAATGACACAAAAAAAAGAAAGAGAAAAAACTGTGTTTTATGAATACAGTGGTTGTGATCTCCCTGGTTGAAATCCACTAACACACACTATCGCAACTCTTGAATTTCTCTTGACCCTAAAAAAAGGAGATGATGTGCTGAATCGCAAGACAGTTTTAAGCTTATAAGCTCATGGTTTTTCCACAGCTGTCCTCATCTGGATCAATGGGTGTCATTGTGAACCCCTGTGACTGTCCAGAACGCTTCCTCTGCCTGAGCCGTGACCTTTACTCACAGCGACCGTCAATGAAACGACTTCTTCTTCTTCTTCTAGTAAATATAGGCTCGACTATTTGTGTTTTGCCAGAACAACATTGACAGATCCGGAACAGACGGCAGGATGATCGTCAGTCAGCTAGTTTATCTCTGGGCCCCGTGGCCAAGCCTGAGGGTTGCTATCTTTTGAAAACTTTAATTTAAGATATACAATCCGATCCATTGTTGGGTTGAGGTCGTCTTCAGAAAAATATAAGGAGGACAAAGAGCATGGCTTTTATGCTAGATCTAAATGTGACCTAGTCTCATTTTAACAGCGAGTGCAGAGGTGCTGGAGGGACGGCCCGCAGCAGAACCCTGCTCTCCATCAGCACTCGACATGCTTAACATCACACACATCTCCTCCTGGCCTGTGAGCAACACTTCCCTGGAAATAAACAGCAGTAATTACCCTTCAAGCTCCAGGTCCATTAGAATGCTGGGATGAAGCGCAGGCCCTGCTCCGTCCTGGCTCGCTCCTCCGCGCCTACGCCTGCGTCTGAAACACACACCACTCATTCATGCTTCATCTTAAACTGCAGGTTTGATCTCATTTCAGCGCTGTGATTATTTGGAGTGGCTCCGATGGCGTGCGTGGTACTGCGGCCCTGTTCTGCAATAACTGTTTGCTCACGTCAGTGAGTGTGTGAGTGAGTGTGTGTGTCACTCCCCCACATTTGTTTACAAGACAATTAGACCCCATCCAGTGCTTATTTAAGGTCCGTTGACGAGGCAATCAAAATGTTTGCACGGCCGCCGTGTAATTTAGAGTCTAATTGTGTCATTTCTGATGGGTTTCACAGTTCACACCCGCAGTCTACACACGATTGTGAGCATTGGTGTTGATTTTTTTTTTTTTTTTTTTTGTTATACATATAATACAGAAAATGCATGTGCCAAAGAAGCTACTTCTAAAGTTTCTGTAACATGGAAGTGACTAATCTTGCTTCCCTAAAATTTTTAAGTTGCTAACTTCAGCCGTTTTGGAGAGATTTTATACATGCCCCAAAAAAGAGCCAATTTTCAGCGTTCTATTGTCTCGCTTCAGACAATAATCATTTAAAATGCAAATTATTCAAATTTCTTTATGAGTATTGATACTAAAATTGGTGTCAGCTCCTAGAAGCATATGACCTGTAAACATTGTTGCTTAAATTAAAGCATTCTTTGCAAAATTAAGGATTTTCCCCCTCAAAAAATCTGTAGTGTCCGTAACCATGTCAAATTCATGTGGCAATATCTTAACAATTTTACATTTTAGAATAATACAATCAGGTTTATGCCTTTTCATGTAAAGTCTAATATGGCTAAGTTTCATCTGAATGGCAATTAAGATCATTGAAAGATTTAAATACACAACAGACATAAAAAGGCAAGAAATTTTATTTAGCAAATGTGTTAAACAGTCCTTCCTTCAGCAGCATCTTTTACTTTCTCTCTCCCAAGAAACTGCAACACATAAACTCAACTGTCCTTAAGATATTGGAAAATGTACAGCTTTGCCTCTGACACAGACTGAAAATGATAACACATTTTTAAATCTGTTCCCTGTAAACAAGCCATCACTATAGAAACAATAATATATTAGTACCAGTGCATGATACTCATCGGCCACTTCAATTATGTACATCAATTCAGCTGCTTGTTAAAACAAATAACTAATCAGCCAACCACAGTAATTCACCACGTACCTGTAGACCCAGTCTGGACGATCAGCTGAAATTCAAACCGAGCATCAGAATGGGGAAGAAAGGTGATGCTTGTTGGTACCTGATGGGTTGGTCTGAGTATTTCTCCAAACTGCTGACCTACTGGGATTTTCACACACAATCATATCTAGGGTTTACAGAGAGTGGTGTGAAGAAGAGAAACTATCCAGTGAAGGCAGTTCTCTGGGTGAGAATGTCTCGTTGAGGCCAGGGGTCAGAGGAAAACGGCCAGAGCTGGTTCAAGCTGATAGAAAGGAAACATTCCTATTTCATTATAACCGAAGTCAAAAGAGCCAAAGAGCATCTCTGAACAGACAGCACATCAAACCTTGAAGTAGATGAGGATGAATTGGACGAGTCTTGATTTCTGATACATTCGGATATTAGGATCAGAATTTGGTGTAAACAACATGAAAGCATGGATCCATCCTGCCTTCTATCACCGCCTGGTGGTCCTGGTGGTGCGAGGGAGACACGCTTTGAGCTTCTTAGATGGCTTACATGCAACAGCCTTCAGTATTGTTTCTGATTGTGTCCATCCCTTGTCCAGCCAAGTCACAAAGCTAAAATCATCTCACTGTACTCACATGTGAGTCACCGCAGTCACCAGATTTCAGTCCAATAGAGCACCTTTGGGATGTGATGAAACCTAAAAGCACCTTGTTGAATTTATGCCATGAGGAATTAAGAATTTAATGTTGGAATTAAAGAACTGAAGTAGCTAAGAACTCAAGGGATTAGGACTAAACAGCTGTGTATCCTTCCAAAATCAGTGAGGCTACTAGAAAAAAAGGCTTCAACTTGCTAGGGAGCATAAAGAATGGAGTGTGGAGCATGTGGTCTGATGAGTCCAGATTGACCCTGTTCCAGAGCGATGGGGCATCAGGGTAAAGGCAGTGCCTCATGTCCACTGTACGAGCCTCTGGAGGCAGTGTTATGATCTGTTGCTCAGGTCTAGACTCAGCAACGTTATGTGGCAATAAAATGAAGTCAGCTGACGACCTGAATGTACTGAATGACCTGACATTCCTATCATCAATACAAGATCTTGGGGAGAAATAAATAGAAGGAAATACAGTAAATGTTGTGACATTGCATAAGGCTATTGAAACGATGCCACAGCCACAATCAAAGCAACAGCACAAACAAAACATTAGAGTGTGCAACTTGTTTTTTTGGGGGGGGCCAGATAGCAAGCTGGAGTATGCATAGCCACGCCCACAAAAATATTTACAGAATCATTAACAAAGTTTCTGTTTTAAACACAAATGTGTAGTCAATCCTATATCATAATCAGACTGTAAAAGGGAGCTGAAACATGATGTAAACATCACGCTGTTAAGTTTGAGCATGAAGAAGAAGAAGAAGAAGAAGAAGGAGGAGGAGGAGGAGGAGGAGGAGGTCGTAAGAGCGAAATGCATGTGAGATCAGAAAGTTATTGTGTTCACGTGACTCTGGTAGCCAGATGGTGGGCTTTGTGAGTGTTCCTGTGATCCTGATTGTGTGAAGCCTCTCACACACACACTCACACATCTTGTTTATTTCACTCTGTGTGAGTGTGTGGTTGTGGTGTTGGTGCTTCACTGTCTGGTGTCCCGTCTTATTTGTCCAGATCTGGACCTTGACTTTGACACTACGATTGCCCGAGAGGACGTGCCGAGCGTCTGTCTACTGTAAATGAAAGCTGGGTGAGAACGAAACTCTTGAAAGGCTTCAGATTATTCCGCGTCGACAAAATTGGTTTCACATGAGGGACGGCTGGCATCAGCAGATTTTCTGATCGAATTAAACAGAGAAAGAGGACGAAAGAGCCAGCGGTTGTACTGATCTCTAATTTAATAAACAGAACCCCAAAGGACGGAGAGGAATAAAAATCAGTTCCCCCTTTGTTCATGGCCGTCCTTATGGACAGATACGCTTTAACACCCAGGAACAGAAACAGATCTCTTCACCCAAACCAACACACTGCTCATGATTTCATTCAAAGTCAAAATGCTCCCCGTGTTCTGTCTCCATCGCTGAGCACAAAGCGGAGTCCCGATACGCATCGTGTTTCATCTGCTGAATGAAAACTTTCGAAAGAAATTTACTTCAAAGAAGCCTTTTGGAAATCTTGGTACAATTCCAAAATCCGTGCCACATTTTTTCATTCTCTAAAATAAGATGAAGTGGCGATGATATTGGGATCTTTTGGCTCAGTTTGTCATTCACAGTTCTTACGTTACGTTACACGTTTGGGATCAGCAGAACTCATTGGTGGGCCTCGGCTTTGACTCAGAAACCTCGTCCTCCTTAATCTGGAGATGAAAGTTTATTCGGATTTGTAAAAATGTGTCACATATGGGACTTGTTTGGGAGTCTGGTGCTGATCTAAGGATTCCTCCTTTAGTGATATGATCAGTCGGGTGGATTTTCCCACTTCATCAGTTTCAGAGCACACTCGAGCTGAACGAGAGAGGAGAGACAGAGAGAGAGGGAGAGAGAGAGAGAGAGATGGATTAAGGAGCACTGATGGATTTTCTTCATTGTCCTATCCCTCACTAAGTCCTTTGAGCCACTCTTATTCCAATATTTAAATACATAAAAAGCCATCGTACGGACAGATATTTGAATTTGATCATTGTTTTAACTTTCACACTAAGAAGCAACAAGTTATTTGACTTTCTTTTACTGTAGTTTATAGCTTGTGGGTGTGGCCTGTTGAGCAAACTAGCAGATTAGTAAAGCTATTAGTACTACCTACAATCTCTGCTAATCCCTCTCAAGATTTATTTTTCTTCATAAGTTCTCTATATATAGTCGTGTTCAAAAGTATTGAGTCCTTGGTTCTTCATATTATTCTTCCACAGAGCCAGACTTTGTTGTATTTTTGAGGTATAGATCTCCAGGCTTCCTGAAATGTCATTTTTGTCAGACAAGTTTTGTCCCTGGTTTTCAGTCCAGTCCCTGTACCTGAGCAGTTTTAGGGGAACGTTTTTTGTTTGTTAAACCTCACAGTGACCTAAGAACAAGCATAAAAAACATCTACCTTAAGGCCTGACCCAGTGAGAAACAGGTGCAGATGATGACAGATGATTAGTTTACGGTTGATGCTGAATGCTGAGTGGTTGGAAGAGACGATCATTTAATTTAATTTCACATAAAGAAATGGGGGTCAAGACTTTTGCACAGTACTGTAGATTGAATGACGGTCCGCAGGTACTGTAGGATCTAAATTTCTGACCAGGGAACTGAAGAAACATTAAACCACAAATTTCACAGGATTTGCTTAGAACTGAAAACATCTCATTACAAATGTTGTAGTTTATGTCATAAATGTACAAAAAATTCTGTCACCTGTTTCTTTGTCCCTCACTGGTGTTTGTTTTAAAGTTACAGTTGTTTTATTTTCTGTTGATTAGCAGCATCTCACACAGTATTTGAGTCTGACTTATGTGTTTGTTCATGTATTTATTACTACTGTTGTTTTATAATGTTTCCAAAGCTCATTCATAAATTAATTACAATGGGGTGTTCAAGTCAAACTGGGACTTTTGATTATGCAGAATAACAGAACACAGTTCTGAGAGTAAAATCTCCCTTTATTTCTCTATATAACCCCCTGATACACTAATGCACTTATCCCAGTGTTTCACTAGTGCTTGGACACCATCAAGGTAAACGTTTTCTCAGTACGCCGGAGCTGTGATCGGACTGTCTGATTCACGTCTGGAACGCTGGACTCCAAGGGGATGTTCCTGTAATGTGCAAGTTGAATGTCTTGGTGAATAATTGTGTGTACAGTTCCCACAGACGGAGGAGTTTTTTTCTACAAGTTGGCAATATGTTATCTGTCGATTTTCAAGGATCAGGTGTTCCATTCACTGAATGCTCACGGGAACGACTGCAGTGAGCTCCGAGCCACCTCGGCCGGGATCGTCATTCACAGCCTTCTTTAAAAATGTTTGCACTGTTCAGATGTTTTAAGTCTCAGCTAAGAGTCTCATCACAAGTCAGTCACTTTTATGCCTAAATTCAAGTCCCAGTTTGACTTGAACAACCATCATAATAGGGAAATTCCAGGAAAAGGTCAACCTTACTATGAGTAAAAAGTCGACATCATTTAGAAGGTTCCCACCAAATCATATTGATACACTTCAAATACTACATCTGCTTATACTGACTAACTGTACACTTGTAAATTAAACAATGACATGCTGAAAACCACAAAGAAAAAGAAATTATGAGAAAGGGACGTCTGCAAATGACGAAAAAACAAATATCACCAGTAATCACTGAATAATTAAATTTTAATAATTTTATAGTTAGTTTTTTTTTTTTATAATCGCAATTTCAAGTAAAAATTACTATTTAGTTATATTCTTTATATAGTTAGTTATATAGAGGGTTGTTTCAGACACTTCACATTCATAATGCCGGTTTATCGGAAGTCTTTTTCATAGTACAAGAGTAACGCTTACTGCAGCTGTCTTTAAAATTCAGACAATTTGTAGAAAACCTGTACTCTCGCACAAATGCGGTATGTTTTCAGGATATTTCAGCAAATGTCTTAGGCTTTTATATATTATCCTTAGTACAAATCTTGTTATATATGTTTATCATGTCTGCATTATTATGTACAAAACCTTTCACTATTTCTAAACACAACTTAAAAATAAATAAATAACACTACAGAACAATATTTGCATGCCTGTACAGAAAGCAACATATAAGCCAATCAGTTTTCAGATGGAAACCAATAAAACTAATGTGGGTTTCTGGGTTTTGCATGAAAATAGAATGGAGCGAGTGTAAGAAAGTAACCAGAAGAGTTCTGGCATGTTCTCCAGCACACACTCAGTAAAACCTAACAGCTATTTTACTTATAAAACTGCACACATCTGATCAAGCCAAGTGTTTTTACACCAAATACTGACTGCGATTATATTAATTACTTTTTTGTGCTCTTTATACAAATTTCAAAAACATATTTGCTTACGGCATTATTGTATATACACAAGATTTTTCACAGTACTACTTTATATAATATATAGAAGATCAATAATATACATTTTTCTTAATCATCTCTACACAACCTCACTTCCTAAATGTTAATATAAAACTGCTGAAAAACATTTATATCTTCTGAAATTCTCCACCGTTAAACCTTAAATGCTTCCCAAGTTAAAAAACAAAAAATCTACAGAAACATCATGCGGCAGAGTCGTAAAAATGTGAACATGAAGGAACCCAGCGTCCTTTAAAAGCTCTCTCTGTGATAATGCTGTGCAAATGGGTTACAGACTGTGAATTTCAATGGCAATGTATTCTGAATAAATTACACAAATGTCCAGCAATTTAGTTACTTTTTTCCCCTCTCTTTATTCCCCTGGGAAAAGCCAGATGTGGACGGGTTTTTGGGTGCTGCGGTCAACTGGGTTATGTTCGGAGTTGAGTGTGATTATAAAGCAGCTGCTACGCTGCAGACTTTATTAGCTGACATGACACTTCTCTACTTTCTAAGTAACGATATTATATCCAGTGTCAGAGTTAGTCCGTTTGTGCCATGCACGAAAAACTGACAAGTTTAATGAAGGAAAAGAAGTGCAGTCTGGGTAGAAACTGGGGAAGGCAAAAGGACAAGGTTCGGCCAAAAAAAGAAGAGAAGCCTTTACATGTTCCTTTACAAAACAGATTCACTTTCAAGGACGGCTAATTGGTGGCTGAATGCTTTCAATTTGAGAACGGTTCACGTGGTCGTTTCCAGGCCTCCCACCTCGACCACGGTTTCTTTACAGCGCTGTTCAAGACATTTATGAAGCTGATGTCTTCTCTGTTTAACCCGGGTCCACTTCTTTTTTTAGGATTTGTCATTTTACACAATTAGATTAGATTAGATAACTGTAGATTCAACTTTATTGTCATTGTGCAAAGTACTGTACATGTACAGAGCCAAAGAAATGTAGTTAGAAACCAGAAGTGCATAAGTGGCCTATTGCAAATAAATAAATTAGAATAATATGTTTTATAATTAACAGAAGATGCAAACAGAAGATGCAGTACGTAATAAAGTTGTGGTATATTGGTCTTGCGTTCCTGGGAATGTCTTCATGAGTTTCAGTTTCATCATGGTGTTTGAGTTTGATGGGTTTCGTAAATGAGCTCGACAATACTGATCTTCAAGGACTGTTCCAGAATAGCTGACCTTCATGTCTTAAAATAATAATTGACTGTTGTTGTTACATAATTACCTAATTCCATAAGTGTTATTGCATAGTAGAATGTAGAAAATAAATCTCTATTTATACTCTAGCAAAGTATTTCACTGCAGAACACATCAGCTTTACAGTTAGTAGAACTGATCCTCTTTCCAGAAAAAAAAAACCTTTTCATTAGTTGTATAGTTTTATTTTATGTGAAGTATTTAGCTAAAGGCATCTCGTTGAACCAGAGACTATCTAAAGGCAAGCTCAGACAGAGAGCAGAACTTTCTAGACTTTTGTAGATTTTTCGAAAAATTGATGCTCTCTGTTTCTGATTAGTGAACTAGTGACCAAAAACTATACGACAAATATATATATATATATGACAAAAGAGTCTGCGGGACTAGTGAGAAGCTCACAAATGTGCATGATTGCCTAGTGTTGATGTGATTGACAGTGGAGCGAGTGTCTCTCAACCAGAGAGCACAGCAAATTACCTTCCGCTGACTTGCCGATGGGTTTGGCATCATTGGGATTCAAACTTGTGATCACCTGACAATCATCTGAATCAGTGGAATCTTCAGATTGTAGAAAAATTAAGGGCCTTCTCAAAACTTCATCAGAATTTGCCTCATGGTGCAGAAGATATCCGGGACATCAAAAATCAAAACTTAAATGAAAAATTTTTAAATGATCAACTCAAACCCTCTAAAGGCTTTAGCAATTTATAAGATTCAGGTGGAAGGTCAGAGGTTCGAACCCTACCACTTCACGGTCCCCATGCAACCCCATACACTGCATGCAGTACAGGCCCCAAGCCTGGGTAGACAATGGGAGGGTTGCAACTCCTATGTCAGGATAAAAGGGGGTAAAGCCAAAAAAAAAAAGAAATCAGAGCAGGTCTTGACAAGTCTTCACACTTTATAGCAAACCATAAGGTGTAGTAGGTACTCTGTAGTGTGTGCTGGTTCTAATGAAGTCATAGGTAATCGAAATTACATCCTACTGATACAGAGCCATTTCTAAGTTCATTCAAGGCATGATCAAGAAACATCAAGAATTTGGCAAAAAGTTTGGAAATATTTGGAAGAGTTTTATCTGTATTCATAAACTAATAAGTAATAATAAAACAGACATTTGTACAGTAAGTAAGAACATTTACGTACCTGGATTATTAAAAGTTAAGGGAAACCTTTAGGGTTTAGTAATGAGCCTGTGTTCCATGTAGAACCATTAATTATTCAATAAACCCTTGAAGAACATTCCAAGAACTCAATCTAAGGAAAAGTTTGTCTACATGATGACATCATTCATCACTCAGAGTGAAAACCGTGTTTCTCTTGGTTTTCCATTGTTTAATGAATTAAACCAAAAATGACAACTTAACTCGAGCTGACAACTTGAATTTGTTCTGAATTGTTTAAGGAGAACAGACAAGTTAATGCTTCTGTGCCTGGACCCATTCTTCAGTCTCCAAAACTAGGGATACTGACTTATTGGAAAAATGGGTTTATTGTCATTTATTATGGTTGTTAACCTCGAGAAAGTCAAGTGGATTTGTGATCTCAGACTGCATGTTCGGTCTGCCTACATCAAGTTTCCATTTTTCTCACTTAAAAACAATGCAATTAAGCGACTAGTATGAATAAAAACTGCCTATTTACAGAAATAGATTCAATACAGATGAACAAAATGTTCCTGTTTACCACCTGTTTAATATAATTAATGACATTTCTTCAGGAATATGAGATCTGAAGTTTATTGTTCAATACTCAGAACTCAGTTTAGAGAAAGAAAGCACATCAATCTGCACTCATCTCATTTTTTTTGTAAACCAGGCTGCCATATGGAAACGCTTATGGAGAGAATTAGTTACGAATCAAACCAGCTTCTCGAGTCTTTTTATAACCATCACTGATTAGAGCAGCCAGGACTTCTGTCCTACACCTGTCTCTGAATCAGACTGACTTTAATCAAGTCACGTTAAGTTCCTTAATAGTTACAAAATCACATGATTAGGTAGCAGACATATGAATTCATATTCTTTTCTATGTGACTGATTGATAATATATTGTGTGAAATAATTGTATTTGTATTTGGAGAGACTTAAACATGATAAGACTCTGAGACATAATCTTCAACACATCTGCTCCAAAAGCCTCAGGGTTACTGTTACCACCCCAAGCTGATTATTTTCCCATAACACCACATCCTTGAGTGTTTTATTTCTCTCATGCCACAGCAAATTACCAACGATTTAATTTCTGATTTACACTGGCTGGCCAAATAAAAGTCACACACTCTAAGATTTCAATCAGTGACCTAGAGCTGTGATTACACACACACTGTGGTGTCCATGTGTGAAAATCATTCCTCATCCTCACAAAGCCACTCTTTCACACTGGAATATGGCGCATGCCATCAGGGAAGAAACACTCCATAGATGTGAGGACCTGGTGATTCAGTACATTCAGGTCGTCAGCTGACTTCATTTTATTGCCCCAACTTCATTTTATTGCCCCAACTTCATTTTAATCCAACTTTTGTTTTTTATAAATAAGTTATAAAATGTGTTCGATGTGCTGCCCATTGTGTTGGATTGTCAATGCAACCCTCTTCTCCGTCAGTGTGTGAAGAGTGGGAGAAGAGGGTTG
>JAQMYJ010000007.1:26908401-26925901 GCA_030014305.1 Clarias laeviceps
CCAAAATGGCCGACTTCAAAATGGCCACCATGGTCACCACCCATCTTGAAAAGTTTTCCCCCTCACATATACTAATGAGCCACAAGCAGGAAGTTAATATCACCAACCATTCCCATTTTATTAAGGTGTATCCATATAAATGGCCCACGCTGTAGAGTATAATGAGTGCCTAGCAGCATGCGCATCCATTCTTACCCTACTTACACACTTCCCTTCCCTTTTCATACATAACCATCTCTAGGGTTTACAAAAAAATACAACAATAATACCGAGCGAGGGCCGTTCTCTGGGTGAAAATGCCTTGTTGATGCGAGAGCTCAGAGAGGAACAGCCAGACTTGTCCGAGTTAATAGAAACACAACAATAACTCTCTGAGCATCTCTGAGCGCAAAACATGTGGAACCTTGAAGCTCAGACAGAAGCTCAAGACCACACCAAGTGCTGCTCCTGTCAGTTCAGGACAGGAAACTGAGGCTACAGTACACATGGTGTCACCAAAACTGGACAATAGAATATTGGAAAAATGTTGCCTGGTTTTGGAGTCTCGATTTCTGCGGCGACACTGGTAGGGTCAGAATGTGGCATAAACAACATGGTGGTGTAATGGTTTAAATGCCACAGGCGACCTGAGTATTGTTACTGACCGTGTCCATCCCTTTATAAGCACCGAAAAACTCAACATGTCTCAAAGCTAAAATATATATTTTTTCTTGAACGTGATAGTGAGATCGCTGTACACACACAGCTTTCACAGTCACATGATCTCAATCCTCTGCACCTCTGGGATGTGCTGGAAATCACGACAAATCTGTAGCAACTGCATGATGCTCTCATGTCAATAAGGAGTAAAATCTATAATGTTTATTTAAAACATAATGTTCAATCAATGCAATAAAGAATTAAGGCAGTTCTGAAAGCAAAAGTGTGTTCAACCCAGTACTAGCAAGATGTACCTAATGAAGCCGCCAGTAAGTGTGTTGTAAAACTTAAAGTTACAGCTTTGACACTGGCGGCTCCTACATCAACAATTACAGACATTTCTATGGATTATATTATTGTATTTTGTATTATTGGAGTTCAGTCAGCAGTTGGTCCACAGTTTCGCCGTGTAGCTGATAATATACACTTTAAAAATAATTATGGACTTGTGTAGCTTTTACATATTGATATAATGAACAATGAATTAACTTTATAAATGCAGGTAATTCTATTTTTATGATTTTAGCTTAAACCTAGCATTATTTTCCGATTTATTGTTTGTTTAATTTATATATTTGTCTTAACTGGAAAACTGACTTTGATACAGTTTTTCATTGTAAACACAAAGAAATATAGGTACAAGCATGTTAATGTACAGTACACAGTATAATGCAGTGATTTGAACTGCTCTTTTAGAAAACTAATCACCACCCTATGACTAATCAGATCTAATCAATTTAAAAGGAATTAAACACCTCAGAATGTGCCATTATAGTAAAATAATCAACCTGAGGTGGTAACAGTAACTGTGCTCCATGACCCCGCCCTGATTATACAGTATGTCTATAACAGAATGACTCATCATGGGGTTTAGTTAAAATTCAGGATATAAAACTTCAGGGAGGAATCGAACAGCGAGTCAAACCGCACAGTTTCATTTTAATGGCTCACATGACCTTTGACTGAGACCGGATTTCTCTTCGGGTCACGAACAAGCGTCTCCACAGATCTGATGTTCGCCTCGAGAAACTCAACCACCCAGTCGACGATCTGCTCCTTTCTCAGGCCAAGACGGGCTTTGACTCAGAGTAACACACTGGGATGGGAGTCGTGTTGCGTTTGGCTCGGCCCAGCCTTGCCGACCGACGATAGCCGCCCAATTTCACTCTATTTTCCTCTCACTCCACTTCTCCCCTCTTTTCTTTCATATATGATTAATGTTTTAAATTTCTTTTAGGGTTCATGGCTGTTTTTTCATGCTGTACATTAACCACAAACCCCAAAAGAACTGTTTCATTACTCAGAAATTCAGTGAAGCAGGCAGAACATGGGCAGACAGACTGCATGTAGACATTGTACACGCTGGAGAAAAGAGTGTGTGTGTGCAGGATGTTTAAACGGGATCTTTTACGCAAAATTCACTTTTTAGGTGGGTTCACAGCACGTGTTTACAAAAAAAAAAAATTTTTACAGAATACAAATTTTATTTAAAAAATTAAATACAATTAAATTTTCAGAATTTTTTTCCCATTTTAACATTGGCTGGGGCATAAAAATGAGAATTGCTTAATGTGACATAATCATATAAGAAAAGCCTCCCCAGTCTCAGCTCTGCTGTTCACTAGAGGGGCGTGGCTCAGAAGTAGCTCGTTTACACAAACACTGAAATGGCATGTTTGGAAGAGGAGTGAAACACAGGTAGTATGAAAGAGGTATGAAAAGGAGTTTTTCAGCTGGAGCATTAACATACACACACACACACACACACACACACTTCTCTGAGACCTGTGTTAACTTGTTTAAAAAAAAAAAGTCAAATATGGACACACAACCTCCACAGTCACATGATCTCAATCCTCTGCACCTCTGGGATGTGCTGGAAATCACGACAAATCTGTAGCAACTGCGTGATGCTCTCATGTCAATAAGGAGTAAAATCTATAATGTTTATTTAAAACATAATGTTCAATCAATGCAATAAAGAATTAAGGCAGTTCTGAAAGCAAAAGTGTGTTCAACCCAGTACTAGCAAGATGTACCTAATGAAGCCGCCAGTAAGTGTGTTGTAAAACTTAAAGTTACAGCTTTGACACTGGCGGCTCCTACATCAACAATTACAGACATTTCTATGGATTATATTATTGTATTTTGTATTATTGGAGTTCAGTCAGCAGTTGGTCCACAGTTTCGCCGTGTAGCTGATAATATACACTTTAAAAATAATTATGGACTTGTGTAGCTTTTACATATTGATATAATGAACAATGAATTAACTTTATAAATGCAGGTAATTCTATTTTTATGATTTTAGCTTAAACCTAGCATTATTTTTTGATTTATTGTTCCACACACTTCTCTGAGACCTGTGTTAACTTGTTAAACCAAAAAAAAAGTCAAATATAGGCTCTTTAAGTGGTGTGTCATCATTGTGATCTTGACTGTGTTTGTCATCGCTGTGAGTCATTGCTACCTCGATGTGAACCGGAACATGAAAATTCCTCTGTGGAACATCCGAGCAGAGTTACAGTGTCTCCACTCGCCACATGGCTTCAAGCTCTTTTTATTCTTCTTACAAGGTCACATAAAAGCTTTTTTGAAGGCCGTCTCCCCACTGTCCTCTCTAAACCCCTGACTGCGTCTTGTGTGCTTCATTGCAAGAAGTTTCCAGTACTTTTCCAGTCCCTCACATCTGACCCGTTCACATTGATGTACGAGGGATGTTCGGGTCAAACCGGGACTTTTGATTGTGCAGAATAACAGAATAACACAGTTCTGAGAGTAAAATCTCTCTTTATTTCTCTATATAATCTCCTGCTACACTTAACCCAGTGTTTCACTAGTGCTTGGACAACATCAAGGGAGAAAGTTTTTTCAGTACGCCAGAGCCATGACAGGACTGCCTGCTTCACGTCTGAAACACTGGCCTCCCAGGAACTCATTTAATGTAATAGAACGTGGATGTAAGTTCATTAAGCTACAGGAATGTTCTTCAAACATTATCGTCAAACATAATGTAAGACATAAGGAGGAACAGACATAATGTGAACGAGTCATGAGCGTCATCAGTGTCACACATCAACACCTGCTGTGTGGAGAAGCACATAAAACAGATGTGACGTCATCTTAAAGATTCATACATCAAACTAATTACACAATAGAATCCGCCAATACATGGTACTGGTTCTAGTATTGATCTCATCTAGGTGTAGTGTCCGTAACTTTTTCGAATTCAAATCTTTCAATGATTTTAATTGGCATTCAGGTGAAACTCGGCCAATTTAGATTTCAAATGAAATGACATAAACCTGAAAAAGTTTATTATTCTAAAATGCTAAATTGTTGAAATTGTTGAATTTGACATGGTTACGGACACTACCGATTTTTTTTGCGGGAAAAATCCTTAATTTTGCACAGAATGCTTTAATTTAAACGGCAATCTGTTCAGGTCATATGCTTCTAAAAGCTCACACCAATTTTAGTATAAATACTCATAAATATAAATATAAATAATTAGCACATTTTCTGTATTATAAGTAATACGTAGAAAAATTAAATCAGCATCAATACAGTGTTTTGGCAAAAAATTAAACAAATTGAGGTTTTATAATGATTATGCTCTGCTGGTGACATGAGTGACAAAGTGACCAGTAATTTTTTTGACCATTAATTTTCAGCATAGAAGATTTATAGTATATACACCAGCCGTTTCAGTTTCATTGTTCAACCCCTGTATATATACTGTATATATGTTGAAGAAAGACTGTTGACATTGCGGAAATTGTTAGTGTCTGTAGTGAGTGTACAGTTAGCTTGTTTTCACATTAATTACTAGCTACTATAGTTATTCATCAGACAGGCCACGCCCCCAAAAGACAAAGTTGAATTTACAATTTATTTAAAAAACTCATCAACTCCAATAATAATAATAATAATAATAATAATAATAAAATAAACTGCAGATTGACGTCCCAGAGTTCACAGAGTCGTTCGATTCGGTCCGAGTTCTCAGGAGCGGTCTTCTCCCCGTCGCTGCCTTTGAGTGGATAAAAGCTCAGTGTGATCCTGCAGGTCAGACACTGACCCCGGCACTGTTTTCACAGCCACTCGCTTAATCCTCAGCTCCTATCTGGGAGGTTCGCATCGGCCTGGACAGCAGATTGACTCGCTGTTACCTTTCTGCCACAGGCCTCAGTCTTCACAGCAAGGTGCCCACTGTCATCGCTGTGACCTCTGACCCGGTCAGTGCACAACCCCAGGGATCCTGAGGGTCTTATGACGCGGGGTTTAAAGGTCAAGAGCCAGGGATGCGTGCCTCACCTCGCTGCGTGTGGAGCGCCCGGCTTACGTGGGTTTATATTAATAATAAATACATGATCGTTTCTATAGTAACAGCTTGTTCGCTTAGACAGATTAGATTTCTGGAAGGAGTCTCCAGTGTCAGCACTTTGTCGCAGTCAGGGGTGAAACTCCAATTTTTTTGTGTTTTTTTAGTGAGATATAAAAAAGAATCAGGTCAGGGAGCATTCACAGACATTCTACCAACATTAAATGTCTAAAATATATCACGTAGAATATTTCATTGTGTATATTTATAAAATTGAGATACTCTGTACAATCGCATGTGTATTCTGGAAGTATTTAATTTTTAAAAAATAGCGTGTTATCCACCGTTTTAATGTTAATCCATGCACAATTTGATGCACTTTTCTTCTTACTTTTAGAGTAAATGATCCTCTGGTGTGGTGTGGTGTGCTGGTGAGAGATCACATGACACACACAATCCAACACCTTGTAAAGATTCAGTTTTAAACAACTCTTGACAACGTAATATGCCGCGAGACTTTACGCAAATATGAAACCTTTTATTTTCCCCTGAAAGACGTTATGTGCGTAATCGACAGCATGACCCCCGGCCACCCCAAACTCCCCCCCGCCCCCAACCACTCCACCACTCCACTGAGGCTTTGTTGAGAAATTGGAAACATCCAGATTTGTGATTTTTTTTTTAAGGCCTACAGGCTGTAATGACAACTGCTTCCAGACCATCACAGTGGCAAAGAATAAAAAAAGGAACACCAGAAGTTCAGTAGAATAAAATCAAAACTCAAATCTGATCACCGTTATTAAGTATTTAACCTCAATACCATATAAGGTGTGAAGTGTTTCGAGTAAGCAGCGATGCTGAAAGCCCTGTGTTCGGTTTCGGCGCATGCTTTCTCCATGACCTGTCTCTGACCAGCCGAGCATGATCTTCTTTAAGCAAATGTTTAATTGAATTAGGATTCATGCCTCGGGGCAGGAGGGCAGGGAAGGGAGGGGCAGAAGGAAGACACAGAGCGTTATGATAAGGTTTCCTGGTGGTGGTCAGGGTGGTTGTAGGGCACGGGAAGGGCGATGTGAGGAAGTGAATGTGTAGCCTGGAGGCGAATGAGAGAGAGTGCAGGTGGGTGAGAGAGCTTTCATAGACAGACAGACAGACAGACAGACAGACAGATAGATACATATATAGATAGACTTAAATGGCAACTAATGGCATTTGAGATCATATCTGGTGAATTTACTCTCCTGAGTAGCTGTTTAAAGAATGACATATATTTTGATCCAGTTGTAGTTGCACTTATTGAGACATGTTATGACAGACAGCAGCTATAATGTAATATTCTGTGGTTCCTACAGGGTTGAACGCTGTGTAGTGTTGATTATAGACTAAGTCTTTATATGTAGTGACAGTGCAGGCTTTTGGACTCAACACTCCGCTGGATAATTTGCTCGAGTCAGAAGAGCTTGTTGTCGTTTATTTGGAAAAAGAAACACAGTTGTAAAAGGCTCTTGGAGGCAATCTCGTTTTACATGGGTTTCCACATAAAAAAAAAACCTTCAAATGCGATGCCACAGGGCGACAGTGGCAGCGTCGCTGAAGCATAAAAGCCCAGGCCGAAAAAACCGCCGCAGAGCTGTGACGTCTAAACGGCACGGGGTTATGCAGGAGCGACGAGCCCGACGCCACATCGCACACTTTACAGAGTGGGGCGAAAAAAATAACATAACGACGAGCCAGGGCCACACAGTGAACACACACACACACACACACACTGACACACTCTCGAACCCTGTCAAGAAGCCATAATCCAAGCAGGATCCTCGGCAAAGCACAACAAGCTGCAAATTTTACGAACATCTTTGCTTGGCTTTTAATGGCAGTGTGGGCGTTTGTTATAAAACACTACTATTAAGCTCTTCTCTCGATGGCACAAGCTCTGGCTTGTGGTTTGCAGCAGGGCTTTGGAGAGAGAATGTGAAGTTAAAAGGCGCTGCTTGACTCTGGAGACTCTGGTTATTTTGTTGGACATCAAGCTTTTGACTGGTGACTTGAAACGAACCACAAGCCGCTCCGGTCAGCCGCTGTGCCTGGAAATGACATCAGTTCTGTCCAGAGCAATTTCCAAGAACACTGGAGGAGTTCGGCGGGCCGGTCAGCCGGGCTTCAGGTGCTCGACTGTTGAATCATATTTGGAGCATAAATACGATGTGACACCGCTGTTTACTCTCATTATCCTTTGGTGAGCGTGTGTGTATTGTTTGGCCTGTGGAGTGTGTCCCTCTGTGGGATTGGGTCTACAATTCTTTCTTTTTTCGTTGTTTAGAGTTGATTAAACCCTGTTCAGCTGCATGTTCTGTGGATAACTAACTACACTATGATGACCTTCCATAGCAATCTGATGCGACAGCGTGCTACTCCGCATGGATTAACAGGGATCTGATAAAGCTGTGCTGTTTATCTAGACTCTTGGTGTCTTTGCATGAAGACATAATCAGCATTTAGCAATAATGGAAAGTGAGAGGCTTCGGAGTAAAAATAAGTCATGAGTAAGAACTCGTGAAAAAAATATTTATTCATGTCAGGAAAAAAAAAACATCTGTGTGATAAATAGAAAATCAATTAATAAGCCTGTTGGTCTAAGAATTCAAAAACACTAAATAAATCATAAGTAAACTTTTATTTTTTAATTATTTAAATTTTTATTTTTTTGTCTAGTTACTGTTACCACACAGAAATGAATAGCTGTCCTAAAGCGACGCGTTTTACTCCTCTTACACCACGTTAAAACACAAACTGTTACAAATCTTTCATTTATTAAAGAACAATGTTAAACTTTTTATCCATTTATAGTTACATTCACGAAACGTGAAACGAACGTCCACGAAACATGTTCTCACTCGTGTTATGGCAGCTATAAACATCATCAGTATCTCTTTTTTCTCTCTCTTGAAGTTAATACGACAAAACCAAACCCCACCGCTTGATGTACAGTAAAGACGCAAAGAAGTGTGAAGGTATCAGAAGATCTGGTTACAGTTACACAAAGCGCTGCCACTGGTGACTCCTTCCAGCAGTCTTGCATAAACATCTTGTAAGCATCAGCATGTCAATGATTGGATGCGATTTTTAATCTGTTTATTACCAGTGGACGTCCCGCCGTGTGAGTCGAGTCGCCTGTGAATGAGCTATTAGAACTAGTGCATTAATATATACAGACTTCTGCATTATTATCAGAGAAAACTAATCAACGCAATCAATTATTATCACTACTGATATTATCAGTGTCTTGGTGCATCAAGATTCCACATAAGATTATTGTTATACGGTAGAGCGAGCAATCAACTCTCTCTCTCTCTCTCTCTCTCTCAGGTGCGACAAGCTTCGCATTGTTTTGTTTAAAGGATATTTGCATTGTTTAATGTTTAAGTATAAAAGACAGAAGCGTTAGTATTCATCCAAACTTTTCTCGTTTGTCATACATCCTCTCCCTACACACTGGTTTTCGTGATTCAGTTTAAGATTATATATATATTTTAACTTTAAGAGGTCACGCAGATCTACAGGCCGAGACACAAGTGTATGTTGAAGTGCGAGTGTAATGAAGTTCTTACATTCAGTGTAGCAGCTATTGTGACAGCGCTGACCTCTGGTGTCGAGGTCATTCCAGAGACGGGAAAGAAAGAAAGAAAGCCTGTCCTGTGCTTAATGCCTCGGAATGTCCTGTATCCCAGCAGAAAAGAAGCTCTTTCAAAATTCACTCCATAATCAGAATCATGTTCTTTATTCAATTTAGGAGGGCACTTGGATGGAAGACGTTGTCTCCTTTTTTTTCTTCTTTTTTTTTCCACGGCTCATTCGTTTCACACGGCCGTTCATGAATCCATGCTTGGTGAACGTTATCTTTTTTCCCGTACACCGATCGTCCTTTTTTCCCTTTTTTTATCTTGTTCAGTTCTAAGGTTGAGGTTAAACAGATTTGAATTGCTTATTTACTGACATTTGTTAAACATTAATTCAACAGCACCAGGTCAATCTGCTTATTATGGCCTTCAGTTTTGCAACATCCCAGGGTTGGACTCGAGCCGGAGCGCACAACACCCGGATAATGCAGGTAGTCAGAAGCGAGCGCGGGTCCAAACAAAGCTCTGTTCATGCAGTCTGAGGTGCAGGTGATTTCAATTACAGCCGGGAGCACTGTTTACCGGGTCTGAGGTCAAAGGGTCATCGCTGAGGCGATCTCATCTTCAAAGTTGCTCACTTCTGTCACTAATATGACTTAACACATTATCTGCATTCATAATATTCATAGAAATACAATGTAAAACACAGCACTGTCGAATTCTGCATTCTGATTGGTCAGAAGGTGTTGACCTGGCAGGAGTGCGCATGCGGATCGCTGATATTAATACGACCATTTAAATTGATGGTTTCTATAGCAACAGCTCATTCGGAATTAAAGCTGTAACTTTAAAACTTTTTTTTTTTTTTTTTTCTGAGGATTTTCTTGGTACCAAACGATGACAAGCTGCATTTTTTTTGTTTTGTAATTTCAGGCTTTCGTCTCTCTCGTCTCGCTTTATACACTGCACTTTTTAGTTATATACTGTTTGTATACAGAACTTTTTTAAAAGTGAGTTAAACTCGATTCCATCCTCTAACCTTTGACCCCTACGGCTTGCAGACTTCCTCTACTTGCCACATTTTAAATCTCACAACACGTCTTAAACATTTCCAGAACTCTGTCCACAAATTAATCAGATTAACATGGACCTTGTAACACAAGAGGCAAGAAAAATCAATTAGTTTTAGTATGCAGGCTCTTCCTCTGGAGAGGCGGAAGGCGTTGTGCGGGTGGAGAGGCGGGAGGAAGTCGGGGGGTGGGATCACTGGGCCTGAAGGCAGCGGGACTTCCTGTAAACAAAAGAGAGCAGTGTGGAGATGTGGAGCGCCTGCAGGCTGACGCCGTAGTGTTAGAATAACAGACTGTCACTGACATCGACAGCTATATCGGGTGAACTACGCATCATCTCTGTATCACAGGCTTCGTTTTCAGAATGAATGTTATTTCCTCTAAACGCACATGTTTTTCTGCCCTAAGGGTCCAGTTAAACTGACGACTGGCGTCAAGGCATGGAAATAATTCCTTTAGTAACAATTTATTTTAAGGAACTCATATTTAGGGATTAGAGGAGGTCATGTTCTTTGTTCATTCTTTAATATGAATTAACATATATTTATGAACACTTGTATTGGTTAATAATTGGGGACCTGACGTCTAATCAAAGCATTTTTAATTGCGATAATGTGCAATTAATGCTTAATTGAGACACAAACTGATGAACCTTAGTTCATGTTTTATTAGTGTATAATAGGCGATATTAGATCGTGTAATAGGTTAATATAACAGGTTATACCAGTAGATTTTAGTAGCATTAAAGGACCTGCACTTTATCCCTTTAAGAGCAATGGAAGTAGTCACTAATACTACAATACTTAGTGCAATAAGTAAATTCTAAAGTAGAAAAGCTTAAAAAATTCCATGTCTTTTTATAGTAAAATATTTTATTATCACAGTAAACCAGTAAAAGCTGCATCCACAAAACAAAGGGGACAATTGATTCATGTTTGTTGAAATATAACACTATAGAACATGAAATAAACAGCATTTTAATATTAATTTAAATTAGCAAAATGGCCAAAACAAACCAAATCAAGCAAAAAAAAAAAAAAAACTGGTATAGCCTATTATATTAACCTATTATAATATCTATTATAACCTATTATACACTAATAAAAGAACTATGGATATTTCTGAAATGACTGCAGTTGGGTCAGTGGATAGTGGGATGGTGATAGTGCTGAAGCCTCTGTGGTTAGAAAAACATTCTGAATGATCGTGATGGGAAATCACTTAGACACTTGATGAAGTTGCTTTTAAAAAAATGGACACCTCACAGGATTGGGACTAAACAGCTGTGTGTCCATAATGAAACCACTTGTTATTGAGACTCATCAGAAAAAGGGCTTCAGTTTGTTAGGGAGCAGAAAGACTGCACTTTGGATCGATGGAAAAGGGTCATGTGACCTGATGAGTCCAGACTGAGCCTATACCAGAGTGATGGGCGTGTCAGGGTAAGAAGGGAAGCACATGAAGCGATGCTCCCATCATGCATAGTGTCCACTGTACAAGCCTCCACTGTACGGTGTTATGATCTGGGGTTGATCAGTTACTCAGGTTGAGACTCAGTAACGTTATGTGGAAATAAAATGAAGTCAGCCGACCACCTGAAAGTACTGAATGACGAGGAATCATTTTCACACATGACTAGTGTGTAATCAAAGCTAAAGATGGTCAAATGAAACTTTATAGCATGTGACTTTGGCCAGGGTGTTTAAATGAAAAGTATAATATGAGACGTTTTGTAGTATTAGTATTAGATATAGAATTTTGCTAATCATTCAGATGACTCATTCATGCTCAATAGTTTGCATCACAAGGGCAAAAATATGATTCAACTAAAAAAGTGACTAAGCTCATGTGTTGCATCTGGTTTAGTGATTTTAATCACTACAGCTATCTAGATCTAAATCTGTGCATGCGCTATCCCAGTACATCTTTGATTGAATTCATCAGGATTTACTGTCCATGTGTAAAATGCGATGTCAAGCCTTTCACAGGGCCACACCAGCATCTTCTGGCCTCGTGCCGACCAGAACATGTGATTCGTGCTCCAAGGAAACGACCGTAACCCATTTGAGGGACAAAAGCCACACTCAGGCAGTGCGCTTTACTCTTTTATTTTCTGCTTTATATCCGTGTGCTCTGGTTTTCTAACGCTAACTCGATTACTGCTAATCACTCAATTCAAATCACATGCGCCCGGCGAGCAAATAAGCCTGTCAGATACGCAGACGGAAAGCTATGCTGTTTTTTCCCCTGTTGAGCATTTTTGTAGGAGAATGCAAGAAAGAAGAATTTCGTCTCTTTGTCCCATATATAGCAACTGCATTGTTAGTGCTTGGCCATGTATAGCCTTTTAGTTTAGTGTCCCTTTGCTATAAAATGGTCTGCTACTCTGTTTATCTGCTGAGACTGAAAGCTTTCTCCAGACCATAAACATGCTAGAGTCTAAAGATGCATGTCCTGGATGTATTGGTTTAAAATGGCCATTAAGGAGCTGGAATTTCACACCAAAACTATTATCTCGTGCCTCTTAATGGACTTAATGGACTCTGTTTCTTAAAGCTAGCTGCTAGTTTTTAGAGCCGTCATTTAGATTCGTCTCAGACTGACATGCCAAGAGGGATTTTGGCTCGTTCGCTGAAGCTCTACCGGTTCCCATGTGCTTAGTGATTTAGCTTCAAGAAAAAAATGATTCGATCTTCACACCTATAAATCTGCTTACTGAATCTGAATCAGAATGAAATGCATTCTCTTGAGCAATCGGTTTTGGTTTGTTTGCTCAACAACATTTACAAAAAGCAAAAAGTCTTGAAATGTTAATGGAAAAAAACCCAAATCCATTAATCATTCATTGTTAAAAACATGAGGATGAGAAACTTTACCTAGATGTCATGAGAATAGCATGGAGAGCATGGAGATGTGCTAAATGAATGATTAGATAATTACATAAACCGCCTGTCCAACAGAAGAACATTATTGGCCTGGATCAAGCAAAGAAAACAAACAAACAAACAAACAAACAAATGATTGAAATTATTGTTGATAGGTTGTAAACTCTCCAGCAAGGTAATAAAAGCTGGATGATGGTGCTGAACGGTCAACTTCACAGAAGAAATGTGGTTGTAAAAAATAATGAATGAGCGTGATATGGGATCTGGTGAAGGAACCCGAGCTATAATGAATAGTGAAAGTGAGAGCATTTCCACACGTACAGGGTTGGGACTAAACAGTTGGGTGAGCGAGTTGTTCTGGGAGCATGAAGAATCACTTTCACACCTGACTTGGACATCACATTGCATGATGTAATCAAAGCTCAAGGCGGTCAAACAACGTGTTACAGTGCGCAGCTTTGTATTTCAGCCTGGCAGTGTGAATAAAGAATGTTTTGTTTGTTTTATATTTCTTTTCTCACAATTTCCAGACAGCATGGCATCTCTACAGTGTTACAGTTAAGCAACAAAAAACAACAAAAAAACACATGGCATGTTTAGTTCGCTTCCTACAGAGTCAAAGTCATTCGTACTGAAAGCGGATCGAGACAACCTCTCACGGGCCTGCTGTGTTCTCACCGGCGTAAAGAACCCGGGCTGGTAAACAGACTATTTGTGCCATCTCAGAATTCCCTCAGCTTTCCAGCAGAAGTCTCTCTGGGGTGTAAAAGTCAGAGTCAGAGAAAAGGAAATGAGGTCTGACATGTTGACTCAGGGTAGAAATCCCCCTGGACCCTGAACGGACAGCTATTAAAGTTTAATTGCTTTCCTCTTTGGGTGCTCGGTTCTCTCTGGGTTCTGCCGCGGCGTACAGTCACTGAGACGTGAAAGTGTTACGGAGGAACGTCTGTAGCACCTGTCAGTAAAGGCTGGAACCGTTTGGCTCTGAGATTACAGATAAAAAGAGGAACAATTATCGGTAACAAGCATTGAGTTGGTAAAGGATGACAGCAGCTTAACAGTTTCCATTCTTTACCCAACTTTCCTGCTCTGTTTAAGGGGAAAAAAGGGCGATCGCGAGAGTGTCTGAGCTATGTTATGCACCCATTTGCATAATTCACTTTGATGGCCAGATATTAGGCCTCCGTCTTTACTCACATTTGTAGCTGAAGATTACAAAGGAACTATTTGCAGCGCCATGCAGACTACCAGGACGAGACTATCAAAGGAAGGGAGCGAGGCTTTCAAGTCAGGACACTTCGATTGTGTTACAGATTGGTTCCAGGTGAGGCAGCTTTGGGAAGCTCAGCCAGAGGAAAATTGCCCTCCGTGAAGTGCCGGGGCGAGAGCGAGCAAGGCTTCACGCTTGGGATGGTATTCCGGAATTCCTAAACTACTCACGTTTAGAGGGGATTTGAAGAGCTGAAGGTCGGGCCTCTGAAATCTTGTTGCGGTGATCGTCTGCATATTAAAAGCTAAGTGATCTGAGGTGGAGTCGTCTCCTCCAGCTTGGTTAAACAGACTGTGATTCCTTCTCCGGAGTCATTTTGGACATATTTTCCGGCTCCATATTTTCCTGTGTTAAAAGGATCTATCGTTCTGTGTGCAGATGTGGTTGTGTCCCAGGTTTCCCCTTTTTCTGGCTCGCGGTCTTGCAATATCACATTCTTTATAAAACTGTAGAGAAAATGTCTCTCGTTTCTTCCTAGTGTCAGAGGTGACACGGGAAATCTGAGGCCCTTTATGTGTATTACAAAAACTTTCTTAAAAAATAAAAGTAGGCGAAAAGTTAGCACGAGGACACTGACAATATATTTAATCACATACATTTCATCATTTTTAGAGTAACAGCTTGTTCACATCTCTGTTTCACATGATCAAATACAATCCGCTGCTGTGGTTGAGGTTTTCTGTAAGGAGACATTTATTATTTAACCTGATTATTATTTAACTGATGGAAGGAGTCTCTAGTACCAGCGGATTTGTAACAATCAGATATAAAGCTTCAAGATGAGGGAGTTTACCCTTAATGAATCAAGCCATGTTTTCTTCACTTTAAAAAAGTGCAACAGGTGAGAGGAAAGACGTTTATCGCCGCTATAATGCAAGTGAGAACTTGTTTCATTTAACATTAAATGTAATTATAAATTCATCAAAAAATTTAATAGTCTGCAATAGTCAACAGGTCTCAATCTGAGTATTACTCTATTAAAATACATTCATGTTTGGTGCATGAACCATATAAAAATAAATAAATAAATAAATAAATAAAAGATGAGGATGTGAGGTTTTCTCCCAGATCTACTCAGACGGAGACATCTTTTAAAGAGGAAATTTGATTCGCGGTTTCTTTAGCATTACTATCTTGCAAAAAAGCCAAAGCAGGAAGCTTTCATTGAATCTTGGCGCAAATGATCTCAGGTCAGTTATTGACGTGGGAAAAATGGAACGTTGTAATGGTTCCCTGATTCTCTTCTGATTAAGTTTACACTGAGAGGAAAGATTGTTTTCAACATCATTGAAGGCCACTGCAGCGGCATGCCAGAGCGGACCAGCAGTGCCGAGTGCAAAACTGCGATCCCTCCGGCCTCAGCAGAGGCCACACAGAGCAAATAAGCTGTTATTCCACTGTTGTTTGGAAGGATCGAGGAAGGATTGGAGCTGTAATGAAAAGAAAACAGAGGCGATGTTCCCATGACGGATTTGGGAAAGCGATTGGAAACCGGCCACACGGCTGGTGCTGAGTTCACACCTCTGAGCTCTCTCTCTCTCTCTCTCTCTCCCTCTCTCTCTCGCTCCCAGAAATCCTCTCCAACTGACTCACCCTTTCCGATACAACCTGATCTGGCCCAGAGGCCCATGCCATCACTTCCTTCTTGGGCTTTGTTTGAGAGCTGCAATCATTTGCCGGTTCCAGATCAAATGTTGTTTGTTTTGCAGAAAAGTACGGGCTTCAGTCTGGATAAGAACATAAAGATGAGGACAAAATAGGTTTCTAATTAAGAAAGTGAGGAACTGACCAAAGAAAGTTCCTTTTTTTATTAGTTAGTTGAGGACCAACATGAAGGTCATGAAGGTCAATATACACGGCCTGGACAAAATGATTGCACACTATATTTTAGAATTGCATTAAGTGTTAGATGAGATCTTCCCCCTCCAGAAAGTCTTCTCATGCACATATTAAAGACTTTCGCTGGCGCTAAGGTCAGGACTCTGTGGTGTCCAGTTCATGTGTGAACATACTATTATCCACACAGAACCCACACTTTCACACTCGGAGTCATAGAAAATGTCCGTGCCATCAGGGAAGAAGAAAAACTCTTTCAATACATTCAGGTGATCAGCTGACTTCATTTTATTGCCACATAACATTGCTGAGTCTCGACCTGAGCAACTGAAGCAACGCCAGATAATAACACTGTCTCCAGAGGCTCGTACAGTGGACACTATACATGTCTCCCTAACCAACTCTCAGTAACAAGTGGTTTTCTTATGGACACACAGCTGTTTAGTCCAAATCCTGTGAGTTCTCATCACATTTTGTATGTGTGTGTGTGTGTGTGTGTGTAGAAATGCTCTTGTTTTCACTATTAAACATAACTTTGATTTCTACTGTCCTTTCTTTTCTGATGAAAGATATAGTTTTTTTATGGAAAAATATAATTATTTGTGTTGAAAATTGGTAATATTGGTAATATGGATCTGGATCGGCGAGTTAAATTCATATTATTCAATTCATATATTCAAATCAAGTGCGTTTTATCTAAACTTCATTCGCAGTGCAGTTTGAAGGGTTCAGGTGCAGTTTGGTGCCGTCATATTGCCGTCTCCTCCACCTTAGGGTGTAAGTTAAGTAAAAATTTTATAATTAAGTAGATGCTGCAAACTGATGTCCTGGTCATCATCAGAGATAAATGGAGTCCTAGAACATTCAGAACTCATGCAAAACACACCACTGCTTTTTATAAGCGCCATGAGTTGTTGTTTTTTTTTTCATTTTCCTGCAAAATGTATTCAACTCTGTCCAGTTTTATTTGTTTAGCAATGGACATCATCACCAAAGAAGCTTTCCGGGAAATCTTTAAATTTCGAAAAATAAAACTAAATAAAAAAACAAGTTTACAAATTTCTTTAGAGAGTTAGTTTCCAAAACACAGTTTTCTTGTGGACAGGAGATCAAAACAATGAGAGAAACATTTTTGAAAAAATCCATATTGATACGGACAGGGCCAAAATTGTAATGCTGCACCCTAGGTGTGTGTGTGTGTGTGTGTGTGTGTGAGCATTAGTGTGCTCCAGAATGAGCCAACACATCAGAGGACTGCAGCAGAGAATGAAAACCAGAGTTGTGGAGGAAATGCAGTGTTTACGCTCCTTTCAGGCTCCTTCTTCACGTTTAGAGGAAACAAACCTCGCTGGCAGAGCGGCTCGACCTCGGCTTCCTCCTCAGAGAACAGCGCCCGCCATGGACCAACCGGGCAGTGCAGCGGGTCGAATCACAACACAGAGTCTTACTCTGTCTCTTCAACACACGTCCCGGTCCCTGAGTGGAAGGAGATCTCCCAGGGGACATTCATATTCGGATCTATAATGGTGTTTGTCTGTCCTGAAGTCAGACGTCTGGGTCAAAAATATTCATATCTTTTAGTTTCAGTCTTAACACATATCGTGAATTGCTCAGAATAAGTGTTGAATTTGCAACGTTTTGGATTTTCATGGGGTATGTAAGGAATGTATAGGGTCCTGTAAGAGTTCTGTAAGGGTTCATGTGTAATTAAGGGTTCTACATTAAGATTTAGGTGTTTTGCCGACGACCTTATCCAGAGCGGTCCTCATTATACATGTGAGCAGTTGAGGGTTAAAGGC
>JAQMYJ010000007.1:26930901-26936083 GCA_030014305.1 Clarias laeviceps
TTAAGGATTTTATGTAAGTTCAAATCTTTTACAGGCAATTCATTTTGTTGTGCTCTTTGTACAAATTGTTTAAAGAATAATTTTCTTTCTGATTCTGTAAAGCTGCTTTGCGACAATGACCGTTGTGAAAAGCGTATACTGTATAAATAAAACTGAATTGACTTGAAAATGCACTTTTGCAAATGTTAAATATTTCCAGGTTTTGTTTTATTTTTTCCAAAATTAATGGCTATTAATATTCATAATATAACAGACTGAAAACAGGTTGAAGAACAGAGAGATCAGGTCCTGTTTTATTTATGGTACCCAAAAACTTTCATTAGATCAGTGCATCTTCTGTGGCCTTGCTGTTACATTACGGCTAACGAGTTGAACTGTAATATGTCCAAATCTTTCACAGTTTCTTTTTGTCTATCTTATTTTCAAGGCATCAAGAAAGCACAATCTCTAACTGAAAATCTCTGTAAATATAAGACCGTATTTCATAAGCAGTCTTCACTGATTTTTTTTGTGTATTTCCATTTTTTTTTTTCCTCCGAGGATCAATTACAAACATGTTCTGGAATTTTGGCAGCGTCCGTCCGTTCCTGACGCAGCGCCCTCGCATGCTCGATGCTATCTCGTCGGCCTGGAATGAGACGGACATCCAAGCTTGTTTCCATTTTGACTTGTTTGGATGGAACATCCATCCGTGTTATCTCTCCATCATTTTTTTTTTCTTGTTTAGCTTTTTCCAATATAGATAGATTTCACCCTAGGTAACAGTGGGAGCTTTAAAAACCCCTCCGTAAAGCCTAAACACAAACACGGACCTGTAGCACGAGCCGTTCTGCTCCAAGTTTAGGTTTAGATTTCCATCTGAACTGATTTCCATCTGAATTTGGAGTAAACATAACAGACTCCATCTGGTTCTCCATAGAGAAGGGGGAAAGAGTTTGATGAAATCCTTGAATGTTTTAAAGACATGGCCTTTAAGGATTTATATATATATATATATTTTTATATTTCAGATTGCTCTGCCATTTCTAGTAAAAGATTGTCCTGATCTTCTGGAATTCTGAAGTCTCTCTTAAAGTCCTAAAGGATTTCAGCGTCAGTAAACACACATGTGAGAACGGATCGAAGCTGGAGGGAATGCTGGGATTCGGCTGGCAGAAACACACAGTCGTGTCAGACCTCGCTCAGCACACGTTACACACAAACTCCAGTATTTACACTGACTGCCTGTCTTTTCTCGACTGAAGGGCTTGATTTGAGACGGAGGTTAAGAGGAGGCTGCCGTCCCATCCGGTTTAAACAAACAGCAACAATCCCTTTTTTTTTTCCCAATTCAGTGCAATTTTATTTGAATCGCTCTTTTAACAATAGACGCTGACAGAACGCAGCTCATTTCCAGTTTCTTTTGTTTAATGGAATTATGTGACATCACTAAAGATGTCTGTTATTCATATTTTAAATCCATTTCCATCCATATTTGAGATTTACACGCCACCGGAGCGCTTGTTTCCAAGAGCAAAAACATACCTTCTCCTCAGATCCGCTTTCTTTTTAACTAGACCACCGCAAAGTGGCTCAATCCAACAGAAGATTCATGATTCTATGTGCTATCCTTTTTTTTTTTTCTAAAGTCACACTCATTTCAGTAATGTGACGTGACAAACCTTACAATTCGGCGCAGTGGTGGTCCATGAGGAAAAAGTCCAGATTCTGGTCTCTAAGCTACTTAATACTGTTTACATTAACAAAATTTACAGTTTCAAAAGGAACGAAAACTTAAAGCTCAAAATACAACGTATTGCTTTCTAAAAAGAAAAAATCTGTTGCGATTTCATTTACTTCGGTTTCGTTTGTAAAAGTCAGACAGTGATTTGACTCTGAAATGAATCAACTACAGGACGTGAATCTAGTGTTTTGTGTTGTAGCGTTTTTCTTTTTTGCGAGCGACTAAACACAGAGACAAAGATTTGCAGAAACGCCACATCTTCAGGCGATACAAAGAAAACAAACCGTAATATTATAAGCTCTTTATTTATACAGTATATACGGATCTAATCATTTATTTGGCTCTGGTTTCGTTTCTTCATTTTTCTGGTCTGGACGATACGAAATCTCCAGCTTCCTCGAACTGGAAACAAAAAAAGACGCTTGAACGTTTCGGCTTCTCCACTTCAAAAAGCTTTTCAATGTATTTCAGAGTTATTAGGTGTATGTTCGAGTCTGAGAGCTTGACTGAAACTACAGTGGAGAATTTTTTGCTAGAAGGTGAAAGTCGGGTCCAGGACCTCGTCCCCCGAGCCTCCTCAGTCTCTTCGGCCCCCTGAGCCGCTCATGACTGCAACACTTCTTCGCTTAAACCCGATCTTCTCTAAAGGCGCAGGGGAATCTTGGGTTTCTTCATCGACTTCCCTTCAGCTTTGATCATTCCTGAGGAGAGTATATCATTTATAACAATAACGCCTGTGTTTAAACGTGTGTCCTTCAAGAAAAATAACGTTCACCTTGCTCCTGCTCCCGCCGCTTTTATTGGTTATTATCATGAATTGGAGTCTAAAATAAAATACAACAGAAAATGTAACCTGCGGTCAGGATATGGTATACGGCATTCCGGTGAAAACTTCCCATGGAAAGCGTTGACGTTAGGTGTAGCAGAAACAAATGTGATCCTGGGCATATGGCGATAATTTCAGAGGGGGAAAAATAGTTACAGCCTAAAAACACATGTAAAAGGCATTGACATATCGCAGATCAAAGTCGAATCGAGCTTTCATGTTGGCGATGCATCAACAAATGACGTCCATGTGTCATAGCGGGTTTACTCTCTATATACCTGCGCGTACATACATGCACACGTGCACACACGTAGACTAAAGCGAAACGCGCTAATAGTTCAGATTGGAAACGATGGGCCTCATTTAGCTCGCTGGATATGAACAGCTTTATTCTGGATGTTTCTACAGGAGCATTTATACAGGGTGACCGACGGCATTCGAATGTTTAAAAAAAGAAAGAAAAAAGTTTTTTTTACAAAAACAGAGGTCAAGACATTGTGTTTTGAGTTTGAGTTACTTATTCAGTTATGAAAGATAATGTTGTTTAGATGACGATCCTCCTCTTGAATGCAACTTCGAATGGCATCCTATTCAATTCAAATTACGGTGTGTGTGTGAGTGAGTGTGTGGCTCTTCAGGTACCTCCATAGAAAGAAATCACATGATGACAAAAGTCTGGAGACCTCAGAGGCACATCGATCAACATTGAGCTCTGAGTAAAATAGCCGATGGGTTGCTGTGATAGATGCACCACTTCGAACAGAGCTGTCATAAGCAAACAAACAATGATGTAACGTTCACTACCTCATTATAAATTAATTGGCATTCCAGTGGGGTGGGGGGAGTGGGGGGGGGGCATTGGAATGGGCGGTTACGAGGCGTCCACCTGTTCTAAAAATGTCCGACTTTTTACCGAATTTGTACATTTCCGTACGAGAAAAACGCAAACCTCTAAAATTTCTGATAGCAGACCTTAATTGTTTAATAAATATTTTATCATTTCATATTAATATCTTGAAATCAAGTAATCCAAAGACAATCCGGTGGCTAAAAAAATGCCACCCTATGAAAGGAGGAAATGTTTATAGAAGCGTTTATAAAAGGAAAGGGTGTGTGTTTATGGGATCCGTTACATTGGCTGAGCTGCATTACTGGTTCCCTTTCAAAGTTTAGTAATCAATAAGGAGGTTTCTAAGCCCTCTGTGAGTTTTGCCTTTTGCATGTTAGTGTTTCTTAATGTCCTGTGAACGCATTTAGTAATTTATCGCTGCCCCTCGTGTATTTAACGTATACACATGAGTATGCATGTGAAAATTTGCAACTTTCATCCAAAAGTCTCGTTGATTTTTTTTTTTTAGCTTGGTTAGGCATTAACACTGCAACATGAAAAAACTTCACTTTGATCTGTTCATAAAAAAGTTCAGGCCTTGTTGTATTTGTGATATTTTTAGCTTTTCATAAGCTTCTGGCAGCCCAGTCCACGAGCAGACTGTGATTGTGAGTGACAGCTGACTGTGAAAACTCGGATCGAATGCTGTCACATGACTGGACATCTGGAGTTCCCAGAACAATCCCCCCCCCCTCCCCCCCCCCGAGCCCGTTTCGGTTTGCGCGGTGTTGACGTGCGCTCGGGTTTCGTGCACAGAGATAAGATCGAAGTTTTGTGTGTATTCTTTACGTCACAAAGGACCGATGAGCGCAGACGTCCAGAGCAGATGTAAGTCTGCGCCACGTCTGAAGGCCAAGTTGCTCAGACTCCCAACTGCAGCCAGTCACGCTAGACGAAAACAGGAAGCAGGGTGAAAGGGCGTGCTTCCTTTATCTTCCTATATTAAGCTTTCATGACTCTGAAGAGGATGATCTCCTCATAAGATCCAATTCAATTTATTCAGGAGTAAATTGATCTCTCACGTGCTTGGTAGTCATTTTCCTGCCTGGTTCTCATGGCTCTCCCACTCCTTTTCTCTGTTTTTTACGTCTCTCCCGGTTGGAGATGAATGCCCTGCTAGTTTTCTCCTGCATGCCTCCTCTGAGTCTGCTTTGTGTCGGCTGCATTCCTGTAAGAATTCTTTAAAAGTGCGGACTCTGCCCTGTCTGAGAGCTGGAGAGAATGGATGGAGGGAGCGATGAAGTGAGTGTGGGACTCTGCAGCACTTGTGCTTCGTGGTTTTTGCGGGAGGAAGAGAAAGGTCATGGATGAGCGTGAGGATGGTGGTGTTCTCACGAATAGTAACAGGATCTACAGGACTTCAGTAGCTGCTCGTTTACTGCAAACTACAAAAATGATCTCTGCCAGAGAATTAGGAACAATTGGTTTTACATTGTACATCCGTATCTTTGTCTTTATTTGGATTCAGATTCAAACCTGAAGTGGACCTGGCCTACACCAGATGAAGAAACACCAGCAGTATCAGCATGACTTTTACAGTTCCTCAACCACAGCGACATCATTCCATTTCATAATTTGTGAAATTTGATCATCAATTCATGTGTGAAAATGATTCCTCATGCTCCCAGAACCACTCTAATCTTTAACTTAATTCAGTTATATATATATATATACACTACCGTTCAAAAGTTTGGGGTGACTTTCTAACTCCATGATGGTTCCTGATTTTTATTTCTTTCTACAT
>JAQMYJ010000007.1:26948994-26960333 GCA_030014305.1 Clarias laeviceps
ACTGGGAGCTCAGGAGCAGCATGTGTAGCTCCAAACCATCATGAAGCAGAATCCAGCTGGAGCTGGTCCTTCTCTGGTTGCATTATTTACACTAAGTTGTCCTTCTTTCGTGGTCAGACAAATACACTCCCTGTTCGGTAATCGGAGAGTCAATCACAGATGAGAAATGGTTTACATTGAGACAGTAGCGCATTAGTAGCTTATTTTAAATTAGATTATTAAATCCACCACATAACTGTTCATAACATCACTTTTACTCAAAATCTTTATTTCACTTATGGTGCAGGTTGAACTTCAGGCAGAAATCTAAGTACTGCACAAGATTCATTATGTCATACAGACAGTTTTTCAGGGAATGTTATCGGGTCCTCCAATGTATGAAATGTAAAGATATCAGTTAAAAAGCAGGGTTTGTGCAATTAAAAAACTTTTTTTTTTCATTTACATACTATAGAAGACATATAAATAATTAATATATATAAAGTAAAAGCATATACATAAAGAAAAAAATAGATATTATAATAAATAAAATAAATTAGACAAATCAATGACTTAAGTTATTAATTAATTCATTAAGAAGACAAAAGACAAAGAAAGAAACTAACAATATAGATAAAATAAGTAAATAAATAAACAAATAAAAAAAAGAAAGAAAGAAAGGTAAGAAATAGAGACAAAAAGAAATTTGGAAAAAAGCAATAATGAGATTTCCTTTAATATACAAAATAGATATATTATATTATATTATATATATATATATATATATATATATATATATAAAAGAAACACTAAAAAGTAAGGTCTTTAAGGAAAATTTGAAAGAACGAATAAAGGAAACACTTAAACAAAGATAATCTAAGAAAGAAAGAAAATACACTTTTGATTTAAAAAAATGAGTACAAATAAAAAAAAGAAATTGGGAAAAGCACTAATTAGATAATATATATTTTAAAATAATTTAAAGATGAAAAGAATAAAGAAACACTAAAAAAAAAAAGATTATTCAAGAAACAAATGAAGGATATAAAGAATTTTGGAAAAAAATAATGCTGAAAACAATGATAATCTAAGAAAGAAAGAAAGAAAGAAAGAAGAAAGAGACTATCAGGTCCTGGCTACCTCTACCTGCAGTTATAATAGTTTAAAAAAATAAACCTTAGAAAAACAAGAGGGACCCTATAGTGCTTGGGCCCTAATTAAATGGGAAAATCTATCTATTATCTAGAGGACAATAAACTTCAGTTAAAAGAAAAAATAGGGAAAAAAGTGATTACTGAAAAGGAGGCTGAGCTTTATTTATAAAGTGCTTCATCACAGCGTGCAGTGAACAAACTGTCAGGGCTCTAGATCTTTCTGCGCCGCTCTCACACTGTAACCGGATCTCTGTGGAAACGGTATATGTATAGAACTGACCACTTCTATGCCTGTTCGTTTCTCTAAGACAAAACCTTTCAACTATTTTACAAATTGATGCTTAATAGTATATTTAAAGTATGTAATTCATACGATTACACGGTTAATATATCTAAACACGTTTTCATTGAGAGATTATTCAAATGATACAAAATTAAAATCAGGCGATTAATAGGTCAGCCCAGTGGGGTCTTTTTCCAGCCATATAAATCCTTTTCTTGGCTAGCTGCGATTTTTGTAGTTGCCGGGCAGGCCGACGGGCTGGAGCGTGTGTAGCTAGCTAATATCCTAAAGGAAAAAAAAAAGAAAAAAAAAAGAAAATAAAGAAGCAACATTCGACAAATAAACGTTTAAACACACAGAGAGGTTTGACATCTCTTTCAGTATTGAAAGTAAAGGTAAGAATAGTGTTTAGGAAAGTTAATACACGGTGAATTCCTCGAGCCGACGTCGAGTTCATGCCGTTTAGCCTAGCATGTTAGCATATTACCATAGCATAGCATAACATGTTAGCATGGTTCAATCCCAGCGATTGCATGAGGTAGCTCAATGATGACTGAAGAAATAATCGGGTTCTCTCTGTTCCAGTGTACATTTTAAATCATTTATTCTTACTAAAAGAGCGTTATTTAAACGGTTGCGGCCCGTCGATTAGAATAGCAACCCGTGCACGCGCTAGCTAGTTAGCGTTAGCATTCGAGCCGAGAAGAAAGGATGGAGAGGAAGGAAGAAAGAAAAGAGAAGGAGGGAGGGATGGGAAGTTTTTTTTCTTGTCAGAGCCAGAGACGCACAGGAAACCTTTTTAATAATTAAAAATGTCTTGTTTATTTTTTTGGGAGCGGATCGCAGTGAGATGAGGCAGGCCACAGCGCCGCGGTGTGGTGATGAGGTTAGCCGGCTACACCCTGCAGGACCCGGGCAGGACTGTCTGAGATTTAGCGTTAGCAGTTTTCGTCCATTTCACTGACCCGTTCCATTACCACTGTGGGGTAGATTAGCTAACTAATAAATGTTGTTGGGATTATGATTAATTGATTAAATATTTATATATGTATTAAAAAAACAGAAGGGAAGATGATTTCTCTCAGATTTCAGATCTCCACTTTTCTGTATTTCTGTTCAATCTTTGTGTTTATAGTCTTTGTAATATTTTTCTTCTTTTTGTTTTTCCTTTTCTTTCTAGATGCCATCTGCAACCACTGGCGACTATGCTGTTCAGTCCTCCAGTCCAGAGCTGGGCTCTGCTCCTGTCTCGGCTCCCAATGAGGCCCTGAAGCAAGTGCTGAGCATCATCGAGAAGAAGGTCCGCAACATGGAGAAGAGAAAGGTATCCGTCCAACGAGGCGACAAAGTTGCATTCCAGATGAAATTAATGTGACATGACACTTTAGATTTAGTAACTGTACACCTGGAAAACATGGAGTCCCTCCGTCCTACAAAGTCTGTCTGAATCCCACACTTGTATAGACCCTCTCTACACACTGTAGGGTATTAGGATTATGTAGAATTTATTTTCAGTGGAACTAAGGAGCCCAAATCCCTTATCCGGCACGGCAGTGCTTACACAAGGTCTACAAAACCGACTCTGTGAGGATTTGCCGTGTTATGGTGGAAGAACTCGAGTGTCCTCCACAGAGCCTTGACTCAACTCCAGTAGGATGATACTGGGATTGAAACTGGAGCCTCATTGACATCCCGACGTCAGTGCCCAACATGAGCTCACTAATGCTCTTGTAGCTGGATGAACACACAGCCACACTCTGACGTTTAGCTTGCACAGACGTGGAGAGTGATCTAGGACCCTAGATCCTATTCATGGTCATATGACTCATGAGAATGTAAGATCGGGATTTGTGCAACTTTGTGCCCCAGTGCACATGTAGTGGTCTCGCTGATGTCACCAGTCGCACCGGGATTTCATAGCAGTGCTAGGAACAGCTGCTGAAACGGATAAATTGAGGCGCCTGGGTTTCTTCCTTCTTCTGTACCTCAACAATACAGCCGACTCACTGCTTGCTGTTCTCCAGAGCGAAAGCTCAACCCTAATTTTTTTTGTTCCTAAAATAGCTGTTTGAAAGGAACACATACTCACAGAAATGACGCGCTTTAACCCAGACAGCATGAGAAAAGACGTATTGATGTGCCGTAATTGATCGTGAACCATCGTACCGTGCCCCCCCCCCCCAAAAAAAAAAGTGGGATTGAGCAATGTGGCTGTGTAACATGATGTAAGCATAGCCTTTGGACATGGCCCTAGGTTGTCATGGTCAGGGCTGCACATACTTTAAAGCGTATAGTGTACGGATCAAAAATCAGAAAATATAATTCATTAAGATTTTTAATGGGGGTGTGTGAGAAGGGAGAGCAGCTGTGAGGAAAGGGGTTGTACTAAGACAAACACAACCCCCTCCAAAAAACTTCCACCAATTTTGGATGACTTCTTGGGTAGGAACAGTTGTTTTTGTTCTCGTTGTAAAACCACCCCTGCCCTTCTCACCTCCTGAAAGTCCTTGTTAGGGTGTCTGAACTCTGATGTGCAGCTTTAAGCCCCGCCCATCTCTCCTGTCTCATGCCAGCAATGCTCTTGGGAATGAAAAGATGCTGAGAGGACATCAGATTAAACATTAATTATGATTAGAGAGTTGATCAGATAAAATCAGACCGGTTAAAATTTAAGCTCTGAGGAAACATTTTGTAGGTTTATATACACACTGACGAGCAGCGAGAGTTTTAGATTTTAGTATTTAAGCTCCAGAGAAAGAATGACAAGACTGACTGTAATAGGATACCTCTCGTCTAAACCTGATCCTGGAAAATAAATGTGGTTAAGCCTTCCTGCCTGGGATTTTTTAAAATTAATTTTATATACAGTCTGGACATCAGGCCTTACTGTAAACACGTGTCACAGTTTGTCAAGATGTATTGCGAGCGATGAGACGGCTAAAAAAAAAATTTTTCCCCCCTTTTAGTCCAAGCTGGAAGACTACAAGACACGGAAGAGCAAAGGAGAGCGACTAAACCAGGATCAACTGGTTTGTACAAGTCTTGTTTTATTTTGTCACAGATCCTGTGATGGGGAGAATTATTTTTAATTACTTTTTTTATTTCAGACCAGGCATGATATAGATTTGTATGTTAACAGTACAGGTGTTATTCATCTTAAACCATAATTGTTTAACACATTTGACTTAATCTGTTAAATCATGAGTTAGTTCCAGCTCTTACAACTTCTTTCCTGCTTGACGACACACTGGTACAAAAAAATAAAATGCACATCTACTGACCAATCAGAATTTAGTATTTAAAACGCATTATTTCTACTTGATGTGAAATGTAAAGCAACTGTTTAGTCCTTTCTTCCACTTTGTCTGGACCTGTTAGCAGTTGAATCGGTTATGAATCACAATTCGTTCATCACAGACTCAAATCGATTTTAATTGATTTATTACATTCCTAATATATAAAGCATCGATCAATCAGCCAGTAACTGGAATCGGCTGCTGTTCAATTTGATCAGACACGACCAGACAGTGTTGGAAAAGACTGCAGAAAATCGTTAACGTTTGGCAGACACCCTTATCCAGAGTAACTTTAAAAAAAAAATGTAAGGTTTTTTTTTTTTTTTTTTTTTTTTCATTACATATCTGAACAGTTGAGCGTCAAGGGCCCAATAGTGGTAATTTGGTGGTCGTGTGGTTTGAACCTGGGACCTTCTGAACTGTAGAAGGACATTAGAAGCCAGGAATGCACGAGTTAGCTTTGAGACTCCCTGCTCCGCTTGAGTGTGTTTGATGGTACAGCAGGACTGCGTTTGTTAACGAGCGCTAACAGACATGAGTTATCGAACGCAGCGCTGCTGTACCATCAGATGCGCTAATGTACTCCAAGTTAACGGCCTGAAAGTAGCTTAGCTAGGAATGTCAACAACTGACACAGAAACTAAAGAGCCAAATGGAAAAATCTGACTTTCCCCTCACTTCCTGCCCGTCCAAACCCTGAAACCCGTAAATCAGCTGGTGTTGATGCAGAACCTAAGTGTGTTCGCACTCATGTTCACACTCAACGTGTTTCGGGCGATTAAAAAAAGAGAGAAGGAAATCTGGTGCAATTGTTCTGTGGGGTCTATTATTGTAGTAATTTTTTATTTTTTATTTATATACATTCTTTTCATCCTCTAGGACGCTCTGTCCAAAACTCAGGAGGTGACGCACAACTTGGAATTTGCCCGGGAGCTGCTGAAGAGCTTCTCGTCTTTAAACATCGAGGTTTGATGCAGTTGATCAGTCTTTGAGCTTTTTTTTTTTTGCTACGCAAGCCTGTGACCTTTCCCCCCCATTTTGGTTTCCCTTGTGTAGATCCAGAAGGCAGTGAAGAAGTCCGCGAGGCGGGATCAGCTGAAGCGTGAGGAGGTCGAGCAGCGGCGCCTGAAGGCTGTGCTGGAGGTGCAGTACGTTCTGGACCAGCTGGGCGAGGAGGGCGTGAGGCAGGAGCTGAGGCAGGTGGAACGGGGGAACGATGGGCCTCTGCTCACCGAGGCGGAGCTCACAGGACTCGACGACTTCTACAAGCTGGTCGGACCTGAGAGGGACCCAAACATCAGGTGGGAATATTTAACCGGACAGTGGACTGGAGTCGTTAAATATTGCAAAACATCCGCTTGGAGATCATTTCTGCAATTATTATAAACATTGAATCATGTTTTATGGTTAAATATCAGACTGTCCAGCTCTAGTACCTGATATTTATATAAAGTGGTGACATCATCTGTGTTGGCATGTGACCTTTATCTGGCCCTGTTAAGATTGACATCCCCCCTTTTATTTTTAATTTAATTTTTTTTTTTTTTAAATAAAAATGAGACCGAAAGCCAAACCTGGATAGTGTGCGTCTGGCGCTCTGGTTGGACGACAGCGTGGTTATAATCTGGTCCTGTATCTGTTTCAGGCTGACTGATCAGTTCGAGGAGGCGTCTGTGCATTTGTGGGAGTTGATGGAAGGAAGAGACAAAGCCGTGGCAGGAACCACATGTAAGTCTTCAGTTCTTACCCTTTAAATACAAACAGGTTTGGGATGCGGACTTTCGTTATCAAATACAAACTTTTCATAAACTGCTATTTATAGTGTAAGGGATGAGTTATTCTGTAAATACTGTATTTGTAGAAAATAATTAGACGAGGGAATCATTCGTCGAGCTGTTCCATTAGTGGAGCTGTGTACAGTGTTGCTGAGGCCCAGGTGTTCCTCTCGACTCGTTGGCCTGAGTCAGCAGCCGGGCGTGGTGCCCAAGGCTCGCTCTTAAAGCTTTTGGGCATCAACAATGGGCAGGGTCAGACACAATGAGTCAGACTTTAACCCTCATGAGCTGACGAAACTAATTTCACCCCGGTCCTGTTCTATTGGGTATTTTAAGAAATGTTATCAAAAAGAAGTGACTGAGGAACATTTTTTTTTTAGGATTACTAATATATACTAATATATTCATGTCCGGGGTCCATGCTGCTTCTTATGCCAACTTGTGCGTCTGGGTGTTCAATGCAGGCACGGAGTGTGTAAGGATGAGTAATGTTTGGTTCTTTCATACAGTGTACAAGTCTCTGTAGTGATTGTGCATATGGTATGAATCTTAATTTGTTTTGGACAGGTTTTAAAACAAGGCCGAAATAGATTTTCTCAAATACGTTTACATAAGCAGCACTCGGTCATCGTTACACCTGTCTCTTTTTGCAACTTCTCCTAAACAAGTCATGGGAATTTGACCAGACCTTCCATTGCAAAGGGTAGATGATCACTAACTATTTAATTTTATAATAAATTAATTGTGCAGCACTCAGAGAGCTGGTTATATAGTCGATGTTTAATACTGTAAATTTGTTAGAAATCACAATCGGCTGATCACTTCATCACCCTGAAAGCTCCATAAATGTAAAACTTAACATGCTTCGTTCTTATTTCTTGCAGATTATAAAGAAACTGAAAGCAATAAAATTATCAAGCAGCTCTCGCATGCTGAAATGCGACTGTCCTGTTATACCCACTCATTATAACGTGCAGCACATTGGAACAAGATGGTGTTGAATAACGTATTGAAACTCTGCACCGAACTTTTTTTTAAATAAACAAACATCAGTCGGCGTTTATTTGGCGAAACGATCATGGCTACTCATTAGTAAGCAGCGAGGAGGGGGAGGTTCTTTTGTAAGTATCAGAATCTCTGATTTCTGGGGTGGGAACTGCTAGTCATTTCTCTGCAGTATTAGTGATGGTTTGCAGAGAAGGCTCAAGCTTTTTGGACGCTTCTGCTTTAGGTGTGTGAGTGGGAGCCAATTATAGAATGAGTCTGAGGTGAGATCCCCCCCAACCCCCTTATCTGAACTGGGTCCGTGGACGCTTCCTCCCCTTTCTCAAACCTTTTCACGCTGTTAAATTTGACAGTAAATCTGGAGGACACTTTACTACTCATTGGTCTTGGCAGGTCGAAGTTTTAGATGTTACTGAAGAACCAAAAACTACAAAGGGGTTTCTTGGAAGTAGCAGTGTGGCACTTTTTTTTTTTTTTTTTTTTTTTTTTTTGTGGTGGAGTGATGTTGACTTGCAGAATGGGGGTTTGGACGGTTCAATAAGGTAGAAGCGATGTGCCACTGCAGCACTTAAAATTCATTAGATGCTCATTTTCTTGTAGTTGTCTTGGAAAGCAGTCATGTTGTAGACTTCTTCATAAATAATTTAAACGCAAGGATTTTGATGGCTCCAAATTCTGAGTTGTTGAGTCCGAGTGAGTAATAATGTGGGGGTGTTGAAGCCAAACTGGGATGCAACAAGTAATCCTAATGGACTATATATATATTTTTTTATTTTCTCATGATCACAACGTCTTTTATCTTTTGTAGACAAGGCCCTTAAGGATACTCTGGACAAGATACTGCTCAGCGGCTACTTCGACCAGACGCAAACACACCAGAACGGAGTGTGTGAGGAAGAGGAGGAGGAGCCACCGCAGCAGCAGCAGCAACAACAGCAGCAGCAGCAGGCGCCTGCTCCTGCCGAGTCAGTGGAGTGTGAGGAGCAGCCGGTGGAACCAGGTATGCGTTCAGTGTGTTTATATACAATTGGGACGGGCTTGGTGCTGGTGTTAACGGTCCTGCTTTTTTTGTTTGTTTAGCAGAAGGATCTGTGACTCAAGAGTTCACAGATCCCATTGAAGTTGAAGCGACAGAGGTTGGTACCGCTAATCTTTTATTAATTTTTCAAATAAACCCTGTTCTTGATGCCTAACAGTCTCCGTGTTTTGTTTTTTTGCGCAGTTTGTAAACCGAAAGTTCATTCCAGAAGCCACTTACAACACCAGTCCTGAAAAAGAGCAGGGAGGAGAATGGGCCTTGAGCCCCGAGGTGAGATCTCCGTCTGTAATTAAGATAATTTTCATGCCTAAGATTGAGATTATATGACCCCCTGCTTCCATTTTGAAACTAAAATCAAGCTTTTTTTTTTATTCACTTGTCTGATCTGTATGTACAGATCGTAAGCTCGCTGCAGCAACAACAGTCTCCTCAGCCTCAGCAGCCTCCTTCGTCGATGAGTCCGAATCTGGTGAGCCCGGAGACCCACTCGCTCACCCCCGGACTCCCCCCTTCGACGACTGACCCGCTGGTCAGGAAGCAGGCTGTGCAGGACCTCATGGCACAGATGCAGGGCACCTACAACTTCATGCAGGTCAGCAGATAATGACGATAATCCAGCAAATTATTGCTCCGTGTGCTTTCTAAATTAGGGCCCAAGCACTATGACGTCATAGTCATGTCATCGTGTAATCGCACTGATGATGCTGATGTCGTCATGAATTTATTTCGAACATCTTGGCCCTTTTCGGGATCTTAACATGCTTAAAAACTCATGAAAATCGGCGCGCAGTTTGGAATCTGCTGCCATTAGGCTTCATTAGTCAAACTTCTAGATCTCGCTGAGCAGTTTTCATGGGCTCAACTCAACAGGAGGTCGGGTATTTTGGGTTGTTTGCAAAATGTGCCCAATGGGTGTTGATAGGCTCCTCCTAAGAGATTTATATGATCGCCACCAAACCGGGCCAATGTTTGATCTCAAGACATTGAGATCAAAAATCCCTATTTTGATTTTGCACTCTCAAAGTTAAGTCGTGGTGGGGCTTTAAAAATTATGGTAAAAAATGGCTAATAACTTCCTGGGTGACATCATATTAGGTGGCATCACATTACATGCTTTTTGGAGGTCTTAACATATTCATAAAACACAGGTTTTATGGTGCTCTTGGGTGCCTATGATGTAGGTGCTTGGTCCCGCTCATTGCTTGCACCCATGTTGAAATCTTTTATTTTTTTTGTCAGGACTCCATGCTGGAGTTTGATGGACAGTCTCTGGATCCCGCCATCGTTTCCGCTCAACCGATGAAGTCGGCACAGATGGTCTGTGCTCCAGGTAAAGACGGAAATTTGCATATTTACCCAAAACACATGTGGTGCAGTTCGAGTCAGATTTTCCAGTCGTGTTGTATTTACATAAAAGCACCAGGCACAGATGCTGTTCTTTCCTCGGTAATGACTCTAGACTTGGAATGAGACGAATTGTTTTGAAGTTGTGCTTTGCTATTGTGCAGCTCACACAGAAACCCGACTTCAACACGCCCCAGTTCCCGTACATCCAGAACCAACACAGGTAAGTACATGCGTACTGAAAGATGAAAGAGACCAAAATAAATTTTTATATATATACACACACACACACACACACACACACACACACACACACACACACACACACACAAGTTCCTTACTTTAAAATCTTAACCTTTTTCATGCTTCTTGTCCTTTAGGTTCCCATGGTGTCCCCACCGACCGAAGCATACACCTCTACGCCGCCCCTCTACCAGCCCCCTCCTCACACCACAGACCCTCGGCCTCAGCCTGACCCCATCGACCCCCTCCAGGTATCTCTCGTGTCATCATGTACATCTGTTCTAGACCAGATGTTCTCCGTGTCCTTGTTGTGATTTCCCTGTTGTCCGTGTTGTAGGTATCCATGCCCCTGTCGTCCGAGCAGCCCCCCGCCCCCTCGTCCCAACCCCAGGCCTTTCAGACGGTCACCAAACCCCTGCACAGTGGTATCAACGTTAACGCCGCACCATTCCAGTCCATGCAAGCGGTAAGATCGTTAGCACTCGCTCGCTTCCATCAGAACATCGAGTTCAGCACACTTGTAGCCGGATAAATGACAGTGTGGTGTTGAATCATACCCTGGTGTTCATCTTGTGCACACACGCCTTTAGGTCGCAAACCTTTAGTTGGTCGTAATAATCCCAGACCCTGATGTAACCAGATCTTTGTTCTGGTCAATGCCGCCATGGAACTGTTTTATCCGAGTGCCAGTTCTTTGGCTGTCTGAAAACAAAAGAACTGATTTAAAATTGGGCCCTGGCTCTGAACAAGCTCCTGAACCATTCGCCATGATGGAAAAGAGTCAGGTGGTCTCGGTCCGGATACATTCAAACCTCTATTGCAGGCAGAAAGTGATTGAATCTGATGTTTGCATAGTAAACAGAATCCAATCTGTCTTGCGTTGCAGTTTTTGTCGAGTCACATTCTTTTAAGCTGAGACATTAGAAGCTAAGGTCTCTAGACTCCAGACTTCCATTGTTAGCGAAGTTGTTTTTGCACTTTTCTCATTTGTTAAAAACAGGTGAAGAACACTCTTCTTCTGAAATGTCTTTTCACAGATTAGTGATGAAGTTTGAATCATTTCAGGGACTCGGTTCTTTGAATCCCGTTCATCAAAATGATCGAATCTTTTTTTTTTTTTTTTTTTGGTCATTTCGTTCTTTTAATCAGAAATAAAATAAAATGTTGCGTTTTCAATAAAAAGACCCCCAATACGTCTACATACACAAATTTTGGCTATAG
>JAQMYJ010000007.1:26960433-26976565 GCA_030014305.1 Clarias laeviceps
CAATAGAAAATGAACGAATCACTCTCCGAGATACTCGTTCATCTGAGTCATGTTAAAGATTCGTTCAAAAAGAACGACCCATCACTATCACAGATGTGAAGAGCATGTTTAACAGGAACCTAGTATGATCTGACGATCAATGCAGTAGATCTAATCAGAAATGTGTTCATGTCCGATTTAATAAAAAAAATAATAATAAATTTTCCTTTTCCCCCTGTTCATCTCCTCAGGTGTTCAATCTGAACGCCCCAGTTCCTCCATCGAACGAGATGGAGTCTCAGAAGATGTCGAGTCAGTATCAGAGCACTTACACCCAGAGCTTCAGCAGCCAGCCCACACACTCAGTGGAGCAGCAGGAGCTTCAACAGGAACCTCTCCAGTCAGGTACACACCGGTTGATTTTTAACGAAAGAAATTAAGTACGTGTGCTGTGGAGGAGGAGCAGAAGTGACATGAACATCATCTCTCAATTTTCATAATGGCTTCTTTCACGCTTGGTGCTTTCTTTACTTTTTGTTAAAAAAAAAAATTTCAATGAATAATCCTTAGTTGAACTGCACATTCTATTTATTTATTTTTTGTTTCCTCACCATTTTGTTTGTGCTGTTTATTTTTGTATTCAAACTTGGGAGATAAAAGAACAGCACTTGACGTCACTGGATACTTTTTCTGAAAAAAATTTTCCCCTATACCAAGCTGTACTGTGGAGAAAAAACAGACAGCGGTAAACTTTGTTTAATTTTTTTTTCGTCCCTTTGCAGCCACTTCTTACAGCATTACACGTTACATAATCCCTTTGCCAGGTGTGAAAGCAGCATAGCTCCTTGTTCCTGCAGACCATGTTTGTGATGAGTGATTATTCCTTAGACTTTAAGAGCTTAATTTGTATAATATCAGCAAAAGTAATTACACTTCATGACTCTTTGCTTTCGTTTCATTTAACTTTGTGTTATTTTGCACTTTCTTGCTCAGTTGTCGGAGCTTTCCACTCTCAAGACCAAGGGATTCCTTCCTCCGGGGGCCACCAGACGATGAGCCAGCAGCCGTCGGGTCAGGGAACAGGGTTCGGACGCCAGCCTCAGTCTTTCTACAGCAGCCGAGCCGTACCACGTGGAGGGCCCCGGAACGCCAGAGGGGCCATGAACGGGTATCGCGGACCAGCCAACGGTTTCAGGGGTGCGTTTTCTTTTTCTTGTGAGGCTTCTGCAAGAGACTCCCTTTGACACTCTGATTTGTTGTATATTATGGGAACAAAAGTATTGGCGTATAGGTTGGTGTTTTAATGTGCTGTAGTGGATTCCCTGAATTTTGACCTTTTTATGGTATTCTGTGGGGCGTGGCTTAATGCAGGGAAAGTACTTTGCCATTCCTCGGCATGCTGCACAGAACCAGAGACGTTTCATAAACCCTGGTGTTGATCTGCTTTTAGGTGGATATGACGGATATCGCGCTCCTTTCCCCAACACTCCCAACACGGGCTACGGACAGACCCAGTTCAGCACTCCGCGCGATTACTCCAGCAGCACCTACCAACGGGTATGCACTCGCTCTCATCACACACACCGTCTAACTGATGGGTTTCCATGTTTGTTTTCCTGCAGCTAAAATGTTTTCTATTGCAAAACAAGCATCATAAACCTCTAGATCACTTAAAGTAACCGTACCTTTATATATAGTAGGGACAGGAATCAAGGCATTGGATTATTGTAACTTTCCGAACCATATTCCAATGCCTTAACCATCAGTGGTCCCAGGTGAGGGTGTCAAATACCCGAACTGAGAGCCCAGTGTGACGGGGCAACCACTCCATCCAAATACGTGAACTCGTGGTTCAGTCGTTCACAAGTTTTTCTTTAGAATCTAATAATTGTTCGGAAACCAAATTTGATAGTTTTTTTTTTTTTTTTTTTTTTTTGGCTTTTTCGTGGCACCATACAACTTTTCATGCATTTATTTTAATGGAAATTCAGCTTAATTTCCATAAAATAATACTGTAAAAAAAAATATTTGTACTGTAGAGAAAACACAAAGAAAACGAGACTTGTGATGGTGAATTATCGTATTTACACTATAGTACTTGCACCAAAAAGTGACGGCGCATATCAAAGAAATCCCGCTTGAATGAATTAGAGGTAACATCGGAGTTCTAGCAGGCCAGAGGAGACACGGCATTACTGTACAGTACGGGTTTATTTTTAAGCATATGACTGAACAGCTAACGAGAAGTTGGACCTTAACTAAAATAATTACAACAGTCACATGAGACTTTAAATCAGTTGTGTGGTGTTGGACGTTTTCTTTCAAATCAAAGTTTTGAGTATCGCTATAGTCAGATTTATTAAATTTAATTATTGTTCTTCGGACTTACTTTATTTTCTTGTTATCCCCCCCCCCCTTTTTTTCCCTTCCTTTCCACTCCTAACAGGAAGGATATCAGCAGAGTTTCAAGAGAGGAGCTGCCCAGGGAGCTCGAGGTAGCTCTCGAGGTAATGCTCAAGCGATGAGATCCTAAAGCGCTTTCAGAAGACCGTAGTTGTCTTTGGCCACCTCGAACATTCATTTACTGAGAGTGGGTTAACCTGTGCCCTTTTTTTTCTCTTTTCTTTTTTTTTTTTTTTTTAACCCCGTCTCTTTCTCTCATTTTTTTTTTTTTTTTTTTTTTTGACATCAGTGGTATGTTTCTATTTTGGCTTATCAAGTAACCCTTGATATTTTACTGAGAGCCGTGCGAAGCTGAAACTGTCAGTGTTGTGATTTTTCAGCAAGGTTGTGTTTAAAAAAAGAAAAAAAGAAAAAAAAAAAAGCAAATAGATATTCATGTAAAACTTTAAAGATTTTCATTAATTTATTTTTTGTATAAAATAAAATGCAAAAAAATTAACCGCCACTGTTAATCCAATACATATGAGGAGTTTTTTTCCTTTTTTTTTTTTTTCCCCTTTTCTTTTCTCGCACATCCTTATCCCTTGGTTCTCACCAGTGGATTTTGAAGTAAATCCCCTCCCTTCCTCATCCGTCTGTTCCACATTTCATTTAGGAGAAATTCCCGCAGCCCTGGCCTTTGTATGCTCATGTTGCTCCTTGAGAGAATGTTTCAATAAAGACGTGTTGCATTACCTGCTTTGTCTGCTGCTTTGTTTTCTGTTTTCATTTGTTTCTCCCACCTTCTGGCTTTTTTTTTTTTGGTGCCCCAGAATCTGTACACCTGCCTGAAATGGGATGATGAATTGTGTGCTGGCTTTTGCTGTAGAACTTTATTTATTTTAAAAAGTTTTTAAAACGTATCGCAGCTCATTTTTGTCTGGCTTAGCTGCCCCAAGATTTCCACAGCTTCGCTTTGGCATCTTTTTTGCACTGTTTATCGTCCTGCTACACAGGGGGCGCGTGCTTCCAATTTTGCCTCTGGATTAAACACGGGTCTCTGTATTTCTGGTGATTTTTCACAAAATCATAGATCGCTTTTTCCATCTGGCTGCTGGAAAATTTACAAATTTGACTACAGTGATGCTGTAATCGGAGTTCAGGTGTGAAACATGCGGTCTGATGGAGAAAGGATTGAATCTGATCCAGGAAATGATGGGATTCAATCCTCTTAAAAACCTCTCAATCATGTTCTTTAATTTTAAGTTTGTAAATTGTAACGGAATTAAGTTTCTTTAAAAGAGAAATTAAACTTTGTGAATTCCTGAACAATTCCAGAATTTTTTTTAAGCAGGTTGCTCTTGCTGCTTCATCAGTCAGTTAATCTTTTCTCCATTGACTTTCTCTACCTAAAGCCAGTTTGACCCCGCCCCCTTTGGCTGTAGCTCGCTTTTTGGATTTCTCTTCCACGCTAATAGGAATTTATAGCTCGGATTTTAAACTTCGCCCGTTTGCTAAAATCACCCCGTATTAGTTCCTTCCCCAGGTGAGTTCTCAAATTTTAAACTGCATGCAACTTTTATTTAACGATTCTCAACATGCATGACTTTAATTTGACTTAAGATGTAATGACCCGAGATCGTGTGCTCATGTTAGAAACCTTTTGTTTGTGTTGCAGGACGAGGCGGACCGTACAAACCGAGCCGAGGGATGAGCATCATGACTGCAGTACAGACTAGCTAACCCTAAAGACCGACTTCCTTCCTTCCTCCTCCTCAATCACCCAATAACCTCCTCACCAGACTCCCTCTCAGTCCACATAGCAAGGTGTTTGGACACGTAAGAAATGTAACGAAGCCATACCACTCCTAACTCCTTGTACGTTGTAAAGCTGTTCTGTCAGTCGCACGCTGTCGATAGCCTTAATTCTGTATAGGAGGAACGTTCGTGCCTTTTTTTTTTTTTTTTGTTCGAGTATAAAATTGGACCAGAACACACACTTTGTCTATAATCCAGACACTCACATGTAGCCAATAAAATGTGAATCATGATCTGTACTGTACTTGTAACATTTGTGGGTCTGTCTTTGTTTTGGAGGGGGAGGGGAGAATCACTTACTATAACAAATGCTTCATAGAATTAAATGTCTTTTGATTAGAGCTGAGCTGTGGTGATTGTGGTTCGTTGCACAGGAACGGTCGTCTTGGAGGAAAAACAGACGAGCACAGTAAGACACGAGCTAAACTTTTAGTATTTGGACTAATTTAGCTTAACCTTAAGATTTTGATTCCCGAACAAATTTGCTGCCATCTTTTATCTTGTGATGGGAGAGTCGAAACTGAGACTTGTACAGTGGACAGTATGAATGATGGATGTGTCGCTTCACTTCTAACTTTGACACGCCCATCGCTCTGGCCTCATCAGGCCACATGACCTGAAGTATTTCCTTATCCCAACTGGGACTTTTTCCACCCCTCCAGCCAGCACTGTGTGTGTGTAAGTCATGACGATTTACACACTGTAGTGTTTAATCCGCTCTGGGGAAATGACAGATTTATGCTCGTTCATGGAGGGTTTTAATAAAAACACATGCCAGGATGCCTTGACAACTTTAATAAGAACAGCACGCATAATTCCATACAATTTTTTTTTTTTTTTTTTTTTTCCTCTTCTGTGCAGAGAATTTGATGCACCTTTTTTAAAATGATCATTCTTACACCATGAGTAAACAACTGGACTTTAAATAATTAAAAATAAACACACCATATGCTTATGGTATGATTATCAACTTTTCTTTACCTGAATTTAAGACAAATTCTGCAATTAAAATTTATCAACTTATTGAAATTATCTGGACCTTGTTTGTATTTAATTGTCTTAAGCTGTAAACCTCAAACACTTGACTGAGCAAATGATTAAATAATAAAATGACATTTTTCTTTTTTCTCCATCGTGCCCTTTTGTGTAATATTTAAAAAAAATTGAAATGTGCAAAAACGACCTTGACAGTGAGTCAAACCAGCATGAGGAGGATTATATGATAAAATTAAAAGATAAAATGAAACGCAATTGAGCAGCAGAGACGGGAGGATACACACACAGAGAGAGAGAGAGGGGGTGAGCGGTCCTTACGCATCGCCTCCAGACGCTGGAGAATAAGTGAGGCGCGTGTGTGTTTATCTGCACAGTCCTGATACTGGTCTCTGTCTATGGTACGTGTGGGATGTCCTGGATTACGTTGGGGTGTGAATCCTGAGGCAGAGGCTGACTGTGGCTCAAATCCTGCTGAGCTGCAGGAACGTCCTGGTGTCCCGGGGGCAGCTGCTGGTGATCGGCGGCCGGAGGCTGGTGCTCGTTTTTAGGGGGTTCTGGGACTTCATTCCCCTCGACTGAAAATAATTTTAAAAAAGTGTCATGAGCTAAAGATTATTTGGTTTTAGCTCTACTGTCTCGCTATTCAATTTCCTAACTTGGTGTTTCTAATAAGAACAACAGAACTACAGCTCTTGTGAAGCCTCGAATGCTGAGTGTATTTATGAAATGATGGAAAGACAGATTAAATGTTGTGAACTCCAAATATAATTATCCACCATATTTCCTATTTTATGGAATTTTCTGAATATTAGCACTACAGCTCTGCCTCAGGTGTTCAATAATTCCAACAAAAAATAATCAATAAAATAAATGCTGCAGACCAAAAAAAAACTGGTTTAAAATCACTTCCTGCCCTCGAGTCGGTTCTTATTTATTTATATATATATTTTTTTATTTTCCCAGATTTTCTCCCTAATTTAGTCGCGTCCAATTCCTCCCTGTCACTAGGGGGCTCCACATTACTACTAATACCACTCAGTCAGGAGTGCCGAAGACTATCACGTGTTTCCTCCGAACCACGTGACGCCACGTTTTCGAACTGCTCGCTCACGCACCGTTGGGGGCGGAGTCACACACTCGGCGGACAGCACTATCCGCTCCTTCCGCGTGCATGAGCTCACAGACGCCCCTGATTGGCTGTAGAGCCGTGATTTATGTGGGAGCACTAAGTCCCTCCCCTCTGAGAGAGCTCGGCCAATCAGCTCTCTCTCTAGATTAGTGGTGGGAAATCCGAATCATTTTAGTGACTCGGTTCTTTGAATCTCGTTCATCAAAATGAACAAATCTTTTTTGGAGTCATTTAGTTCATTTCGTTCTTTTGATGAGAAATAAAATGTTGCATTTTCAATAAACAGACCCCCAACACGTCTAAATACACAAATTGTGTCTATAGTTCCAGTAATGAAAATTTTACAATGCAGCTAAAGACATATTATAATGAACAGAATGAGCAGCTCAGCGTCATATTTTCCAGTCTGAGTCGTTCGTTCTTTTGAATCTATTGCACCGCTTTGCGTCTGTGGGAGTCACGTGTCAAAGGAACGAACGACTCGGAGTAGAAGAGTCATTGAAAGAATCGCTCAATTCTGTTTCCTGTACATAACATACGGAGGTTTTACGATGATTTGCGCAAAAGTAGAAAATGGACGGATCACGCTCTGGGATACTCGTTCTTCTGAGTCACGTTAAAGATTCGTTCAAAAAGAACAAATCGTTCTTGAACGACCCATCACTACTCTAGACCTTCAGGCGAGAGGTTACAGCATCACCCGGGGATCGAACTTATGATCTCCGGATGACAGGGCGAGCACTTTACCACTGCGCCACTCGGAGGCCATTTATTTACTTATTTTTATTTTTTATAAAAAAAAGGTCGTCAGGTCAAAGGGTATGAATGCTGTGTTCTCACCTGGGCATAGAACAACACTAGCATTCATTCTGTTCACACAGTTTAAACACTAAGCAATAATCTTAACTGTATACGGAGAGTATGATTAGTATTTTGTTTTAAATCACATCACTCTTGGTAAGTCTTGTTCTCTGTTCTTTATTAATTTTTTTCCCCTTTTACTCACCGTGAACTTCAGGTGGACCCTTCTGAGTTTTTAACCGTTCCATGTGCTCTACAGCCTGTGAAGAAACACAAACACACAGCTCAATCATAACACTTTCGTATATTCATATACAAGAGGAGCGTTCGAATCAAACCGGGACTTGTGATGACGTTCCTGGTGAATGAAGGCGTAAAAGTGATCAACATTTAGTGAAGACTTCAAACTCAATACGGTGATGAGACTCTAAAACATCCGAACGGTCCAAACGTTTTAAAGAAGTCTGTAGATCTGTGTTCCTGACCGAGGTGGTTTACAGGAAATCGACGCGGGGAGTTATTGCAACATCCCTCGGATGGTCCTGACCTCACTCCTAAACATTTCCACATTAAAGGAGTTCCTGAGAGGCCGGCGTTTCAGACCTGAATCAGACGGAGTCCCATCACGGCTCTGGCGTACTGAGAAAACTTTCTACCTTGATGGGGTTCAAGCTCTAGTGAAACCCTAGGATTAGTGCATTAGTGTATCAGGTTTGACTCGAACGACCCCTCATAGTTTATATCATCATCTAAACGTGATCTTTCTAACCTGTACCCTCTCCCAGGTTACACGTGGTCACGCCAAATCTGATTAAAGGTCACTTTTAAAGGTCGATCCAAACTCCTCAATCCCACTTCGTGCGAACGCTGTAAAGTTTACACTGTTAACAGCAGACACTTTTGGGAAGTGGTGGCCATGTTGTTATTTACAAAAGTGTGAAAACGACAAACATTCCAAATCCGTGTTAGGAATTAATGAGCCAATTCGTATATTATTAACGCAGAACCATCTAAATGACGATCTGTAAGACGAGAGACGATTGAACAAACCGGCGAGATCTTGCGAGATGTTCTGATATTTACACACGAAGCATAAACATGTTAACACGTCTGACTCGCGTACTTGTTGCAGTTCCATTTTCTGCGCGTTGAGCTGCTCCTGCTGTCTCTCCAGCTCGTCACGCTGCTTCTGCAACTCGGCCGTCTTCTCGTTCAGGTCCTGCTCCTGCCTGACGAGATGTTCCTCAAACTCGCGCATCTCCTCCTCGGTGTACGCCTGGTTTTGCTCCAGAGTCTAGAGATCACACGCGACAAGAGGAATTAGCTTTAAGCTACTACTCGATAACAATCTTCAGCAACATCATGACATCTTCCTGACCTCCCAACTGTCCGGCTCCAGGAACTCTTTCTTCTTAGTGGCGACCAGGAACTCGTCTAAGGAGACCAGACGGTCCTTGTTTGTGTCAACCTGTTTGAGAAAAAAGACGCGACTTTAGCTTTGGACCAATCACGATGAAGATTACAGGATGATGAACTTGTGCTAAAGTTATTGATGATTAGAAGAAACGGTTGTCACGGTAACCATTCTGACCAGTTTTAAATGATGGCACAAATCGAGATTCCTGCGTAAATGCTAGCTAGCTGACTAGCAAATGTAGCTTGTTTAAATAATAATAATAAGTTTCCTAATTAGTATATTTATAAATAATGATGCACATTCATAAAGGATTCTTCCAGAGTTTTCTGAACATGGCGATTTTGTCCGTTCTGAAACAAACGTTCACCTCGTTCATGACGTGTTCCCTCATCCGTAACCTCTCCTCCTCCATCTCCACCATGTCGTCCTCCTCGTTAGCAGGATCGTAGATTTTCTCCAGCTGCGAGAACAAAATTGTTTATCGCTGATGAGAACCGTAGTCAATTGTTTTTGTTTTCTTATAAAGCGGAAAAATCTAAACGGTACCTCTTTAGTAAACAGCGCCTCCAATTCCTGTTCGTCGAAAAATCCGTCTCCGTTCGTATCTGGAACACGTGAACATGACAAATCCGGATTAAAATAAAACTCCATTACTCCATTTTAACTTTTAATAAACTTTTAATGCATTTTAAATCAATCTTGAAACTTCCATTAAAATTAAACGTTCTCCTGTTTGGTGGATTAAAAATTTAAAACCTTACCGTGAAGGCTGAAGAAAGTTTTGGGGTCGAAATCGTCGGGGTCGAGACCGTCCGCCTCCTCCCACACCTCCTTCAGCTGATTCTGACTGCCCAAAAAAAGAACAAGGGGCAAAAAAAAAAAAAAAAAAAATAAAAAAAACCACACTGGACTTTAAGAGGAAGTTTCACACCCTGGTAGACAAAGCGTAGAGTAACGGAGACGGCGTGGTTTGAACGTACAGGATGGTTGATTTTCGGGTGATCTGCGTGCTTCTTCTTCATCTCCTCGTAATGATCCTCTTCTTTCTTCCTGCTCTCCTCGTCGAGGGTCTTCAGGTGCTCGCGGCGCTCGTGCTCCTTCATCATCTCGTACTTTTTGAACTCCTCGTGACGTTCTTTGTCGTAGTTCTCCAAATCCTTCGTGGCCTGGGGCGCAAAAAAAGCATGCATGATGGTGTTCGGTCACGGATGCTTGATGCGTTCCTTACAAAAGTATGCGCACCTCTCACTTTCACAACCCATAACTTCCCATAAAATTGTAAACATAAATTTGTATAGAAAATGCCTTTGTGCGTTTTGCATCAGTGACACTCAGAGGCTCGAACCCTTATCCGGCACGACGGTGCTCCTGTGAGATCCACAAAGCCACTACATGAAGACATGGAGAAGAACCTGAATGACCTGCACAGAACCCTGACTCGACCTCACTGGATCGGCCCCGAGTGCTGCCTCGAACGTTCATGGGGAGTTAAATCAGGACTTACTGATTTGATGAGTCTGTCCAGATCTTCCACCTCGAACGTGTGAGGGTTCATGTGGTTCAGGTACTCGAACTGCTTCAGTAAAGCCTGATGGTCCACGGCCACGTCTACACATAAAAAGAATAAAATCAATTCTACGTCAAACGACATTCGAGAGTCGCGATTCGATTCTATACGCTGATCATCGCCAACCAGAAAACAAACAACAACAAGCCAACACGTTATATTTACTGTATTGCACTGTGGAAAATAACCGCATGAGGTCGCGTACCGTTCCCTCCTTCGATGTCCTGCTTGGCTTTGATCAGCGTCCTCAGCCGACTCACTTCCTGCCTTTTCAACTCGTCCAGCTTCGTCCTGACGTGGTGGCTCACGAAGTCCAGCTCTTTAGCCAGTTTCCCTTGCTGGAAGCACGACATCGTATCAGAACGACTTGACCGAGAACACGCGCGTCCTAAACCTTAAGGCAGGATAAATCACTCTACCTTTATGTCCTCCATGTCCGTGTTGTGAAGCTTGTCTCTAAAATGCTGGTCTTTTTCGAGGAAATCGATAACTTCCCTGAGATAGCGGTCATAATGCAGTCCAGTGTCCTGGAAAAAATATTTATTAAGAATATAATGTTTGACTCTGGAATTTTTTTTTTGTGTGTGTGTTCAGGGTTTGTACAAGTAACAGTAGCAATAAAAACAGGTTCACAGCTGAGTAAACACTTTGTGTGTGTGTACTTGTGTGTCTCTGTGTAAATACTCTAGGAATGATAATTAATATCACTTTAGATCTGGGTCAGGGCTGACGAGGAGTTTTAAAGTAGTAGAAAAATGTATAAAAGTATACAAAGGTATATATAAGTTTTTTTTTTTCCAACATAGAAACCATCAAAACATGAAACTCTCATCTGAATTAAAAACAAACAAACAAATAAATAAAAATCTAACATACCTTCCAATAAAGTTTGGAAAAAAAAAAAGAAATAAATGATTACCAATAATTTATGTTTACAAGATTTATAAAGTTAAAAATTTCTACATGACACCAGAGGCTGAAACCAAAATAAATAAAATAAATAAATAAGATCTGTCTTCTATTAAAAAAACAACAACAAAAAATGCCATCAAAGATAAATAAAATAAATGTACAATTATTTACCTCAATGTTATTTATTTATTGTAGAATGTTTGTAAAGAAATACTAATCATGTGCTGCACTGAGGATGGCAAAAAAAAACTTTTAAAAAAATAAATAAATACACTACATAAAATCATTAAAACACTTGATGCTATAAATCCATGTTTTATTAAAAATAAATTTACCAGTTTCTTAAACTTAAATTGTATACAAAATATTTACTTTTACAAATATATATAAATTTTCCTGTAAAGGCTTTTATAAACTGAAACAAGTTGGAATGATATACGATAACGATAAGAATTTAAAAGTTTGCATCTCCTATTCTTTCTGAAGTACAAATTCAACCAATCACCATCCTGCATTTCTGTTTCTAGCCCCGCCCTCTAATCCCTGTTCGGTTCCTCTTGGTACCCAGCAAGAATAAAATGAATTGATAAAAGCAGAAACATAATTTCACTTTGATTAAAGCTTTCCTACCCACAATGCCGTTCGATTCGAGCACTGCGTGAAAGAAAGATTCTTTAGACATTTTTTAGACTTTGTGTTGTCATCATTATGGAAGTATAACGGTGCCAAAATTCCTCAAAGCAAAACATCATCCTGAATCATATAAACTGAAAAAAAAAAACTTGTCACAAAAAAGCAGTTTGAATTTTTCTCCTTTGAAATTTGATCTGAATGAAAAATTTCTTACAGCATTTATACAGCTTGAAATTTTAGACACTGCAATTTATTGTGGTTGTATACAGTATTTCAACTGGAAATGTAATTCAAGCATTTAAAATTCAATGCAAAAATATACACCTTACTAAATTGCTGTTCAAAAATATATTCAATTGTTAAAAATACAATCTTCATTTTTTTTCAGCCTCACAAATTCAGGTTGAAAAAAATTCAGCTATTAAATTTCAGGTTGGAAAATTTCAGGTATTAAAATTCAGGTTGACAAAATGCGAGTCTTCAAATTCAAGTCGACAAATTCAGGTAGAAATAATTCAGGTCTTCACATCCGGGATATCACAGGAAGAGCAATCAATGGATTGCTGATTTCTGGGGTCCATGTCACTGTGCACTTTAAAGTCTGCTTCCTGCTCCATGTGCAGTTTACTGCTTTTTTGTGACTTTTTAAGTCTTTTTTCAGTTCATGTGATTCAGTATGCTGTTTTGCTTTGAGGAATTTTTGCACCGTTATACTTCCATACATCATGATCGACAAAAGTCAGCTGTATATCTGAACTGATTCAGCTCAAAAATATTTACTAATCTAGAACGACAGCGGTTTAGCACTTCGTTCCATCGAGCTTTCTGATCTCCTTGTCTGTTTAAACAGTTTTTAAACTTTCACGTTAACATCGGCATCTCCAAACCCCGACTCGATGAGATTGCGTCCTCCTCATGAATACTCCAATAACGATGCCTGTATACAAGTCGTTCTGGTCATAAATGACCAGTCTGTACGGCAGACGAGGGGAAAAAAAAAAAAAAAAACACCTGGAGCTTCAGTGCTGTGATGTCACAGGGGAGATCGGATCTGATCCAACCAAGACTTTTCTAGTCGAACGTTGGTGATGTCATCACGACGGTACAGCACCATCGTCCAACACACCGGGATCAGTAAAGACATTGATCGATACACATCAGAACCGAAGCTTTAAACCCAACTCACCACACTCTGAGGAGGTTCCTGCACCGTCTCCTCTGGCACCTTGACTTTAGTTTTATCTACACTGATAGGCACTGACTGGGAGCTGAACAGCAGGCTGGAGAGCACAAGGCAAGCGGTGAGAGCTTTTATCCACAACATCTGGAACATAAAATCACAATAAAAATGTAGTAGCACAGACACGGAACTGATGCCAAGTCACTTCAGGTCGACTTCTTTTATAGGAGAGAACTTTAAATAAATAAATAAATAAATTAGATATGTAATTTTGCCTGCAAAAATGACATAATGACACAGTATGACAGATGATGATGACACGTTTTAGACCATTTTATGTTTGGTTATTTTTAACATCAATTCATTTATTTTTTTATTTTATTTTTTCTTTTAGAGTTTCATATAATATTTTCTTTCATGACCGGTCCACTGCATTTTTTATTATTATTATTATAGTACTTTTAAACAATGTTTAAAAATTTTTTTAAATGGGTCTCACAATAAATAAATACACTGATGCTGTATAAAAGATTAATCAACACCTACTGATTTTCCAAGCAACTTCATCCAAGCTGGACTTTAATCAGAAGTAGTTAAAAGTGAATGTTAATATTAACGATTGTGACGAAAACTGGCAGTGAGTTGTAGAGACAAAAAAAAAAGCAGTCCTACAGCAGGACCTCGGCATGAACGCCCTCCCTTACGAATTTTCCCCTTATGAATAAAATATTTTGCAAGAAACTTGCATCTGGCATTCGAAGCATATGAAGAACATGTGAATGAACGAACTGACCGCCGGATAAGTTACATGTAGGTCCAGGAGCTGTTCAGAACTTGTTTACACTAGTAAATTCATTTTGCATCCAAGCGAAGTGAGTTTACAGATTTTTAAGATCCCCCCCCCTTTTTTTTTTATAGCACCGTGAATCCCAAGAAAGTTTGCGAGAACAGTTTCTTTCAATGAAGTCGAAGGTGTATCCAAGAAATAAATTTTTTTCATCAATTTGTTTAAAAATCTGAGGTGTTTGCTGATTTGTGTCAGGTTTCAAATTCCTTCTTGGTCACATGACCAACAAACAAACAAACAAACAAACAAACAAATCCTTTGTACGGAAAGATTTCATTGGCTGGACACTGCGAGATTGACCAATCAGAAATACTGTTACATTTCATTACGCTAAAACCCAGACGACGACCTCAGGAGATAAGAGAGACGGTTACATCGTGTTACTGCCAGCTGGGCTTCAGTTCTTCTGTAAATGCATCACAGGGGACGCACAGAAATGAAAACAATGTTTTGTTTTTTCACAAATTTATGTGTGAAATATGAAGGACGCACATGAAAATGTTTCACTAAAATTTATGAAATGTAACATTTTTAACACCTTTAACAAAAAGGTTGACAATTTTTTTTATTCCATCATAAAAAGAACCGCTCAGATGTGAACGCTTTATCCTGCTCGTGTCCATAACTAGTTTAGGGTTTCATTTTTTATAAAAGATTTCTTCCCAAAAATTTAACAAAATAAAAATTATTTGATCAGCAAAATAATATTTCTAATATTTTGTTAAAAGAAAATGTATGTTACATTTTTTGTTAAACATAATTGTGAGGTTACACACAGGGGCATTTTCTTATTTTAGCAACAAAATATTTTTTTACTTTTATTTATTGAAATAAAATGTTTAATTGAATCGCCTTTTCCACTGGTTTAACCTGGACTGCACATTAGAAGACATTAAAAAGAAGTTTTGTGACTGTAAAAGAGAGTCATTGTTTCGGATTGCACAACATCTATTGCGCTTTTCCTTCTGCTTAATAAAGAAAAAAAAGCATTTTAGCAAACAAACAGACAGACAAACAGACAGACAGACAGATCACTTGTCATTTGTTAAATTATTTAACACACTAACCTGATTATTAACCCAGTTGTGTAACAGTTTAATGTTTAACTCTAACAGCTGTTCCTATTAGTCGTGTCTCTTTAAGCCTTATTTATTATTTTTTTTATTTTTAACTTGTAATTTTCTTCCAGCCTGTTTAAACACTGATCCGTCCATCAGCCAGCCCGGGTGCGACACTCCGCTTTAACGCCTGAGTGCTGATATTACCGTATAACCGCACGCTCCCGGTCTAACCCGGTCTAACCCAGCGCACTTGCGCACTTGCGCACTCGGCAGTATGTGAGCAGATCCCCCCTGGCTGCCATGGCAACACGCGCACTAACCGCACTCTGTAGTACGCGAGTGTTAATCCTGCTCCACCGCTTTTAGCCAGCGAGCTACACGCTATTACCCGCTCTACAGATTAGCTCGATAGTCTGCGGAGAATGACGTCACCCCTCCAACAGGCGTCCAGTCCCCGATAACGGACACTTACTGTGTGTGTTTCTGCGGAGGGAAGTTAAATCCGAGGTGTTTGTGTCTCTCAGCTCCTCACAGGTGCTCTTTCATCACCGCACTGAACTTCCTCAGTGTCGCGTCATCACTACACCGAGTCCGCTACGCGAGGAAAGGGGGCGTGGTTTAGGGGAGGAACACATCTGTAGAGCATAAAAATCACAGCGACGGCTAGCGGTGGGTTACCGGCATTACACCTGACAACACGACACATAGACACTCACCCGCCATTTTGTTTTGTTTTAAAGATAAAAGAGACTTTATTGTTGTAATAAAAAGAAATTTGTTTGGTATTGGGAGCTCCTGGAGACCAGCAGCAATAATGAAAATGTAAAATTTGTAACAAAAATGTAAGAATAAACAGAAAGATCATTGCACTAAAATATAATATAAATACAATTATATCAGTCAGAAACGTTTTTAATAATAAAAAAAACTTTACTAATTTAATACAAATATTTAAACCTTGGTTTGGAGCAAAATTGTTGTACAAATAACCTTTTCAGTGCATTACAGGATTTTTGGCAACATCTTTTCTTGAAAACATATGTTTGTCTAATAACCAAGTGTTTTTGTTTTTGTTTGTTTGTTTTAGTAACGGCCATGTAATTATTTAAAAATTGAAAACACATTTTTAAAAGCAAATCAATTAGGGAAAAAAATAGCTTCCCCTATGTTATAACAAAATAAATCCATGCTTGCTTTTTACTTTACCAAAACTGTAAAGTAATAATCCTATTAATCAAATTTCCCTTAGTGTTTAGAAGTGTAATGTTAATACAGTATTGTGACGTGACCTAATTTTTGTGTAGAGTCGACCTTTACGTCATAATCCCTACTGAAAAAAACAGCATAGACCAGCATGGCTGGTGACCAGTTTGACCAACAATTATACCAGCATATGTTGTGTTTGGGTGC
>JAQMYJ010000007.1:26977064-26988663 GCA_030014305.1 Clarias laeviceps
TTGGGTGCTGATATTTGGGTGCTGATATGCTGGTATATCAGCACCCAAACACAACATATGCTGGTATAATTGTTGGTCAAACTGGTCACCAGCCATGCTGGTCTATGCTGTTTTTTTTTTTGTTTTTTTTTCAGTTTTAAGTGATTTCCATTGATTACTTTTTTAAAAATATGCATTTATTGCCAGTGCATTTATATAAAAGGTTTGTGTTGTGTTTTTAGACAATCCAGCAGATATTTAATAAATGTAAAATAATGTATTTACATGTTTTTGGTAAATGGATTATTTTTGTCTCTTATATGTAAATGCATTTAAAGATAACACTACACGGACCATGTATTTACATCACACACTATTTTCAGTACTAGCTATTAAAATACAAGATAATGAGATAAAATGGTAACCAATTTTAACTACCAAAACCTTGCTGGTGGCCCAGCAACAGACCAGCACTAACCAGCAAGACCAATACTGGTGGTAAAGTTTCATCAGCGTAGATATGCTGGTCTTCCATCAGTTATGCTGGTTCACCAGCTAAACCAGCAACAGATCAGCACTAACCAGTATTAACCAGCATAGACCAGCATAGAAATCATGCTGGTCTATCCTGGATTTTTCAGCGGGGCTGTGATCGTGTCACAGACATTCCTCTCTGAATGTAGGCAGTGTTGTCAGCGCCAAAAATGGGTACGTCAGGGTATTTCAGGGCTACTGAAACCACAGATTAGACTGCAACTGCCGAAATGGTTGGAGCAGCGTGAGGAGCGGCAGTGAGTTGACCGGACATTGCATTATGTTATGGTAATGGTTATGGTAGAACGCAGGCACCAGGGTAACCGATCCAATAGAAGATCTACTGTAATTTAAATTGCTCAATAGCTTGAAGCTGGCTTCCATAGAAATGTATCAGAACACAAAGCGAACAACTGGTTTGGTAGAAAAAGGAACACCAATTAGCCTAAACTGCATGTCTTTGGACTGTGGGAGGAAACCAGGAGGAAACCCAACAAACACCGGGAGAACATGCAAACTCCATGCACACTCTATGGCAGCAATTGAACCCGGACGCTAAAAATTTGGATCTGGGATTGATAAAGTCTAATAATTAATTTATCTGACTGATGTGAGGGGAAGACGTGGCTCAGTGGTTTAGGTACCAGGTGTTCCAGGACAGGTAAAAGGTCCTTCTCCTTTTCCTCGGGTTGCCACCTCTCCTGGTTTTCCCAGTTAGCTTTCACCACTTCACGATAACCTCATGATGTCCCCAGTTTCCCAAGGGATGTAAAAAGCAGTGACAGACTGAAATGCATTTGCATGACACATCATTGTGACCAGACATTGCCACACAGGTGCATGCAAATCAGATTGACTTACTTTGTTTGTCTTGGAAATTAAATGTTGGTTTGTTTGGTCATTTATATGGCACTTCACTTCGCACCATCATGTGACTGAATCTGTGCAGTTTGCAAAGCAGTTAGCATTTTGTTGTTTAGTTCACTGCACTATAGATATCTCATAAAACATGCAAACACAGACTGAAGATGAGATTTGTACCTCCAACCATGCAAAATCTAATCTAATCTAATCTAAAAGTGAGGCAATAGAGCTTAACTCTGAGCCATTGAGCTTCCAATCTGACATCCAAAAGAGAACAATGACAAATGCTAGAGGACGAGTACAAACCACTGAAAAACAAGTGCTGTTTATATTCCTTTGTTAGAGTGATATAAATACAGTACACCGTTTTAAAACGGTTTTACTACATTTTATTCATTTTTTAAAAATAAATTCTATTACAACAAATGAATCATTATGTTTTATTTATTTATTACTATTTTTTACTTACTAATAAAAACTACACTGTCACACACACACACACACACACACACACACTAATATTTCATTGGACTGCCTTTTGCTTTGATTACAGCCATGTCATAACTTCAATAAGCTTATGCAATGTCACAACATTTATTTTCATCCAGAGTCACATAATTTCTCTCCAAGATCTTGTATTGATGATCAGACCGCTGCATAAAGTCTTGTCCAGCACATCCCAAAGATTCTCAGTCTGGACTCTGGTGGCCAATCCATGTGTGAAACTGATGTCTCATGCTCCCTGAATCACTCTTTCACAATTTGAGCTCAGTGAATCCTGGGATCATCATGCCGGTACCGTAAGGGAAGAAAAATAAATAAATTGTTGGAAAACTTGGTTCAGTACATTTAGGTCATCACCTAACCAAACTGAAGCAACCCCAGATCATAACACTGCCCCCTACAGGCTAGTATGATGTGCAGGCATGATGAGTGCTTCACTTCATCTGCCTCTTTTCTTACCCTGACGCGTCATTACTCTGGAACAGGGTAAATCTGGACTCATCAGACCACATGACCTTTTTCCAAACCTCCACAGTCCATTCCTTATGTTCTATAGCAAACCGAAGCCTGTTTTCTGTGCTTTTCTTAAGGCTACACAGCTGTTAAGTCCTAACCCCTTGAGTTCTCTCCACATTGTGAAGTCACATTGGAAATGCTCTTACCTTCACTATTAAACATTGTAGTGAAAACTAACTAGCTAACTAAGAAACCTAATTAGCTGACTATTGTTTTCTGCACAAAATATACATTCACATTATACATTGTTTGACTGTAACTGCCATCTCTCCTTCTCTTCTGCTCTCTCCTCTTCTGCTCTCTCCTCTTCTCTTTCCCTCTGCCTGTCTCTCTGTCGAGCTGCACAAGTCGCTCCTGAGCTGCCAGTGATCCAGACCCTCTCTGCCCTCTGAAGCTGTCTGACTCGTCCTGGTGTCCTGCTTCTGCTTGGAGATCTCATCACATGGATTGATAGTTCAGGACTGGAGTTTCCTACAGTCTACCTGAGCCTCCAATAACAAACTGGACTCCATATTAACTTAAACACATCTCCTGTTATACTGAACCTCCAGTCTCACACAGTATAATGCAGATCAATCCCTGCTATCTGTTTTCACCGAAATGAGGATGAGGTTCCCTGTTGAGTCCGATTCCTCTCAAGGTTTCTTCCTCCTACCATCTCAGGGAGTTTTTCCTTGCCACTGTCACCGTCGTCCTCGGCTTGCTCATCAGGGACCTTATCATTTTGATTTATACACATTCACAATTCATACAAACTTAAATTATTCTTTTGATTGTGTAAAGCTGCTTTGCGACAATGTCAGTTGTTAAAAGCACTATACAAATAAAATTGAATTGAATTGAATTGAACTAGCCGAGACAAGATAGATTGACATTCTTAAATTAACAGAAAAACTATCTAAGTCCTATACAAAAGAGACAACAAAGTGTGCAAATGTGCAAACAAGAGCGACAAAGTGACAACACGACAACATGACACATTTCAGAACTTCATAGTGAACTAAGTAATGAGTTGAGGTAGTGGGAGGAGAAACAGTAAACGGTAAAACATTCCTTGTAAGTAGCAGCGAAGATAAAAAAGAGTTTTGTGCAAATAACAAGTAATAATCATTTAAATTATTATATAAATATTATTTAGCCTTTTATTTAAGACAGCAGCTTCTCTTTCTGTAACTCTGCTCCTAAAACCACTGCGCATTTGTTTTGGACGTGTTAATAGCAACTTGTATATATTGTTCATCTATTGTAAATTTCTGATTATAGTTACTAGTAATCTGTATATTATGCTCACAGTATATCCATCTGTAAATATTACCCATAGCTTCTCCCTGCACACATCCCTTTTAAGTCTAGTTACAACTTATACCTTTATCCTGCACTTTCTGCTTATTGCACTCCTGGTTAGACCTAAACTGCATTTCGTTGCCTTGTACTTGTACATGTGTAATGACAATAAAGTTGAATCTAATCTAATCTAATCTAATCTAATCTAATCTAAACAATTTTGGTCAGGTATTATTGTTTTTATTCAAAGTTTGTTTTCTGAATTTTTTTTTTTTTACTACAAGAAGGAGGAGGATAAATATTTTATAATAAATTTAATCTTTATAATTGCTAAGTGTTTTTTTAAATAGATTTTTTTAATTTTTATTTTCAAAGCTATTAGAATTTGACATTTATTTGACTCATATGGGGTAAATTTTTAGTTCCTACATCTGGGACTCCTTAAGGGTGTTTGTTTTTTCCCTGGATTGTTTTTTGTGGTTTTTTTTTTAATCGACTGTGCGTTTTATCTTCCCTGGCTGTGTTGTTTGGATTGTGTGTTATTGTTTTCATTAAATTCAAAAAAGAAAATAAAAAAAATACTTTTTGTCCCTTTTTCCAGAAAAAAAAAACCCCGCACATTTGTTCTTCCGGTTCAGTGCATAAACGCCACTTCCGCTTGGGCGCCACTCTACTTCCTGTCAGCCTCGTTCTACTCTCTCTCTCTTTTTCGGCTCTCGCGAACGCCATCATGGGTCGCATGCACGCTCCCGGGTACGTTGTAGCTTAACCACAAATATATATGAAAGGGCGTGAACTTACAGCTCATCGGATATAGATTTATATATAGAGAGAGACTTGAAGTGGTTTAAATCCGGGACGAAAATGTTTTGAAGGAGAATTTAATCACCGCGTTTTCTGTCTGTGTGGTGTAGAAGCTAACTGGCTAGCGTAAAGGCCGCGCGTGCGGCGTGATGGAGAGCTGTCTGGAGCTCGTGCACTAACGACACGAGCCCCTTTTCATTAAAATACATTAAAGAGTAACTTATAACTATATATACACATAGAAGCATTTAGATGGGGTTATAATGCAGGTAGCTAACTTATTATATATTTTATATAAAAATAGTTTTTCAGTTTAATTGGAATGGACAGTGCTAGCGAGTGAACAGAAACTAGCCTCAGTCACGTTTATCATTTTTAATCACATAGACATTAACTTTAATATTATTCGTATCAATTAAGAAAACTACAGTACACACTGGTTAACGTCCATCTGCTATAAACAGCATGTAACTTTAAGTTGTTTACTTTTTTATACACGCACATACACACACACGTCTCCAAACTATGAAATATTTTTGTCAGAATTAGATCAGACGCCTAACTCTATGTTTTGTGTTTCAGTAAGGGCTTGTCCCAGTCAGCTCTCCCATACAGGCGCAGTGTGCCTACAGTAAGTATTGATATCTCTGTGCAATATGAACAAACATCCACATGTATTATTAGATAAACATTAATGAGTTAATTACGAATTAGATTACTTTGGGCTTTTAAATGGCAACAGCTTCCCAGTATGTTAAATAGCACACAGACATTTCAGTGTTAATCCTTAAATACTTTCTCTATGGCTAATCTCTCTTTTATTCCCTGTTCCAAGAGTGATGACCTGTTTAAATTTTGTTAGCCCTCTTTTGATCTTAAGTGTCAATTTCCTATTTAATATGGAACACTGGTTTTAATTCCTCCCAGATTGGCCATGATGGTGGTCGTCGTCCACTTTCTTAGCCTCTTGCTGAATAATCATGTCTGCGATTTCTCTCTAGATGCGTGTTGCTTCATGTTGAGAGAAATAAAAAAAAATTTACTTGCTGTGTTTAGTGTCCGTTATGATGATCTGCAGTTAGATCATATGATGTTCCTCCATGTCTTAAACTCATAAACATAAAAACAGATGCTTTTGCAAAGCCACTTGACCTTATACTTAGTCTTAGCTGTGTACATTTTATTTACATACTTTACAACTTTAATTCCTCTAGAAATGATAGTTATATTGCAGGTGGTTCTATAAAGATCTAATAACAGATTAATCTTAAACATCTATTTGTTAAACGAACTCGATGGAGTTGTCGTTTTATTGCTAGATGTGAAAGATTTTGTTTAAAAGATGTAAACCTTATGAATAACCTAATAAATGTCTGTAATTAAGCTGTGTGAAGTTAACTGGCCTTGATGAACGTTAAACTATGAACTTTAAAACTGTTAAGATGTTGAAAAATATCAAGCAGCTTCTATGGGACTGTGTGAGGCTGCATAAATTAGCAGTCTACATTAGACCTACTTTTAGCCAGTACAAGTCTGTTACAGTAAAGTGATGTATCAAATCCTCTCTCCTTCTGCAGTAACATCTTTGTTCTGCACATGAACTCAGTGGTTTGCATTTTTTCCCCCCGTTTAGTGGCTGAAGCTGACATCGGATGATGTCAAGGAGCAGATCTTCAAGCTGGCCAAGAAGGGTCTGACCCCGTCGCAGATCGGTATGTTTCTGACTGGATTTGCGTATGCACTGATCAGGTGAAGGGATTCAGGTTATCATAGGAAATCTGTGAGTTTCAAAGTTCAATTAAAAACACATTTAGATGGGGAAAGTCCTATCATATCTTTGAAAGCTTTGTGTAAAGAAAAAAATAGTTCAAATTTTATTTTTTTTCCTTTTAGATATTTTTGATAAATTTGATAGTTTAAGAGTGATAAAAACAAAAAAGAGAGATGGTTCAAGTTACTCCAGGTGTGAGCCCTAACACCTTACTCTTAAGGAAGGGATTAAAAAATGTTCAGGAATTTAAATAAAAAGAAAGTTCTGATGAGCGTAAAAAAATCTGCACATGTTCAGCAGAAGAGGGAGGTGGCTAAAAATTTTCCAAACTGATTTTACAGATTCATTGAGGTGTTAAGTCGACAAATGGTTTTCAGGGTTAGATGCATTTTGATGAGGGATCATTTGATTTGTTCTCTACTTTGTAGTTTTGGTTTTGTGAGCGAGTATATTATTTTCTGAACTAACTTAATGTTTAGAAGGTTATAGATGTGTTTAATCCAGATTAAAGAAGGCAGTCACCAGAGACCGCCTAATACGATATGATACTTGGTTTTTGATTTGTATTTCGATACAAGTATTGCAATTCTAAACCAAAAAAAGCTAATTTTCTCCTCCTACACATGGTGCTGTCTTAATGGTTCAGAGTGCCACCTGCAGGATTGTAGAGGAACAGCAACATTTTCCACCACAAATGCAAAAAGATATATAAATAAATGAATAAGTCTATTTTTGACGCAGGCTGGTGATGCATTAATTGCCACACAAAAGAATCATATGTAAATCAAGCAATTGCACAGATCTTTAGTATTATTGTTTTAGACAATTTTGCTCAGTTTTTCTTGTCTAGTATTAATTCTCTTCCTTAAATACTGAATATCAGATTTGGGAGAACGGGGAGTGTTTGGCACTCAGGCAGTGGGTTAAGCTTCGACGCCAGTCGCCGTTTATCTGGCGTGTGGTCTCATTGATGTTTTTCCTGCTGTGCCGTGTTCCAGGTGTGATCCTCAGGGATTCTCATGGCGTGGCTCAGGTGCGCTTCGTCACCGGCAACAAGATCCTCCGTATCCTGAAATCCAAAGGCCTGGCTCCTGATCTGCCCGAGGATCTGTACCACCTGATCAAGAAGGCCGTCGCTGTCAGGAAGCACTTGGAGAGGAACAGGAAGGTAGATCAAATCATTTCCTTCATGTTAATTTTTTACATTTTAAAATCATGCCCTTGTTCCTCTAATACCAATGATTAAAGATGTTCAGGCAAAGTGTATACACTCCTCTGTCCTGAAACGCAATAAAACATTCTCAATACTTTATACCTGACTAAATGAGGCACTGATATGAGACTCCTCATGTCAAAGTTCAATATCTAAAATAGTTTTTGAATAACAAAAATGCTTCTCGCCATGAATATAGCCATAGAAGCTGGGATGGCGTTAAAAAAGAAAGAGTTCAATAAACTCTGCTTCACATTTCAGTGAGATGTGTCTGCATTCTAATCTGTTATTAGTAGAGTGTCTGTCGTGCACATCCCTCTCGACAAAGCTGTTGCTATGAAATTGATGTGCGTCAACACCTGAGCAAACGAAACCCGGAATCAGTTCAGTGTAGATTGTGTATGTGAGAATATGAAAGTCTGGAGAAATCATCCTTTTTGCACTTAAAGTAATAATAATCCTGGTGAATTATATATAGCTGTATGCTTTTCAAGAGTTCTAGAATTATTTTGTGAAATATATGTGCAAATTTAAAAATAAGTAAATTTTATTTGCATCAAACAAATATTTAGACATTTTGATCTCTAGTCATTGCCTGAACTGTCTGTCTTGGTTTATAATTCTGGATGTTTTAGAATTCCAGAAGATTACTATTATGCTCATGTGATATAACAACTCGCTGATGTTTGTGTGTATTGCAGGACAAAGACGCCAAGTTCCGTCTGATTCTTGTTGAGAGCAGAATCCACAGGCTGGCTCGTTACTACAAGACCAAGAGAGTTCTTGCTCCCAACTGGAAGTAGTACGTATAACATTTATAGATTTATTAAAATAAACAAATGCACATTTCATTGTCCCACTCTTCTGTAAGATGTGAGATATTTCTGATGTGCTATATTAAAGCCTGGAGGTAAATTAGCAGTTTGGCTTGATGGTGCTGGAGCTGCCAGTCCCCTTCATACAAACCTATTGACTGATTTAATACTTGCACTTGTCTTTTGTTTTTTCTTTTATGTAACTTCTCTGTAAACGTTTTCCTTTCTCTAATCGTAGCATTCGTTTTTATCCACAGCGAATCCTCCACGGCTTCTGCACTGGTGGCATAAATGTAAAGACTTTACACAAAATAAAGACTGTTTGGATGAAGAGCTCTCTCTCGCTTGGTCTTCTTTTTTTTGTCCCTGTTTTTACTTGCATTTAAGTTCATGTTCATTGACATCGAGTGGTGTTTTCATTTCAGCCATATGCAGCTGCCACAGTACTGAGTTTCCCCCAGGACCAGGGTGTTACATGAAACGACAAAAACATACAGTATAAATTATAACACAGGAAAGAGAAGAAAAAGCAGTTATATGTGGACATAATACAGTACAACCATTACTTAGAACAATAGGCAGAGTGCCAGCCTTTGCAGAAGTTAATATGAATTAAAGTGCCAAAAAGATGGATATAATAAATTTCTTTAATAATATAATTGACAGCACAGTTTTTAGTAATGTACAGAAAGTTTAAATGAGTTTTTGATTGTTTATCTTTGGCATGAAGGTGATACTTTGACCCCATGGGTAAAACTGTAACAAACAGGATTTAAACAGACTACAATGAAGTTAGACAGTGTTCAATTCAAACTGGGACTTTGGATTGTTTCACCAGTACTTGGACACCATCAAGGTATAAAATTCTCAGTACACTGGAACCGCATTTCGTGTCAAACGCCGTCCTCCCGGAACTCCTTTGCCCAAACACGTGGAAATGTCTCTTGGAACATGGTCAGGACTGTACAGGGGATGTGGCAATAACTCCCAGCCGAGTTTCTATAATGTACAAGTGGTGGCGGTGAGTGTGTGTGTGTGTACAGTTCACACAGACAGATATGTCTCGTCTGCAAGCTGGCAAGTTATTCATAGATTTTTCAAGGATCAGGCGTTCCACGTGCTAAATGTTCACGGGAATGACTGCAGTGGGCTCCGAGCCACCTTGGCTGGGATCGTCATTCAGGGACGTACAGCCACCTTTAAAATGTTTGCACCTTTCAAATGTTAATTGCGGCCAAGAGTCTCTGTACTGTGCTTGAAGTCATCTATAAAGGTCAAATTGCTTTTATGCCTTCATTCACCAGGAATGTCATCACAAGTCCCTGTTTGACTTGAACGCTGCTCTTATTTCCTATCGCTTCACGATGATCAAAACTTGCACATTCCCATATGAGAAATGATGGGGTTGATCATTAGTGTCCTATTTCAATACGAAAAATGCTTCCTTTTCAAGTGAGTTCCTAGAACATTCCTGTTTGATTTAAAAGGTAAACCTGCCAAAATAAAAATGATTAGCTTGTGAATTATGGCTCCCCCTAGAGCTACAGTAACAAGACGTACAGTGCATCACTTTTTCCACGTTTTATGTCACAGCCTTATTCTAAAATGGATTAAATTCATTTTTTCCTCAGAATTCTACACACACCCATAATGACAACATGAAAAAAGTTTACTTGAGATTTTCGCCAATTTATTTAAAAAATAAATTGAGTGGAAGAAGTTCGAAACCACCAATCAGGCCTATATATGGTAGAGCGGCCAGAGAGTCTCATCTGACCTGAGAATTTTGTTCCTCATGGTCTGAGAGTCCTTCAGGTGCCTTTTACTAAGGAGTGGCTTCCATCTGGCTACTCTACCATATAGGCCTGATTGGTGAATTGCTGCAGAGATGGTTGTCCTTCTGGAAGGTTCTCCTCTCTCCACATAGGACCTCTGGAGCTCTGACAGAGTGACCATCGGGTTCTTGGTCACCTCCCTGACTAAACCCCCTTCTCCCCTGATCGCTCAGTTTAGATGGCCGGACAGCTCTAGGAAGAATCCTGGTGGTTTCAAACTGCCTTCCACTTGGAGGCCACTGGGCTCATTGGGACCTTCAAAGCAGCAGAACTTTTTCTGTAACCTTCTCCAGATTTGTTCCTGGAGACAATCCTGTTTCGGAGGTCTACAGACAATTCCTTTGTCTTCATGTTTGGTTTGTGCTCTGACATGAACTGTTAACTGTGGGACCTTCTATAGACAGGTGTGTGTCTTTACAAATCATGTCCAATCAACTGAATTTACCACAAGTGGACTCCAAGGATGATCAGGGGAAACAGGATGATCAGGGGAAACAGGATGCGCCTGAGCTCAATTTTGCAAAGGCTGTGAATCCTTATGTACATGTGCTTTCTCAATTATTTTAATTTTTAATAAATTTGCAAGTTAACTTTTTTCATGTAATTATGGGGTGTTGTGTGTAGAATTCTGAGAAAAAAATGAAATGAATCCATTTTAGAATAAGACTGTGACAAAATGTGTAAAAAGTGATGCGCTGTGAAGACTTTCCGGATGGAATGTATATAGAAATGAACAATTCATTGATACCTGATCATTTGTGATTACTAGATTCTTTAAACAGTGAGTGAACAGAACTTTGTCCACTTACTTCAATCCTGCTTATGCTTGAAGTGGCTTGATGTTACGGTTGCATTACTACATTACTATGTTTGTTTACGCTGGATTATGGCAGTTTGGATGCTTCATGACCACTTTCTTAGGAGGAGAGGTGTGAAATGTGCTGCCTGGCCAATTAAAAACATTCTTTAGATTTTGTCCCTTTCTATATTTGATTACACACACACACAGCGGTGTCACGTTCATGTGTGTAAATGATTCTCGTGCTCCCAGAACCACTCTTTCACACTGACTCCTGGGATATGGTGTGTGTCATCAGGGACGAAAAACTCCATAGATGTGATGACCTGGTCATCCAGTACATTCAGGTCGTCAGCTGACTTGATTTTCGCAGATGAAGTGGCCGGTTCGAGGACAGACTGTTTCTTTAGGCAGCATTTACAGACGCTGTTGATGACGCTGCCTACCGTTGCGAGACCTGCCTGGAACACGTTCACAGTTTGCTGAGGAACATCTGTGTCACGTTCACCGTGACATCAACGCCTGTGACACGTCTGATGGAATTAACTGCGCAAACACACAACCACAAAGATGCAAAAAGAATTTCCTTTTTTATATTCCTGTATATATTCAATTCAATTCAATTTTATTTGTATAGCGCTTTTAACAATTGTCATTGTCACAAAGCAGCTTTACACAATC
>JAQMYJ010000007.1:26990847-27007487 GCA_030014305.1 Clarias laeviceps
CTCTGAGAGAGTCTCGGCCAATCAGATCTCTCTAGACCTCCGGCTGCGAGAGGTTACAGCATCACCCAGGAATCGAACTCGCGTTCTCCAGATGATAGGGCGAGAACTTTACCACTGCGCCACTCGGAGGCCCAAGCTTTCAGTTTTAAATCATTACGCTCTGATCAACAGATTTGGGCAAATGAACCCAGGTTAAGCATCTGATTACATCTTAATTTATTGTGCTCAGAACATCACTGAGTTTGCCAAAGTGATTCTACTTTGATTGTTGATGTTCTCGTAGGTCAGTTGTTTGGTCCTTAACCAACGAAACCCTGGACGTCCCTCTAAACTGTTTCTTCTCTCCTTTGCTGCAGAGAAAAAGATCCAGCGAGGAGTAATTGAGCCAGAGCTGATCCGTTTCATCTGTTCCTCCGAGAGGACGTTAACAGTGGGTCACCTTGCTGCAGGGAGGGAAGGAGGGAGAGAGAGAGAATGAATGAATGATGGCTAGAGTGAGAAAGAGAAAGGAAGACGGAGAGGGAGTGAGCTAACAATGAATAGAAAGAGTGTGAGAGACAAAAAGAGAAAGAAAATTAGAGTGATGGTAAGAGGGATGAGGAAAGCAGGACGCAGAAACAAAGGGAGAGAAGGTTGTAGTGAGAAAGGGAAAGAAACAGAATGAGAGTGATGGCAAGAGAGAGAGAGAGAGAGAGAGAGAGAGAGCAAGTCAGGAAACAATAGAGAAGCAGAAATAAAGGCAGGGAAGAGTGAGAGAAGGATGGGACCATGGAGAGACTGAAAGAAGCAGCGAGAGGAAGAAAATAGTGGAGGTGATAAATGTGATACTTAAAGAAGGAGAGATAAAGAGGAAAACAAAATGGGAGTTAGAGAGAGAGAGAGTCAGAAAAAAGATTGGGGAGAGCAAATGACAGAAAGACAGTTGACGAGACTCACAGGCTTAGAATAAGAGACGGAAATTCAGAAGACACAGTGAGAGAAATGGAGAACAAGAGAGACACTTAAAAACTGAGAGAGGGAGAGAGAGATTGAGAGCAGGAGTGATGGATAGAGAGAGAAAGAGAGAGAAGAATATATAGAGAGAGACTCTGAGTGACAGAGGCAGACTGAGCCAGAGAGAGAGACAGAATGTAATGAGAGGTGTGTGTGGTGCAGGGAGTGAGTGTGTGATTGATGGATGAAGGGTAAAGATTAAAAGAGCACGCTCTGTATAAACGTCAAGACGGAGGACGGAGGAGTGTGATGAGGACGATGAAGATGAAGGATAATTAAACCGCAGACTCACCTCCATCTTCTCACACTCGTTACTCTGACGTGTCTGACGTGAGTCTCTGAGGAGCGACGAGAGCTTTATTGAGGCGGCTCAGGACTCGGTTTTCTGCTGTCACTCACACTCACACACACTCACACACACTCACACTCACACACACACTCACACTCACACACACACTCACACACACTGAGGGTCTCCAGTTGACCGTCAATCATACGGAGAAAAAAGTGAAAAGCTGTCAATCTTCAGGTGTGGAAATATCTTACGTATGGCTGAGTGCAGAAGTTTGTACCCCCTTCGAGGTTAATGTAATAGTGCTACAACCTATAGCCTGGATATTACAGCGACCAAATCTCTTTCAATAAATCAATTATTAAAATTTGCATTTATACCCAGGCTTTGCAGCCCTTGTACGTTTCCTTTTATTATTTTTTTGGACAGCTTGTTTTCCCCGAAAGAATCTTATTTCATACAGTAAGTTCACACTTGGACTGAACAGATATCTAGGAACAGTGATGTCACTTCCTGAAGAAACCCGTCGTTAATCCTGGTCTTTAATACATTTATGATTGTTTTAGAAAGAGGCTGGATAGTTGGTCTGAGTGTGGACTGTCACAGAGACTAATAGTTATGAATATTTGTTGAACTGATATCTCTCGTTCCATTTGGAAAGAAAAGGGGCCAAAACTTTTGCACTTGACCACATCTCATGGTTGATGTTGATGTAAAATACCTTTGTAAAGTTTTTATTAGATCAAAACCAAGCGGTTTTGGTGTTTTATTCCTCTTGCATCTCAGAAATATATTTTTAATAGTTATATTTAGTATTTAATGTCCTTTAATGTCCACAAAAAAAGGTCTCACTTATGATCTTTTCTCTCTCCTGAAATTAACAAGATTAACAACCACCCTGCTTGTTGTTTTCCTTACACATGAAACTGCAAAGCGTGAACTCAAACCTTTGTTACAAAGTGCTGACACTGGAGACTCCTTACATAAAAGTTCAATAAAAATGTCCTTTTATCAACAATTTTTATATTTCATTTATTAATAGTCGTGTGTTCATTGTTCAAGTTCCTAAAAAGTGGTCTGTTACTATAGAAATGCTAACATATTAGAACATACTGTATAATGCACTATTCTTGTGTACATAAGAGCCACATTTTTTCTCTCTCTCTCTCTCTCTCTCTCTCTCTCTCTTTTCTACAGAGAGACTCAATGGCCTCTGATGTAATCTGTTCTAGCTTTAAATTGTGTCACAAACACAAAAGTCAGCTCTCTCAGAAGGGAGTGAGTGTTCAAATATTTATGATTCTCGGAGGCGTTTGATGTTGGATCGCGCCGGATGCAACAGGAATCCGAGAAACGTTTAGGAGAAATAAATCGAAAACAGGCAGGCGTGTGCCGAAGGGGTGGAAGAGAAACGCAGGATTAGAGAAATCTGAGAAAGTGTTGCCTTGTCGTGAAAAGAAATAAACCTGAAAACTCTGTGGTTTAAGCCGTGATAAAGATGCTGTGACACTTAGGGTTAAATTCGCCCAGGTGAGAGGAGTGTGCAGCCTTTTTATAAATGAATTCTTTAAAAAAATAAAGGAACAGGAAGCATAAATTGATAATATACATGTACACGCTGATAAGTGTTACATTTTAATTTCCCTCAATAATTGTTGTGTTATAATTTAAATAATTAAATATTACCCTATTTATTACCATTACATAGGTTTAGTACTGCTACTGCTACTGCTGCTAATACTACTGATGCTCATGCTACTGCTACTACAGTAAGTCTATTAGTATTACTACTGCTGCTACTGGTAATGCTACTGTTGTTAATACTACTACTACTACTGGTACTAGTAATGATGCTCATACAACTGCTACTCGTGCTACTTCTACTAGTATCACTACGACTGCTGCTGTTGATACTACTACCACTTCTATGACTACTACTGCATCATATTACCGCTAGTCTCAATGCTATTGCTACTACTACTGGTAATGCTACCGCTGGTGATACTATTACTCTTACTACTACTACTACTGATACTCACCCTACTAGTGATACTACCATACTGGTACTACTGGTACTGCTAGTCTCAATGCTATTGCTACTACTGCTAATTTCAATGCTACTGCTACGACTCCTACAGGTAATGCTACTGCTGTTGATGCAACTACTATTGCTAGTACTATCGACAGAGGTGCTGCATGTCAACAGGCAACGGTTTGGGGCCCCAGGCCACTAGGGGCCCCAGAGTGCTGACAAGCCTATTTATTATTTATAAGATAAAGGTGATTAATGCTGGTTGGGGACGCGCCCCTGCAAATCTTTGCCTAAGGACTCAAAAAACTCTAGAAACGCCTCTGACTTCTGATGCTACTACAGCTACCGCTACGGTTAAAACTACTGCTACTGCTCCTTCTATGCTACTATAATAATACTGATACTGATACTACTAATAGTAAAGGTAGGTTTAAGAAGAAAAATGTACAAATTGTTGAGTTTTAGGATGAATTAAAAATAATTCAAGCAGAATCAGGATAAACTATTGCTTGCTGTGTCTGCTGCACTTCGATACACTTAGCAGCCGAACAACCAGGAGAAACGCAAAGAGAGCAGATTTAAGCTTTTGTCCAGATGCCCTGTGTCACGGACGACCTGTACATCAAAAGAACCAGTCATTAACACGTCAGTCATAGAGAGACCCAGAGACAGAAATAGAAAATACATTTGCATTTTCTGGTTATACAAAAGGGGACACGAGTTTGGATTCTGGACACGGGCTGTAGGAAGCGTCGCCATGTAAGACGTCAGGAACCACAAGGAGGGGGGCTGTTTATGGTGCATAGAGGAATGAGAACCTTCTCATCATATTATAAAATCTTATAACTACTGTTACTGAAACTGCTTACACTACTGATACTACTACTGATTGTGATACCGGTATTACCAGTATTACTTTTACTGCTGCTGCTGCTACAACCACGATGTTCCTGCTGTTACTGCTTCTGCTGCTAGAACTACTTCTACTGCTGCTCCTTCTGTTGCTACAATCTCTAAATCTTCACATGACTCCTATTATTACGAATACAACTACTGCTATTACTGCTATCTCTACTCCAACTACTGCAAAATAAAAAAATATATATTAACACTACTACTAATACTACTATCATTATTAATATAAAAGTAATTAACATACACAAATAATGGAGTTAAAAATAACAATAGTTTATACTGCTTTATCCTGTATACAGGGTCACGGGGGGGCCTATCCCAGGAGACTTAGGGCACGAGGTGTTGTACACCCTGGATGGGGTGCCCACCCATCGCAGGGCATATGCACACACATTCACAAACGCCAATCAGCATGTATTTGGACTGTGGGAGGAAACCGGCGCACCAGGAGAAAATCCACCAATCACAGCTCCATGCACAAAGACCCCAAGGCGGGAATCGAACCCAGAACCCGGAGGTGCGAGGCGACAGTGCTAACCACTAAGCCACCATGCTACAATCACATCCACAACATGCCTCTGTTTTACTGTCTCTATTGCTATCTGGAATTTCCTCTGGGACCAATGAAGTATCTATCCGTCTATCTATCTATAACATATTTATAAGATGGTGCCAGAAAAAAAAAAAATCCTTACTGGCATAAGATTTTGATGGATAACAAATGGGACAGTGATGTGCATACTATCTGAAATTCAATAAAATTATCTTGAATCATCACTAAATAGGTTCAATTACAAGCTTATTAGAATATTTCTTAGGAAGATTACTGTATAGGTGGGACGCTGGCTTAGAGGTTAACAAGGTGGCCTCTCACCTCCAGGGTCCAGGTTCGATTCCCACCTCGGGGTCTGTGTGCATGGAGTGTGCCTCGTGCTTGGTGGGTTTCCTTTGAGTACTCTGGTTTCCTCCACCTGTCCAAAGACATTCAGATTGTTGTTCCTAAATTCCCTACTATGGTTGAATAAATACAATGGTCACCATTGCCCTCCACGATCCCTAGTTGGACGGACTACAGAGGTGGATGGATGGATGGATGGAGGCTACTGTATAGCTTCTTGTACCACGTATTTCCATTTCTGTCCACTAGGAGGCGTAAAGGCACACTTTTAAAAGAAAAGGAAAAAATAAAAAAAAAATCCACCTGACCCGTGCAGAGGATTAGGAGTGTGGAATTAGTCAGGCACTAAAGAAAAAGGAATAAAATATTTGTAATAAAGTCAGGGATTTAAGTGTTCTTAGCCCCGCCCACTGTTTATCACTTCAAAAACCTATACGCAAATAAATAGTGAGCAGTTTATGTTGGTGAGAATAAGGAGTAGAGGGAGGTGTACAGTAGTTTAGTGCACAGGGTTAGTTATTAACAGGTTGACTCGTGGTAATGAGCTTCAGTTCTAGTTAGAGAGCGAATCATAAAAGACACATTTGTTACGATTTAATTGATTATTATCGCAGGATTAAATACGAGTCGGGTTTTTTCCCCCCCTCTCCTCTGATTAATCGACTCACACTTATTTTTTTGTTTTTTTTTCCCGCACTACCCCCAGCAGTTTGCGCTTCCCCTTTAACTGGAGCAGAGCAGCATGAAGGAAGAGTGAAGCGGGATCATGGCGGCTCCTCTCGGCCGGGACACTCTACCTGACCACTGGTCTTACGGAGTCTGCAGGGATGGACGAGTGTTTTTCATCAAGTGAGCCACGAGATCGTGATATAAACCGTTTTGCTTGTTTTTTTCTCGGATCGTTTGGAATCTTATGCGCATTTCGTGTCGGTCTTGTTGTAGCCTAACAGGTGTGTATGTCTGTGTGTGTGTGTGTGTTTTCCTTTCATTTTCCAGCGACCAAACTCGCAGCACCACTTGGCTCCATCCCCGCACAGGAGAACCTGTCAACTCGGGCCACATGATCCGATCAGGTAGGAACCACCCGAGTCCTGGATCTGCTGCTTCTCCTGCTCTTCTTCACCTCGAACTTTCCCTTTTAATCAGACCATTAATCGCTTTAAAAAGATTTCCAGGAAGATACATTGTTGAATCGGGAAGATAGAATGTTTCCGAAGCCGAGCACTTCAAAGTGAAGCAGCGCGAAGATTCGAAAACATGAAAAGAAAACAAACATCAAAGGCGTTCTGTTTTTCAGTTTGTTTCTCTTGCGAGTGAAATAAATCGCGCGCGCGTCTCTCTCTCTCTCTGTGTTTGTGTGTGTGAAGTGTGTGTAAACTATATGCAGCTCAAATATACTTTTTTTTCGGCTTTTCTCCTCGTGTAGATTTACCGCGAGGATGGGAGGAAGGATTCACGACAGAAGGCGCGAGTTATTTCATCAAGTAAGAGCTTTTTAGGCTGTTTTTAACCCTGAATGGTGTGTGTGTGTGTGTAAGTGAAGTGGAGCTGCATTGCTTTCTGCATCAGCGCCTCCAGCCAGCTCTGGACTGAGGAAGGAACAAGCTGGAGATGCGCAGTGTGCTGTTACTGGACTGCTGCTCTGTGTGGAGCTTTAAGTGCAACATTAGTCTTGCATGTCTTGTCTCTCCTTCATGTCCTTTAGCCATCATACACCAGTCCTTCAGCCTGAAGATACACCCAGAAACCATGAGGACTGCGATCACAGTGAACACACTCCATGTTGAAACTATAATGACTGTCCTGGTTACACAGCTGTGAAAGAGAGGGAAATGATTTATAATCATATTATCTGATTTCGCGCAGTTGGTGATGTTTTTTTCTTTTCTGGTTCCTCTTGTGGTTTTCTCCTCATGTCATCTCAGGGAGTTTTTCCTCACCGTGTTCATTAAGAAAAAAAAATGTATATGGATTTGAAATCTATACCCAGGGACAGAACCTCCAGCGCAGGAATGTGGTAAAAATTATTCAAACTAATGCATTATATAAGGAGAAGTAACCTTTCCACGGTTCCTAGAATTAGGCCGCATGGTTGTGGGAGTTCCAGGTTTGACCCTGAGTTTGGGTTACAGGATATCTGAAGATTCTTCGGTTTCCGTCCACCTCCCAAAAATATTCTGATGACTCTAAATTAAGTCTAGATACGAATGATGTTGTAAATGTGTGTGTATGGTTGGTGGCGTGTCCTTTGATCAACTTACTTCCCATTTAGAGTGTGTTCCTATTTCACATATGCATATTATTTTTCCAGGGAAGGACTGCTAATCTGTGTGACCTTTGGGGAACGAATTATAATTTGTTAATCAGCCATTATACCAGAGACGTTCAAGTCAAACCGGGATGAAATTTCTGGTTATAAAGGCATAAAACAGGCGATTAGTGCGATGATGAGACTCTTAGCCGCAGTAAAACATTTGAACGGTGCAAACTTTTTAAAGAAGGTGTACATCCGTGAATGACGATCCCGGCCGAAGTGGCTCGTAGGTCACTGCAGTCATTCCTGTAAACATTCAGTGAGTGGAACTCCTGATCCTTCAAAATCAATGGATAACTTGAGACTCATCTGTCTGTGTGAAATGTACACACAATCATTCACCAACACCACTTGTGCATTACAGGAACTCGGCTGGGAGTTATTGCCACATCCCCGTACAGTCCTGACACCTCGCTCCAAGACATTTTCATAATGTTGGGTCCAATAATGGAGTTCCTGGGAGGCCAGGGTTTCGGACCTGAATCAGACAGGCAGTCCGATCATGACTCTGGTGTACCGAGAAAACTTTCTACCTTGATGGTGTCCAAGCACTAGTGAAACACTGGGATACAAGTGTATCAGGGGATTATATAGAGAAATAAAGGGTTTTTACTCTCAGAACCGTGTTCTGTTATTCTGCGCCATCAAAAGTCCCAGTTTGACTTGAACGCCCTTTGTATATAACATAAATCAAACTTGGAAGAATGACTTGATGACTCAGGATTTGAGTATCTTCAGTTATTTGAAGTATGAGGGTGTTTTTCTCCTTAATACCTCAAGCCGTGTTGAGACTTTGCTTCTGGTGTTTCAGTCAGAGTCAGAAATTATCCGCCTCTAGCTGTAGAAGTTATTTTAATTAACTTAATAAGACAATTTTTCTAGATAGTCTCCTTGCTTTTCAATACACGTTGTCTATCTGTCAACAATATTCCTTCATTGAAAAATGAATTTAGGCCGAGCAGTGAGCCACGAATGCACCGCTGTCTTCACGTCTTCATCAGAAGTGAATGTTCATCCTCGTAGGGCTGCTTTCAGGCGACCAAACAGGTGAAAGTCAGATGGAGCGAGATCAGGACTATAGGGTGGACGCTTTAACACCTCAGAGTGTCAACAGTGTGGGCAGAAGTATGAGAAGCCAAACACAACAAAAGTGGGATGAAACCGCGGCACCCGATTGAGCCGCCCTGGGCGGACCAAATATCTGCACGGCCCAGTGGACAGCGCAGCCCGATGGATCGCGCAGCGCAAACCAACTTGAGCAGCGCTGCTTGAATCACAAACCTGTGCGACCCACTGGGCGACTTGTCACGTGAGATCACGACGTGCTTTGATGGCACTACCTATGAGGTTTAGTCTTCAGCTCTTCAATAAGAGTCTCATTGTAACGAGCACTGCTGATTGTTGAATTTTTCTTGATGATGTCCCAATACTTCTGGGCCTTGAGAATCCCAGAAAACTGTAAGCGTTGATGAATTTTCCAGCTGAAGGTTTTGACTTTTGAACTTTTCTCGGTCGGTGATTGAGGATGTTTCCGTTCTTTACTCTCAGGCTCGTATTGATGAATCTGTGTCTCGTCATCAGTACTGATTCTCCTTAAGAAACTTTCACCTTCATTAGAGTATCACACAGAATTGCGTTTACAGATATCCAAACGCTCCTGTTCCTCCTGATCTGTATAGGGATGTTAAAGAATCTTGTGTGAGCTTATCTACACGCAGTTATTAAATACAACCAATAAGTGTGAAGGTCACAGTTATAAAACCAGACACAGTGAAGAGGTTTGGAGGTTGATTCGTTTTCTGGAAAAGCACAACACGTTCTGTATGTCTAATGGTAACAGCTCATTTTTTTTGTCTTATTCACTTCAAGACAAAAGGGAGGGTACAGATGTTTACAGCTGTTTCAACGTAGGTGAGAACAGGAACTAATGTGTTAAATGGACTCAGAATTGAGTCAAGCTATAAATGGATAATTACAAAATAAATATTGTTATATTTATAATTTATTGTCCCTGAAATTACGCTAGCCGCAGAGTTAGCCTGCATGCTAAGCTAACTTGCTATCTTTCTACTTTGTAAACATAGGTAATCAGTGAACAGATCGTGTGTTGTCATGGTAACGATGAACCGTAGTGTGACTTGCTAGTTAACTAGCTGTTCAGGAAATAACGAAATAAGCTAATGTTCGCGATATTAGCAACATTTTTGACAATATTTAGATATTCCTAGTTTGCATCTTCATGTCTATGCATGGATATAGATTAAATATTTGATCTTTAAAAAATATATATATTTTTATATATCAGAATTGAGCATCAGAATTGAGTTTAGATAGTTATTTTTTTGGAGCAAAGTAGAAAACTAATGATTGAGTGTCAGGGATTCTGATGCTAACACTGATGGATGCGTTTGATTAGCGTAGTGTTGAGAAAATGTTCGAGGTTACTTAAGGTTAACTGAAGGTGAAATAAATAAATAATTGATTTTCTTCGACACACTTGTGATAAATGGGATTTCAACACACTACAGAATCTCCTCTGCTCTCCTTGTCCCTGTCCTGTCCTGTGCGTCCGGTAGATTGCAGGCATTGGACATGTGGCTGTATGAATTTACGATGACAGAGATATATGGCGTGATCGTGCTCTCGGTTCCCGCCAAAGTCACTCTAACCGTTTGTCTTCATTTATTAAATATATAAGTATATAATATAAAAACAACATCAAAGTCACTCTGCGTCCTCGGGACGGTCTGGACTCCTTTCCTGCCTGACCACTGAGTTTGTGGGTGATTATTTAATCCATAATTTCATCATACAGTTATTTATAACATCAGCAGGCTTGTTTTTTTTGTTTGTTTGTTCCTGCTGTGTTTTTGTGCCAGAATCAGCTTTTGGTCGGGAGTGAGCAGCACCTGTGCCCCCTGTGACATTGCTTTTCATTTCCTACAGCACCAGCATTAATCATAGACCAGCGTCATGTGCTTCTGTAACGCATCTGCATGCATCAGATTCTTCCTCCGGCCGTTGCTGCGGTTACCGGCGTGCCGATGATGACCGCCTTCCCGTCTGCAGTGCCCCAGACGAGGAGGCGAGGAGGCGAGGAGGCGTGTTTACAAGTGGATTATTCTCTCTGTTAGCTTTGGAGAGGCCGCTTGAGCCCTTTGAGCGTGTGTGCATGAGAAACAAGAGCTCTCCACAAGAACAAGTGCTGGACCTGAGAAGCGTCCCGTCTTAATCTTTGCTTAGCTTAAAAATTTTTAGCCTTCATGTCGGGAATTCGCACAAGCTCACGGACTGAAACAAACCGAACACAAACATCTGGAATATCGTTCCCTGGTATTGTGCTTGTACTGGAGATCGGAACAGATAAAAGTAGACAAATAATCCACCCGAGGAAACAGATGTATTAAAGTACACTGGATGAAAGCAACCTTCTTTGCTATTCCAGACGTTCTCAAAACATCTCACAGTGTTGATCAATCCAACACAAAGCAGTGAGAGGAAAGTAAGAATAAAGGATTGTACATGAATTGTTTCAGCAGGTTGGTGATAAAAAGGCGATTGTTACTGGGGTAAATGATTAAACCTGTCCACTGATAAGGCTTATCAAACACGTAGCCAGTTCCCCCTGTCTCTCTGTTAGGGTGCGCTCCCATCAACTCAACAAATACTAACCAGGAGGGGATGAAGATGTTCAGGTGTTTACTCTGAGATTGTGACGCCAGCTGACCGCATCTTTTTGCGCATTTGGGTGGCGTAACACACTCGTAGGACAGCGCTATCCGCCTCTTCCGCTTGCGTAATCTCAGAGAAGCCTTGGTTAGTGTCTCTGGATGATAGAGCAAACACATTCCTGTTACGGCACTTCAGCACAGATTCTACCTCAAATGATAACTCGCTCATATGGTTCTCTTAAAACAGGAGGAGTACGAAGCGATCACGATACTTTATCGTCCAGGAGGATTTGGAACTGATTGTCCTGACAATTATAAAATTTATAGTCTTAAAACATTTCCTTTCCAGATTATTCTGTAGCTTGAGTGTGGAGAGAATGTGATATCCATCTTAAGCACAGTTCCCACTTTTATGTGTTTTGCTCCAAATCACTGTGGGTTCAGAATCAGGCCTCCTGATGTAGTCTAAAATCATTAGCCTCCAAATTCAAATTCAAATTTTATTTGTCACATACACAGTCATACACAGTGTGATATGCAGTGAAATGATTATACGACCCCCTGTGACCTTAAAAATAAGAGCTTATTAATAAGAAATAAATATGAATAAAAAGAAATACATTAGAAAATTACATTTAGCTAGACTCAGTGTAGATATGGAGCTGTGGTGAGATACACCAGCACTATATAAATGCACAAAAACTCAGTGATTCGGTACGGTAAGGGCACGGATAATAATGTGGATTTCTTAAAACAAGCTCTTTAAAGGGTCTACAGAACCCTATGGAGAAACATGGTGGCACCAGATCATTTACTGTTCCATTATGGAAGAATTCGTAACCTACGCTGGCAAGCTGCAGATCTCTGATCTACAGTATGATGACAGCAAAAATCTTAAAAAGTTGGGAATGGGTTTGAAAATGAAAATGTAATCTTGGCTTCATTCATAGAAGCCAAAGGAACAGTTCAGGTTCAAGCTGAGCAAATCAACTAAAAGCTGCTCTTCTGTTTATAGAAAAGTTCTGGTGTGTTTTGTGTTTCTGGTGTTAACGTGTTGCTTGGTTCGGTCTTTACATTATTTTCGTTATAACATTACAGTCTGCTCATCAAGTAAATGACTTACTTTTAACTTTTTATTATCATCATTACGCTGCATGAATCAGACGTCTGCCATAGAAATAGTTTAGATGTTTCTGAACAGCCTTGGCTCAGCTAGTCACTGATGGCATTGACGATGGGCTTTGCGTCAAAGTTGAAGCTTCGAAAGACGTTTTGTTTGAGCAGAGCGTACAGATGCAGAGGTGAGAGAACTGGACAGATTAAGTTGCGTTTTCACATCGGGATGGTTTCCAAGAACACTTGACCCCGAAGTCTGGTTCATTCATCAATGAGAACACAATCACGCTCGAGTCTACTTGAAGATACAGCGTAATTGGGAATCAGATACGTAAACCAATCGTACCTGAGAACGGAGATAGATCACTGACGTCATGGGTCCCGTCTGTCTCCTCCCTAATCTCCACGTAGTCCTCGCCGATCCCATCCTCTGATCTACACAGCCTGAGCTCATACAGTAGGAAGGCACGCGAGAGCGTCGCTCTTAAAATATCAGACAATAGGGGTATATTAGGTGTAGCAAGAAGGTTATCATCCTTGTTGACTTCTTCTCTTGTGTTTAATGGCGGCTCACAAATCAAGTAGGTGCTTACTGCCACCTGCTGTATCGGAGAGAGTGTCAAATACGCAAGTGTACCCGAGTACAGAGAGCAAAAATAATGTGAATGCTGGTCGGGGGGGGGAGGTATGTAGGGGCTTATGTGTGTGTGGAGGGGGGAAGCAATTGTTGCTGGGCACGATACAAATCAACCCTGGCTAATGTGAAAACGCCTTAAAACACTAAAGCGCTGCTGCATCGCTCTCTTTTCACGTAGAGATGAAGTGAAGGCTGCACCACGGTCAGGTCAGCAGTTAGGTGAAGGGCATTGTGGGTAATGCAGGAAAGTGTTAACTGAAGTGAAAACAAACCAGCAAATCCATGATAAACAGAAAAAAAAAAACTCCATCTGGATTCTCTTAAAGGATTTCTGTCAAACAGCAAAGTCACCCAAGTGCCAAAAGCAGCATGGCTCCACATTGTTGCAGCTTTGTTATTCAACATGACTCAGAGTGCATTAGTGGCTTACCCGCAGCTTTGCACGCCAATAACCCTACTATATCTTTTCTTTTCTTTTTTTTTCAGAGACATTAAAAAAAATAACAAACGTCTGGCTCTCGAGTGAGAAATACAGCCACAATATTCTCATAATAACCGGCGAGTTTATAAAGGTCAGCGAAAACGATTTTGAAACTGCATTAGTGCTGACAGCTTTATTGTCCGGTCACATGAAGGCAGTCTTTGTGTCGAATGTGCTCTCCGACAAAAAAAAACAACACTCAGATGTACGACGGCACAAATGTCACGGCGGTGAAATATCGTGCGTGTCCGTGCCTTTAAGGGGTTTATGGTTCCTGTTTGGATCCTGTGCGCTGCTTGTGTACATTGTCTCAGTGTCACATTCTGCTTGTTAACATCAGTGGGAAAGGAAACCGGAACTGTTTTTAGGTTGAAACACGACAGAAGGAGAGAATTTACGCCTCCCTGGGTCGCGTGTCCTTTAAGGAAAAGAAACTAGCGGGATCTGGGGGTCCAATGAATTGTTGTTCAATTTTGTGGCAGATTTATTATCTTAAACTCATCGTTCTACAAAACTTTCTATGTGTTTTGCTTTGTATGTGTAATAATTAACTATAATGTATAATATGCAAAACTGCAATACAATGACTGATGAAAATTGTAAAAAAATGCGACTCCATGTTGTGCTGTTGTAGGATATTATATCCTATCCTGAGGAGTTGCACTTACTGCACCACCCAGGATCTTATTATTTTCCTTTAGTGTTTTATTCCTCTTTTACCATACTTTATTACAGTTACAGTAAATAACATTTTATAGCAGCTTTCATACATTTCTAATGCTAAAAAAAATAGTTGAAAATATATTTTTGCAAATAAGTGCAACAAATAATAGGAGTGACAAAAAAAGAATATAATATGGATAGAAAATCATTAAAATGTATAAAAATAGAGTACATGCACAATAATTATATGCATAATTGTGTATAAGTAACAGATGGGGCTGAGTGTAAACTTGTGCTTATCGGAAACCTCTTTCTTTTCCCCCAAATAAAAAATGAATATTAGACCGTTTTGAAGATGTAAGTGCCATTCAGAGGCAGAAGTGCATTGAACAGCAGACGGCAGGAGCAGGTCACCGTCACCTGAGGGTTCTGGCTTTTCTGCTGATGTGACTATTACATCTTTGGTCAATGGAGAGAGAGAGAGAGAGAGAGCATCCAGTACTCTGTGGGATCCTCAATCTAAAATTGGTTTGATTTATCGCCAGCTCGGTGGCCGCCAGTTATTTAATACGTTGCTTATGGCATCTAATGGCAAAGGCAGAACCCAGGACCCGGCCCGGGTGCACTCAGGTAATTAAGCTGAACGGAGAAACGGCCTGCTGGGATTTCTCTTTAGTCTCTGATAAAGTAGGTGATAGAGATGAATCATGGACTTTCTCACAATGTTTTAGATATTTTTAGCTCCTAGGCTGAGCTTTAGTGGCTTCAGTGGAATTTTAGTGGCTTTATCTTTGATTTAATGTGCTTTTTGAAAATGTAATGTGTTATTTACATTTTGACATTTTTAGCATACTAACTTCTAACAGTTTGGAATGTTTTTACTATATTACTCTTTTCTATGAAATCATTGTCAAAGATAAAATATATATTGTGTGGCTGTTGAATAATCACAATAATCATAATAAGAAAGTCAAACAGCAATTTGACTCACTGAGATCGATATTTTGTGACCAGTGCGTGTACTAGTTTACCACTAGTTAACAAGCCAACTAGCGAACTTCGGTAATGTCGGGGATCAACAGACTGTTGTTGCCACGGTAATGCTGTATTTTTTACCAATTTTCATGTTAAGTAAATCCCTGATGTGAATCGAGACTCTTATTGAAGTCACACTATTTTACATTTACATTTAGGCACTTTGGCAGACGTCCTTATCCAGAGCGACATTCTTATCTCATTATACATTTTAGCAGTTGAGGCTTAAGGGCCTTGCTTAAGGGCCTTGCTTAAGGGCCCAACAGGGACTGTTGGGTTGGTTGTAGGATTTGAACCTGGGACCTTCCGAACCATAGTCCTATGCCTTAACCACTGAGCTACCCCAGGCCTATTTTGACCTATGTGTGCAAGTTTACCAGCCAACTCATGAACAGGTGTCATGCAGGATAAAATGTCATGGTGACAATATATTTTGGCTAAAATCAGTCGATGCTTTGGTACTTATCTGAGCTAGCAGGTATAAGGGGCGCCAGGAGGACACGGTCATGTATGCGATTGCAATAACGTCTGATAATGTGATATTGACGTTGCAACCTGTGCTGTGACTAGTTAATTCTCTTCTTGTGTTTTTCTTTTGGTAATAAAAGTACAGAGGAAAATGTTTGTTTAGGCCGGAATCAGCGTCAGTAGTCCTGACAGTCGGTGTGAGTCGGTGGTGAACTCTTGTCCTGACTCCCCCCCCTCGTCCACCCCGTCCCCATTGTGTGCTGAAGAGGCTTAGCCCGGTCCAAGTCCACATGTCGCTGCCCTGACAACGGCCTGTTTCTGGTGCAGCAGGCTGCTGGAAATGAGAAGCGCTGTGACACAATAGAGGGACTGTTAAGCTCGAGCGAGCGTAGTAAAAACGCTCACTTGTAGCCCCCCCTACCTCCTTAGCTCCCTCCCTTCACCCATCAAAACGTCCACCAGTACATACATTCCTGTGTGTCAATGAGTCAATTAAACATTTTTTCATTCTATATTTTAACCGCAAAAGTTTTTTTTTTTTTAACCCTAAATTTAATTTGATGTGCTGCTGTGTTCCCCGTAGCACGGTTGTGACCGATGTGGAAAGTCGCGCAGGAATGTCTAGCGCTCCACTTGTGAGAAAGTTGAAGGTGTTTTCACCTCGAGCTACGCAAACGGATACCTGCGCAACTCAGGCTGCATTGAACCGCTGCAATCCTATAGCTCCCCAAAGACACGGCTCTACAATGGAGTCCTGTTGGGACAATATTCCTGTTGTGTCTTTCCCAGAGGAATACTGCTCTGCTTTTTTCCCTACAGAAAATGTTTCTCTTTAAGATCTCAGGAGATTTAAAAATAAAAATGGTTCTCGCTCGTTTTTCTTTTAGGTGGCTAATTTGTCATATGATTGCTTAGTAGAACCAGTTTGACAGGAGATGAGTTGAGTGAGTTTTGGATTGAACAGCACAAGGTTCAACCATTAACCGTTATATTGCTAGGCAATTAGTACACATTCTATACACGTTCCCAAGTATATTAGTATCCCTGTATATTAGTATCCCTGCAGTAAACACCTCTCACCCTTGACTTTTTGGTCCTGCTTTTCTAATACACAAGTGCATATAT
>JAQMYJ010000007.1:27007623-27033117 GCA_030014305.1 Clarias laeviceps
TACCACTTGCCCTTCATGATGTTGTGTGCTTAGATATGTTAGATCTGGGCTTCTTGCAGGAAATTTATACTGAAGGCACACAGGTTGACTCCATTTAGCTAATCATGTGACTCCTGGTGGTGACTGAACGGGAAAAGGGGTGCAGATGGGTTGGGGTGTTGTGTTTTGTGTGGGTGTGTGTGGGGGCAGTGGTGGGGGGGCTTGTGGGGACAGTGGGGGGCATGCTTATGCAATCATCTATTCCCATTGTTCCCAACCCAACCTTGGGTCCACGTCCCTCCTTAAAGGGATGCCAAAGATCACAGTGGTTCTCGAGCCTCTGTTTGCTCTTAGGCTGTCGGAATAAAATTTGCACATTGTTACATATGATCATAATCACACAATTATAGAATAATTAAAAGCCTGCAGCGACAACTATTTAAAAATATTTATAATCATTTATTATTTTGTTTGTGTATATGTGCATGAACTGTTCTGGGTGGGTTTTAGCGGTTGGGGGCTCAGCTTGGGAGCCACTGATCTGTTCAACCCACTTTGTGTAGATTCACAGCATATATTTCTGCTCACAAATATATTGTGAAAAGGTTTGAGAAGGTAAATGCTTATGCAAGGCTCTGTTCTTGTTGCTTATCAAAAGAAACTATAAACTTAATAATGACATCTCTTTTAGATTTTATCTTCTTAAAGTTTAGATTTACAGTATATCCTAGGTGTTCGATTAGCATTAGGTTGTCTGACACTAACTAAACTAGGTCTTGCATAAATACATTCAAAAAAGATGTTTCTGCTGAGTCACGCGGGTTATTCTCTGTAATCTGGTTCTGTGTAGCACCTAAGGCTGAATGCGCCAATTAGCTGTGTAGAATGTGTAAAGTGTGAAGGAATAATCAGTGTTAAAAGTGTGACGAAAGGGCCGCGAGGTCTCTACAGGCGCTAATTTCTCACCTCTGCTAATGAAGCAGTGTTTTTTTCCCACTTTACTAGCTCAGATTCATTGTCTTTTATTAATTTGGGGGAATGCTAGCAACTTCTACTAATATTAATTCATGCTAGCAGTTGCCTTTTAGAAAATTACAAAAACTTGTTTTCTAACCGGTTTAAATCATGCTAGAAGCTAACTTTTATTCACATACATCATGCTGTAATCCGGTCCACACAAAACAATGCTAGCAGGTATTTTTATGCTAGCTGCTGTTTTTATCGACACAAAGTTGTCCTAGAAGTTAATGATTCCTTTCAGTAAGTCATGCTAACAGGTATATTACTAGCACCCAAAATCATGCTAGTTACACTACTTGCTGGTTTATCATTTTAAACTAGATCATAATAGTAGCCATTTTAAAATTTATTCTAAATGATTCTGGTTGCATTCATTCGTTCTAGCATCTGTTTTTGACAGCATCTCGTTAGCTACTGGTGTTATAATCACACCACATTTTGCTAGCAACTGCTTTTCTCAGAAATAGACATGGTTTTATGTTTAGCAGCTGTTTTTACATCAGGCTAATCATGTTAAATCATTCATCACAATCATGCTAGCTGTTGCTTTCAAGTCATATTAAATCAAGCTAGCAGTCCTGCCACAAAATAATAGAAGTTGTTTTGTCTTTTAATTAAACCACATCATACCAGAAATCATTTAAGCTAAATCATGCTAGCTGCTGTTTTTTCTTCTTCTTTCTTATTCACACAAAGCCATGCTAAAGCTCTTTTATAATCATGCTAAATCTGGTGTTATTGCAAATGTTTACTAGTTATTAAGCTGAGACTTTAGGGGTCAATTATGTTTTGGATTGCAGTTTTGTTCAACATTAAAAAAATGATTTAGTTTTCAGAAATGTAATAGGTTTTTCATTGCGGCTCAGATTTATTACTTCTTCAGGGTTTTGTTTCACTGTTGCTGGTTAAACTCTGTGTGTGTCTGTGTGTGTGATGGGTCTGTATTGAGTTTCTTACTGAATATTAAAGCTGAGTCTCACAGCTAATATTCTTCTCACAAGCACTGAAAGTCATTCAGGAGTAAAATGAGCTCAACTGGTGGCTCATCTGTAACATCTATCTGACTTTAAGAGCTGGTTTTGCGTACTTTGATCACAAAAGCGTCACACAGTTATAACTAACAGAACAAGTTGAACTTGCTTCACCCTAACGCTGCTTCCACTTAATTCATTTGCAAAAGGGTGTGTCTGTACAAACTAAACATTTGTGTATGTGTGTGTGTAGGTATGTGTTTGGACATAATCATATACAGTGTTTAGATAAAAGCGGTCTGGGCGACTAAAGTTAAAAATGTCCGTCAGTACTTTTGGAGGGGAAGTTCAGAGTCACACACACACAGGCTTAAGTGGATTTTCAGAGCTTTGCATTCAGGTTATCTATATAAATAATAGAAAGGTTTTGCCTGTACATCAGAACTCACTCTTTCAATGATATCTTTATGTTTCATACATGGGAGGACCCGAAATGTCTGTGTGTCTGTCCAGCCGGATTTTGTCACAGCATCACGCAAAAATGTCTGGACAGAATTTAATGAAACGTTTGCAGTACTTAGATATCTGGCTGAAGTTTAACAGAAAAGCTAAACTGGGATTAGTTTATATTTTCATTTTGGCTGAAATAACAGCGCTGAAGTGGTTTAAGTGAATTTTAACGCGCTGGAGTCATTGTAAGACTAAACCTCATCTTTATCCGATCTACTTTTTAGATTTCTCATCTGTGATTCTCTCTCCGATGACCGAACAGGGAGTGGATTTGGCTGATGACGAAAGAACTTTTCTGTATGCACTCTTTCAACCTGGAATAAAAATATCACTGATTAAATTAAGGCTGATCAGCTTATTTTTAGCTTTAACCTTTTAACTATTTCTCCAAACTCTTTAACTGTCAACGACTGGTACTTAATCTAGTTTAAACTACCTGCATGGCACTCACCCTTAAACCCTAAAATTAAAAATCAGATATAGAAAATGCAAACACCTTTACTCACTCACTCACTCACTCACTCACTCACTCATTCTCTACGGCACTTATCTGTCCCAGGGAACTCGGGGCACTAGAAGGTGAGGGGGGGGGGGGATACAACCTGTATAGTGTGTCAATCCACCTCAGGGCACAAGCATACACACACGCTCACACACACGCCATTCAGCCTATTCTGCATGTATTTGGAGATAACTGGTGCACATCTTAGAAGGTAACCAGTGCACACCACCACTACGTTGTTGATTATTTCCCTACAACAGCACGCAACCCAAACAGTAACAAAAAAATTAACCATTGTATTAAAGGTTTATTGATGAAACATGAACCAGAACAGCTGAACAATGAGAATAAACAAGGGTTTATACTATAAGTAATGGCATAAAAGAACTGAAGTGCACACAGGCCTGAGGCAGGGCTTGAACCTTCAACCCTGAAGGCATGATTGCTAACTATGGTGCTAACCACTACACCACCAGTATGTTGCTGTATAAACAGTCTTTGTTGTAATTATCACATTATCACTGCAACTTTGGTTTAGAATTAAAATTGCATCAACATTAATTTTTCAAGTGTGTAAACATAGCACTGGATGCACTACATCCTCTTATTTGTTTATTGTATTTTTTTATTTAATGAGATACTAATTCGAAGTCATGAACTTGTAATGCTAGAGGTAGGTTTTGTTCATTCTTTTGATGACTTTTTATTAAATGAAATGTATTCATTTAATAAAACATTGACTATTTTTTTGTGAATTCGAGGCGCTGTCCTGTAAAGTGTACGTGCCCACATTGTGAAGGACAAGCTGGCCCAGTGCTCATCTGCGACGCTTATAGAGAAATTTGTTCATCATTTTCTCCTTGAAAAATCATCTGTTCTCATCTTTACCTCGGTTTCTGCAGCGTAATTAAATCTGAATTAAATGTGAAGGCAGCTAGTTATCAAACTCTTTTTTTTTTTTTTTTTTTCTTTTTTTTTTTTTTACAAAAGCCTTTAATGGAGTTCACCTTGGCAGAGCTATAGCGGCAACCCAAGGCATATAAAAGGACCATATCTCTGTCAGATGTCAGGATTTTGGACTTTACTCAGTCGTGATGGCTTTACTCTGTGATTTACTGTCCAAGTAAGAGCAAGTTTTGTAGGATGTCCACACTATATTATCAGTGTGATCTGTATCTGACATTAATCTGAACAGATCACGGTCCTCAACTGACCCGCGTGCACAAAGGAACACGTAAGACATTCAAATTAGCTGTAAAATAAGCAGGGTATTCATCTGTTTCTTTGCTTCACGTCTTTAGTGTATATCAGTTTTACGTTAAAGTTTTAGCTTTTCCTTTGGTGCAGCAGCCAGGTTCTCCTACTGCAGCGTTCAGGTTCATGTCTTTTTCAGGTCTTAAGCACAGAGCGTTTGTGATACTCCTTTTTAAATTTGCTTGTACAGCAACATCACGCTAAATTTTATTGACGAGGTCTGTTACCTCACTATGCTGCTACTGGAATCCTTCTTTACTGTCATGTTCCATGACATTTTGATGAAATTGCCCCCATTGGCCTCGGCTTGCTCATCAGGGACAATCTGATCATTTTGATTCATATATATATATTTTGTTCTACATTTCATACTCATTTCCCTAATTTCATTTTGATTTCGCGAAGCTGCTTTGTGACAACGATCATTGTTTAAAAGCACCATATAAATAAAATGAATTGAAAAAAGTGAATTGAATGAATGTCACGTTGGATTGATGTAAAAGCCACTGACTGATTTGTGCAAAATCTCAGAACTTGTATCTGATTCAGGAGGAGGCACGTAAGGAAGTCGTCCAAATCAGAGTGGTAACTAAGGGGCAAGCTCCGGTTCAGAAAACAAAACAAAACAACGACTTCAGCATGGAAATGCCAAAATGTGCAGTTACTCGAATGACCACTAGGAGCTGGCTCCAAAAAGTGAGTCAATCCCCATAGAGCCCCATGTTATAATGTCTAAACTTTATAACAGAAATAAACGATTACAGCCTGGTACAAAAAAAACAACAGTTTTAGTCTCCATAGCTAGATTTCCTGTTTGTGAAAACTGTACAGGGAGTGAACTTTGATGTTACTCATCTACAATTATATTAAGCTGGAAAATAAGACATAATTAAGGGTGTCGGTGATTTGAGTGACAGCTCCATCACAAGTGTCGAACCGCTAGCTGTCTGCTATACAGCACTTTAGCAAACCAGCAAGTGGAATCATTGTAGTTTAACTCACTGCAAGAAATATAGGAGTTGACACGGGACAACGTGTAGGTTATGGATGATGGTGTTCAATCAAATGCAGTGTAACATTAGCATATAAAATAACGTTAGCCAGCGTAGCATTTTAACTCAGCTTGCTAGTTTGTGGATGGTAACTGATGTGAGTAGGTGTGTTCCAAACGACAGCCTGCTCCATTTGTTCCTGCCATATGCCTAATCTCTCGTTTAACCAGGGGTTTGGGTGGAGTCAGCTCCTGCTAATATGGCGAGGACCAGAGTTTACGTTAGTAACCTTTAGACTCCAGGTGATTTGTGCTGTTCAAACTGTTATAAGAGAAATAACTCTGAGTCAGATATGATCAAAAAGTCAGATTTGGTCCTCTTTTGCTTTCCTCAGCGTAGCCGTTATCGAGTATTCTGCTGCTTCATAATACTGACGCATCGCCACAACATCCATATGCTTTTCTGCTTTTTTTCCCCCCTGAACAAATGTGAATAAAATTCACCGCACAGAAATGGAAATTCATGAACGTGTGAGATGAAAGATGTGTTTGTTTCTGGTAGCAGTTGTTTCTCAGTACTAGCTGGCATGAAGACTAAATCTGCATGTGTGAGACGCTAGAAAACAAGACGTTGGAATGTTCTGTGTTTGTCTGTGAATAAATGGTGGAAATTATTAAGCAGAACTTATTTGCATCGTCTTGCGGGTTATTTGCTGTTGCTGTCTGCTGACGCATGCTAGTTTTTTTTTTTTTTTGTCTTAAACCCGTTCTTTCTCTTTCTAGCCACCTTTGTAACACTCTTGTATAATATTTGAGTAACAGTACTCTGATGCACGGTGGCATCTACTCTTGCATATGGATAGAATGTTGGTGTTCTACTGCAGGGCGTTTGCTCCTCTCTCTAGCTGTGTGTGTGGAGGAGAATCAGTGCTGAAGTGATTATGCTGCGTTTTTCAGTAAGGAGGAGGAGGAGGAGGAGGAGGAGGATAAGGGGGTGGAGGAGATGAGGAGGAGGAGGAGGAGGCAGGACCCTTTTGCTCTGTGACAGGACTGCTTAATGATTTCCCTTTTGCGGTGAGGCTCGTGCGCAGTGAAGCCGCAATGGACCAAACCGGCCAGGAGGTGTGAAAGCGAGCAAGAGATGGAGGGGGTTGGGGGGGGGGGGCAGTTTTAGCAGAAACACTAGTTTACAATCTGCTTCCTGCACCATTCATCTTCCAGACATTACATTAAACACTATGGTGAAGAATTTCTGAATGAAATAGTGAGATAATTCTTTTTTAGGTTGGTTATGTCAGATTGTCCACCAAGCAGGAACCTCAGCAGTGTCATGGCACCATCACGTCCACCATGAGCGATGAAGGCCACGCCAGGCTAAGAACACATTGTTTTGTACTCGGTGGGCAATAATAGTATACGGGGGAACAGGGCAGCGTGGAGAGAAAAAAACAACAACAACAAAGGCAGGATTGACGGCAGGACACAGTGGGGTCCTGTGTCTGACGCTCAGAGGCCGTTCCATCAGACATGATTAAACGGGTGATATTTAAACCCCAGAGCAGTCGCAGAACGCATTGACATTCACAGGCGAGATGATGTGCATTCACCATAACGATGTGCGATAAACAACATGCTCGAGCGAGCAGATACGGTGTGCGAGAGAGAGGACGCAGCGGACCCCCGGGCAGAGGTGGCGCGGGATCTAGCGTCAGCATGGGCATCTGTTGCGGCTGCTTACCTCCGCAAGATGATAATCAGGATCAGCAGGGGGTCCCGGTTCATCTGGAGGTTATCAGTGAAGAAGGGGATGAAAGCTCCATAGTGGAGGAAAGGTAACGTGGTTAAGATCGATGCAGCGCTTTATACCTTAATCAAAAGTTTTCTTTCCTCATTTTTTTTTTCTTGAAGCTGTGAGTCCTTCAGTAACCTCTAACTGGAGCTCGCTCGGGTTTTATTCCCAGTGCTGAATCAGAGATGACAGAATATCTACCGCATTCTGTCCAAAAAAAATAAAAAAACCTCCCAGCAGGCAGAGATTGCATTTTAAATTGCACCAGAACTCATCTTTGCCCTTCTGAAACCTAGCGAGAGAAAAAGACAACATGATCCGTGCTCGGTGAAGCCGAGGCCGTTCGCCTCGTAAACAATGTGCGCTGTTTGTTCCGACTTTCCAACTGTTAGGTTGGTGGGATTTCTGCGATTCAGACTATGACAGGAATCCGGAGTTTCTTTCTGTCCTGCTGAGGAGAATTATAATGATGACGACTGAAAGGCCTTCGTTGTGTGAGTGAAGGATTGTGGGTTTGATCCTTACGGCTTATTATTGCTTAAATATGTGCGCTCTTTGTAAACTCTAATATCTCAAATAAATCCTGAAATCACAATGCGCTTATGTGGATATTTAATCTTTCTTCATTAACAGATCGAACTTAAACAGATTTGTTAATATGTGTGTGATTGAGGAGATTGAAGGAGTCTCCAGTGTCAGCGCTTTTGAAGTTTTCAGGGCGGAGTTTACACTTTGCAGTTCCTCAGGAACAAGCTGTGATTGTTTTTGTCTTATTATATAAAATATATTTGCCCCCTTCATCATTTAAAATAAAAAAAAAAACTTAAATAATTGACAAATTTTTATATTACACAAAGATAACCTGAGTAAATAGAAAATACAGATGATTTCATTTATTAAGAGAAAAAAAAGCTGGCCTGGCCCAATGTGAAAAAGTAATTGCCCCCTAAACCTAATACAGTCTCGCAATCAAGCGTTTGTGATTACTGGCATTGAGTCTTTCACATCACTGTGGAGAGATTTTGGCCCGCTCTTCTTTGCAAAATAGTTTGAATTCAGTCACATCGGATGGTAGGGCTGTGCAATATGGACAAAATAATCATATTGCGATTTTTTTTTTGAACGAATATTGCGATTGCGATTTTACCTTTTTTTGCTTTTTCAAACAAGCTACATACATACAGTACATTCTAAATGTGTTCAGTGCACAAGAAGTGCATAACAAAACATTTCACAATGAAATAACATAGTATTAAGTTTAATAAACAAAAATGTAGTAAAATTGTCTTTAAAACAAACATAAAATAAATGAAGATTAACTAACCTCACCTCTAGTTAATAACATACTGGACACAGTAGTACTAACTGCTTGATAAACAAAACTGTAATAAATTGTCTTAAAAACAGACAACATGAAAAAAATAAAGATTAACTAACCTCAATTCCAGTCATAACAATAAATAAAAACTAACGTAAATCAAAACCAAAAAAAGGTTCCATTGTGGTGATAGACACTCGTTGCTCTTCACAAAGTCCCCATGATGCTAAAGCTTCTTTTCACAGCTTAGCTGTAATTGCCCAGTGCGCTGCGTCAGCTCTGATTGGTTAACATATTAAAATCATGCGAACAAGAACGTATTCTGAATAAAAATCTAAATAAATTAATAGATAAAATTGCAGCCTTACGCGGTTTAGAAATTGCATGTGCTTAAATGGCGATTGCGATTAATTGCACAGCCCTATCGGATGGTTTGCAAGCGTGGACGGCCTGTTTAAGGATCGCTTAAGCAAGGGAGCAATTACTTTTTCACATAGGACCAGGTAGGTTTGGAAAGCTTTTTTCTCTTAATAAAAGAACTCATCATTTAAAACTTGCGTTTTGCATTTATTTGTGTAATCTTTGCGTAATATTAAAAATTGTTTGATGATCTGAATTATTTAAGTGTGACAAATATGCCAAAAAAACAGGAAGGGGGCAAATAGTTTTTCAGTGTATGTCGATCCGTTTTTCTTGGAACACACTGGGCGTCTGTGTGCACGTGTGTTTCCTGTGTTTTTGCTCCAGGATGTAAAGTCTGGACCGGTTATTTCGTTCCTAAGCGCTTTTTTATTGACGAGATAAATGCGGCAGGTTTTGATTCAATCAGACTAAATGGTGTGTGCGTGTGCGTGTGCGTGTGCGTGCGTGTGCGTGTGCGTGTGCGTGTGTGTGTGTGTGTGTGTGTGTAAGCAGACTCAGACACCTTTTAGAAGCAGTTGTTTATAAGGTCATTTGCGTTAGTGTAGTGTTGGCGAAAGGGCGGCGTTTCGCCCGAGTGCAGATTGTAACGTCTGTGCAGGGACGTGTGGAAACATTTCACCCCGCTGAACTTTGACCCTGTGATGTTTTATAAGCGAGTGGAACGCAGGAAATATGTGCAGCCCGGAACAATATAGTGCACAGGACGTCAATGACTGAGACCAGAGCAACTGATTGGTGCAATTTATGTCTTTAATTGTGCATGGTTTAGCTATCTGGCCTTCCAGCACACACACACACACACACACACACACACACACACTAGAGCAGGGCTGATCAGGGGAGTAACAGCCCGGAGCGATGTACAGGGCAGGTTTTAAAACCGGTGTGAAATATCTGCGCTGAGAGGACAAAGTGATTTCCGTCGGAATGAATCACCCGCCTGCCTGAGCGCTCGAGCGATCCGCCGCGACCCGCTGCTCTTCCTCCGGGGGCCACCAGGGAATGCTGTTGAATCTGTTTGACATTTCAGACTCGACTCTTGTGTGTTATCATGGCACACCGCTGAGTGATGAGTGATAAGTCCTCGTCTGGGATTTATTTAGGCTGTTTTATCTCCACGTCTCACCTCCACCGTCACCTCCTGTACGAGCCACCAGTAACGCCTGCTACATCACCTCGCTCGACTGTGTAAGCTGCTGATCTCTCAATCATGTTGTTTGGCACCATGGTGTCCAGCGGGTATTTGTTTAATGCGGAAGGTTACACGGTACAGCAAGGTCAAATTATAATAAGTTGAACATGGTTTAGCTGCAGCTACTGGAACAAGCTGAAGATTTGGCTCATGATATTTTACCTGGTCTAGAAAACGCAAAGTATCACTAAATTAAGATTCTCATTTCTCTTAAGATATTACAGCCTGATACTACAGTTGTTTATATCATTTTTTTCTTCTCATTAATCTTCACTCAGTGGCCCATAATGACAAAATGAAGCCGGAATTTTAGAAATATCTTTTAGGTATAAAACTCTTCGTCAGTGCAGTTTAATTTTGCATGGTATTATATTTCAATTTAAACATTTTGTAATCTATAAATGAATTTATCACTTTCTATAATTTGTATTTATTTATACATGTATAAAATATGACTATACTCCATTTAACATAATTTAAATTATTTGTTTGTTTGTTTGTTTATGAAAAAAAAATCACATTTATCTTCCAAATAAAAGAGAAAATTACAAATCTTTAAAAACATCAATGAAAAAATAAATACTAAGGAAAGAATTTGAACATCAGCTGCTTCCAGTAAATGTTGAATTATTATAATTTGTAATTATTATAATTATATAATTATAATATCATTTTTCTCAGAAAATGTTATTCTGACCTAATTTCTCCCAATATTAATATTGTATTGTTGCACCGCTCAGCTCTATTTAGCATATTTATAATTTATAAAAAATGATTAAATACACGACAGACAATAAATGTATTTTTATTTCATGTAAAGCGTAAAAATTATTTATATATATATATATTGGAAATCCATATTGAAATACTTTTTCTAAACTCCATGAAATCATCCCTGTAAGAAGAAAAGTCACAGTGTTGAAGCTCAGAAATCTTGTCTACTCTAGAAATCGGTTCATCTCGAAGCGTCTCATGAGCTCGGTCGTCTTCTCAGATCAGCCCCGCGTCCTCGAGCTCCACACTTACACCCACAGGAAGGTTCCGGTTGCATCTGCAAAAAAGAGCAAGATCATCAGTTCCTGCTACCCGGGACTGCTTGGATGATCCTTCATCAGGTGTAACATGATCAATGCATGGAGACATTCCTGAAAGCCTCCCGTCTCTGCTCCTTCTCCTCCTGTACTCTGTCTCTATCCTCGCTGTTTCCTTGAGCGCTCCTAAGGGAGGTGGAGAAGGTGCTGACGGGGTGAGAGTAGCCAGACTGAGGATGTAGCAGAACTCAATCTAACACTCGAGATATCTGCAACAGCAATGCAAAAGCTGCAGAGTTTCCAAGAATACATCAGAACCCGCAGTAGGTAAAGGTCACGGCTGGCTCGGGTCTCGGCTGGACGCCGGATATTTCTGGCTCGCGAGGGTCAGGGGGTTGGCATTCACCTTCGCTCCTTTGCAGACAACGGCATTGTGGATTGTTTTGTATTGTGGATGTGTTTGCTGGAGACTAAATAAGACTCAGAGTAACGTGAGGAGAAACTCGGGTATTTAGGAGACCTGAGCTCGGGTTTGAAGGCCAGGTAAGATGTTAAGAAGTTTCTCAGTGGTTCTTTTTGGTACTTAATGCTTTTAACATTTCTTTTTTACTCTTTAAAGTCTTTCAGATCAAAGAGCACTTTAGTGTTTTTTTTCACAGAGAAAGTCTTTGGGAAGGTGCTCTGTTTCGTAAGCTGGGCTTTATGTAATGTCCATGGACAGAAGTTATTGATCTGAGGAGAAGGACACAGAGTCAGCTGACCATGTTCATTAAAGCATCATTAATTAGTGATTTGACTTCAAAGCAACATGTAGCAGTTTTCAGACTTTAACCCAACATCACATGAATGACTTTTCATTCAGACTATATTTAATTTAATTTTACTATCAGATATATTCTTTTTTTTTATATATTACAACACTTGGGGTTATTAAAATACTTTCTATTCTCGCTTCAACATCAGCATCATACAGTAAATGATTGTAAATGTTCACAGTGTGGACCTAAAGGTATAATTCTAATAATCATATTCTGTTTAATAATTCGGGATAAAACCAGAGTGGAAATCTGTACTGACTCTAAATTCTAGAACAAAGTAAGTTTTAAAAAACAGCACGGTTGATTCATTCTCTAGAGCAGCAGCTTTGACAGAAGTCCAGGTTTATTAATATCCCTGTTCTTATACATTATCGTTTCCATAGTAACCGCTCGTTCGTGTACTGCAGATGCTCCACATAAACGGATTAAAAAACGTATATTTGTTGATTTGTGACAAGATGTTATAGTTAACATTTATGGAAGTTTTTTTATGGATTCTTAGACATGTTTTATGACATCTTCAGGAGTTTACACACCTTATTAATGTCACAAGAGAGAAACAAGAGACTGGGAAAGGAGTGAAGGTTTATAGCTGCTATAGTGTAAGCGAGAACAAGAACTACATTGTTTCATGGATGTTTTGCAACATTATTTGAGCTGATTGAGCTCAAAAACCTTTTGATGTCAGTCATAACTTTGCTATTTTGGTTATTTTTGCTTTAACTCTTCGACAGTGTGACACATAGACTGTCGATTTGATTGCGTTCCGTTTTTGGCCATTGACACTTTCGATTCGATAACAGTAATGTTTAGTGTCTGATTTGCTTCAAACAGTTACATTTCTTATAGGATTTACAGTACAGAGTTGACTCAGCATACTGTATGAATTTAATTCGTTCTGGAGGCAAAACGCATTTTCCCATAGGAAGTGAAGTGAAATATAAAATAAATAGATATTAAACCTCACTTAACCTTAATTTATGATTCCTCTCGGCACCGGCTGCTTTAAAAACCCACCTGAAAGTGGCTCCCTTTTCTTCTTGCTACGTCTTCACTAAATCTTGCACAAAATGCCAAAAAAATATGTTAACTCACTTCGCTTGGCTTTCCAAGTCCAAGTTGTCCAAGTTTGACACAAAGAAGTTTTGAACGGCTGCTGGACGTTTGCACAACTAAGCCGCACCTTCGGTTTGGGTCGATTCGTTCACTCGTATCCCGAAAATGCTTTGTATGCCGTGGCAGATTTCTTGCAAAATTTCAGACGACAATGTCGAAAATACGACAGGTATCTATTATGCCTTGTATAACAAGTTGTTGAACTGTCTTATATATGTCATATTGTATTTTATGCAAAACACTCCAGTCCAGTAGGTGGCACTGTTGCACAAACCGCACATAAAGTAGAGAAAGTAGAAGTGAAATGTGGAAGATGGAAACAATATGCATTTTCGCCAGAAACTGTGGTATATTTTCAATGAATTTGTCAATTTCAGAGAATTTGAGGTCTGAAAGTTTACCTACACGGTTCAAAAAGTTTGAAAACTGCTCCATCGATTCACTTAATTGATTAAACTGATCAACAAAAGATCGATTAAACTGCATAATCGCTTAAATCACAGCGCTCTATACAACAAGTCTTTTATTCTTATTCTTTCTGTCATGCTGAGCGTGCTGAACTCATTCAAACCCTCGGTCTCCTACGTGTCTCTAATTTGTTGAGAAGAAAATCAAAAATTTAAATGTTAATAAAGAGAAAGGATTCAAACGATGAACTTTGAACTCGTTCGTCTCTCAGGGAATAAAGCCGTCAGGAACACCAGCTTATAAAGCGAGCGCTGCGACGTTACACTCAGTGACGCGAGACACGCGGGGAGGCTGTGTATAAACATAACGTCCCCGTCACATGATTCATTCCCGCTCGTCCCCTTTCAGGCCGCTAACACAGCGGCACAAATCACTCCTGGCAGTGACAAACGAGCTCTTTACTTCCCACGACACCCCGGTCAAAAAAAACCAACAACAAGTGTCTTTGTCCCTCCTGCTGACCTGACAACTGTTTTATCATCTGGGGACATCATGAAACGACGTCTCGAACAGACACAGAGCTGATGAAAGGAAAGAAATAACGGGATGTGACAGGATCATCAGGATACAGTTATTTATGAGAGGCTGCAGTAAAGCATTTCCATGAAAGACCCGACGGCAAACGATTGATCGGGTTGGTATAATACAGTGTGTAGACCTGCGTGTGTGTGTGTGTGTGTGTGTGTGTGTTTGAGAAAGAGAAGGTCAGATCTAAAAAAGTGGCACGAATTGTAGAGCACATTTATGTACATTTCCTGATTTTAATAAAAGTAAAAGAAAAAGTTTTTTTAGATTTAGAAATGTTCTCCAGTCACATCTCCGTGATGTTACGTTGTTAAGCTCATCCACACAAATCAAATTTTGCTTTTCACGCTGAATTAAAACACTTGTGTCATATTAAGCAACAAAAAGTGTCGTCAGCCAATCAGATTGCAGCATTTCAAACTGAGAAAACTGTGAAATTGTACGGTTTTATTTCTAAAAAACCCACATTTTCTCATTTTCTCAATCTCATTTATCTTTTATCAAATTATCTTTGATGGATACAAACAATTTTTTTCATTAAAATATTTTACATAGGAAAATGTTTTTTCTTAACCTTTGCTTCTTATGCATCACTTAAGTGAATGTAAATTCGGATGTTTACAAGATGTATTCACACGGTTTATTTATATCTATTTATTATATATTTTTTTTTACACTTTCCATATGGCATTGACGTGTAAACACATGAGAGAGAAAAGAGAAACCGTATTTTGATTCAACCGTCTGTCTGCACATATGGTGGTGTTGACGAATAAAAAAAAAAACCTTGAAATGTGTGTATAAGGAGACTCATGTGAATCTCGATTAATTGTTTTCAAATAAGCAATAATTACGCAATATCAGACTCGAGGTTGAATATCAGCACAGCTGTGATGTGGCTGTAGGCACGAGGTCGCAGCCGGGTATCGTCACTTATATTCAGTACGACAGCACGACCTCGAGTGTGATATATCGCTTTTATACAACAGGTTCACAGACAGATTTATTATCAATTATGATTTGTTTCTTTATTTAACCAGTTATTTTGCGCCACCCACACATTTCCTTCACGCCTGGTGGAACTAACGAACTGCGTTAGTGTAATTAACAGGAGGTGAGTGTAGCGTTCAACTCTTATCAGTTCTCTGTATCCAAAAGGTGAGGAGAATAAACCATGAAGGTGGTGGACAGTCCTGAGAAACTCACCAGATTTCCCTTTTTTGTCATATTGTGTGTAATTTAATGATGCAAGAAAGCAAATGAGAATAATAATTCTAGATATTTATTGGCCTATTAAAGTAGGCGGAGTCAGTGTGGGTCTATGGTAGCAGATGTTACTGGAAGACTTACACGCCACGCCACGTCTACACGCCATGTTTACTTTACAGGTCAGTTTGTCATTTTCTGCTCCAGGGTGTTTTGTGGGTGGGGTTAAATCCTAACCTGCCATGAAGCGGCTCAGTGATTGGTGTTTACTGACATGAGTATGAAGAGAGTCGAAGAGGGACTTTTATAAATCTGATGTGATTTTTTTTTTCCTCTGTTCAGTCTTAAAAGACTAAATGATGCCACTATAAAGAAGAAAAATGAAGCCTGAGGCTGGGCAGATGAGTGACGGGTAAAGGCTGTCAATCATTATGACAATATTGATTTCTGGAAAACAACACCTGGCAGAAAATCGCCATGTACAGTCTAATACAATTTCTAATCTCTCAGGTTTTTATGGTTTTATGGATGCTTTAATAAATCATGCAATTGGCTGGATTGTAACAGGAAGTACATTAATATCTTTATCTTTAACTTTGACACACTGATATTTGTTTAAGTATATTATAAGGCATGTTGTGAGCACGATGTGTAGCAATAAGGGCAAAGCAATTTTAATACTTGTAATAATAAGGATAACAACAATAATAATAACAACAACAACAACAATAACAATAATAATAATACATTTTATTGCAAGCACCCAAGGCCACTTTACATTGCACATAAAAGGTAAGAAACCAAGAACAAAATCAATACAAAAATAGTAGACAATCAAGATCACCAACATTACATATAGTATAAAATGAGTAAATCAGTGAAAGTTGACAATCCATATGTAGAAGTCAAATAACCAATATAAGTAGTAAAACAAACAAACAAACAAATAAATAAATAAACAAATAAGTAAAATTATATAAAACAGACACTAAATTTGATATGGTCATTTTAAATGATTTTTTAAATCTAAATACTAAAATCTGTTTCTTTAGGCATAACAGCAAACAATCCAATGAGGAAATTATGATTATTATTATTATTATGTAGCATAAGGAACGGAAACTAACCTGTTCATGGATTTTCCACAGCGCTGAAAGTAACTACAGTATAAAGGTGTTAATATTATGATGTGTTGTTAATAACAACGACCTTTAGTTAATAAAACACTTGCTGTTGTATGTCTTATTTGGTAATAGAGGTAGCTTTGTGCTTAATAAACTCGGTGTGTGTGTGTGTGTGTGTGTGTGTGTGTGTGTGTGTGTGTGTGTGTATAACAGTGGTGGTGTGGTATTGATTTTAGTCACGTTTGCTGATGATCCATTAATCAAGAGCTGATGTTTAGCAGCACCTGTCTGCAACTTACCCTCTTAAATCCTGTGGAAGGGCTGTTTAGTGTATTTCCCACATGTTGTTTCTTTTTGCTTCATTTTTGTTAAATAAAAAATGGCACGGTGAAAAAAGTTGATGTTCGAGTACATGTGAAGTTGAATTAAAATGAAAAGAGGGGGGCACTAAGTTTTGCACATTACTGTATACAAGGTTTGAGTGTGTGTGTGTGTGTGTGTGTGTGTGTGTGTGTGTGTGTGTGTGATGAGGAGTATGGGATCACCTTGTGTTCCCCCTGTGAAGCTCCTCTTGGCTCTCGAGTCGTTTGTCACCCAAAGCGCCGATGATGTCGTGTGTAATCATGTCATGCTGAGCTCGAGTGCTGAAAAACGTTTTTTTAACTGTCCGCATGTGATCAATATCAACTATATGGTTAAACGTATGTGCACCCCTGATCCCTGTAATTGTGCAACATTTTAGTAAATTGTCCTTCAATGGAAATAATGGACCCAGATCTGTTCCAGTATTAATGATGCTTCTGCGAGGTCCGCAAATTCAGCTTGATGAAGAACTCGAGTGTCCTGCACAGAGCCCTGACTCAACCTAACCCAACCCCACTGAACACCTTTAGGATGAACTGGGATTGAAACTGGAGCTTCATCGACATCCTAACATCACCTGCGCTCACTAATGCTCTTGTAGAATGTCCTAGAACATCTAGTGGAAATCCTGCACTGAACAGTGGAGCGCATTTTAACAGCAAACACACGGGAATAACTCTGGATGTTCAACAGGGACATATGGGAGTGTTGGTGTGATGGGGTGCACATACTTTTGAGCATGTACAGTAGTGTACAGCATGAATATATAGTTGGTTTCAAACTGACATCACAAACTGACATCAATACCATAGTGCTGCATTACATCACTCAGACGTAACTGTAGCAGAAAGTGTTGCGTGTTAAAGTGTTTATTAATAATTATATAAGCCTTCACGGAAAGCTAGGAAACAAAGGATGATTGGCAGTATTTATTTTTTTAGATCAAACTTATTTTAAAAATAAACAAATACTTAAATAATTGACTTTACATAAATTTCTGAACATGTGTATTATTATTATTAATATATTATATATTATTATAAATTGCAGCTTTTTGCGATTAAGTAATTGCACACGTCCATATCGTGATGTAGATTTTTATGCGATTAATTGCTCAAACCCTTTTTGGTGGAAGAGTCGATAAATTTTTGGATAAATTTGCATCTGTAACTTGTCTATTCTACAGCGAAACAAAATGAAACAAAAATCACGTTAGCTGAAACTCAGCAACTTCAAAGGAATATTTAAACTCCACCCACTTTGCAATCACTTCAGTCATCTAACACTGAAAACTTGTTTCCTGCTTTACGTCTAATTATAATAAAAGTACGTCTATTGATAATAAATATATAATAAACTCTATTACCACACTAACAATAGCTTTACAAAGTTAAACATAGAGGAAATAGTTCAAAGATGAATAATTGTTGGTTATTGATTTATTTTACACTATAATTTTTTGTATTTCATATATTTAAAATTTTACATAATACTTCATTTCCTAACAGTGTGTGGTCTTTTCCGGATTAAACATTAAATAAACACATACAGTACATTTTCAACAAAGCTTTAAATTCCCTTTATAATAAAGAATTGAATTAAAGACGCACCTGTATGTACAGTTAATGATATGATCCTCATTTGCATACAAATATGACAGCAATCAAGAAGCTAAGATTAATTGTGATATCTACTGTATTTTATTTTGTGTGTGTGTTTTGCAAGTTACATCTAGTCATTCTTGATCTCCTGCTCTCTCTGTCTCGAGCCGTGTGATATAACCGCGTTATGATTTGATCATTGTTCTGATCCGCGTCACTTTCTCGCCTCGTGGCGTCGGGATGCCGTAGCGACCGCAGCAGCAGCAGTGAGTCCGCCAAAGCAGAGCCTCTTACGTCATCAAGCCGGTGACGAAGCCGAGCTCCAGGAGCTGCAGGGGAGCTTGTGTGTGTGTGTGTGTGTGTATTAGTGTATGTACGCCGCCTCTTCATCCTCTTCCTGTTTCCCTTCCTCGCTATGACTGTGTGTGTGTGTGTGTGTGTGTGTGTGAATGTGTGTGTGTGAGTTTTTAAATGAAGCTCAGAGTATCTGGTGTGCAGCAGCAGCAGCAGCAGCTCAGCTCAGTCTGCACTCCTGCAGCGAGACATGTGGAACCAGCAGGGCTACTCGGAGTATGCGCTCTACCCGGGGCAGCCCTTCTGCAATGTGACGTACAGGTGTGTACATTCGTTGTGTGTGTGTGTATCTGTGTGTGTGTGTGTCTGTGTGGTGAGTGATGTTTTAGATGCTTTTCCTGCTTTGATGACGAAGTGTGTAACCTGGTTTACTCGTTGTTTATTCTGAAACGCTTCATTATTCATTTATGAGAAGATGTTTACTAATGTTGTGATCAGCATAGCGTTTGGTTTGCAGGTGTTTTTCCCGCCGGTCTCGAGGGGCTGGGTCTAATTATTCATGCAGTCAGGCTGGACGATATGATAAACACACCATATCACGATAATTTATCACAATACACTTTGCGTAGTGAAATTGTATAATGAATAAAATTGCGCGCGTGTGCTGTTTTAGTTCAATATTTAACAACAAAGTGGTGCGATGAAGAATTATATTTCCTATGACTGCACGTCTCTTGAGTGTTTGTTTTATTGCTTATTATTTATTAAAGAAGGAAACGCTTTTTATATGTTGACATTTATTTCTAGTTCTTGTTCTCACTTACGTTATAGCAGCTATAAATCATTGTTCCCTTACCAGCATCTTCGTTTTTTTGTTTTCTAATACGAAAATAAAACTACAAATCCTTCTGTCCTATAGATGTCAGAAAAGTTGAAGGTGAAGCCTGAGCTTTACACGCTGACACTGGAGACTCCTTCCATACAATTTGTATAAACATCCAGTGACGACGGCGAGCCGTTGCTATAGAAACAGTAACTTTGATGTTAAAATGAGCTCATTAACATAAATTAAGCTGTATAGTGCATGGTACTACTGTCAGAGCAAACTAATCAACACCGTGTTCATCTTCTGACCGATCAGAGTCCAGGATTCGGCAGCGCCTCAGTACCAACTACCTGATAAAACATTTGACTAACTGGGACTCCATTTTTCTTTTCTGTTTATATCTCGCTTGTGATATTTTCCCTCCATGATATCACTATCCTTTGAATTACACACAAATTCCAAACCCTTCCACGAGCGGCCACTAAACCAGACAAACCCTCTCCAGGTGCCTCCACATCCCCGGGCTGTTTATCTTTCCAGCCAAAGCTTAAATGCAGGATTATTCTCAGAGGGAGCTGGAGATTGCGAGAGGAGCTTCGAATACCAGCATGGCATGGCAGGAGCTTCCTAGAAAGATTGCTGTAAAATTCCAGGAAATGTGCCGTACTGGAACGTCCTGTCTGTATAGAGGGTGAACGAATTCCAGGCAGGTCGGGTTATTTTCCTGTGCGCGAAGCTTAAGAGGAAACCTGACAGCCGCTCTACGGCATCGTTTCTGTGCCTTAGACTCGCTCGTGTCCGTGCCGCTGGAGAAGCTCCATATCTGACATAAATAATGGAGTTATTGTCACATGACTCGGGTAATTCTCCAGTGTGTATTGATCAGCTGACTTCCGTACAGGGCTAATTAATCCAGGCTTTTTACACACTCGCATGTGGTTCGCACCATCCGTCAAAAGGAAACTCTTCAGTTGGAATAGAAACTTGTGCGTGTATACGTTTCTTTTGAAATCGAGTGAAATATAAAGTAAAATTTCTTCAAACACAAGGTGTGATGATGGAGGTCGTCGCTCTGTCTCCTGTCTGAGGCAGTTCTTTTAGTCTGATCTGTTGTGTGGACTCTTTGCTTGGGCTCGGTTGACTCAGCTCTGAGTCAGCTCTGAGTCGGGTTTTTGAGACACTTGGGTAAGTCAACTCTTTGAGTCAGATCATTAAATTCAGCTTTTTTGAGTCAAAGCGTTTAAGTCAACTCTTTTGAGTCAGATCATTGAAGCCAGCTGTTTGAGTCAGTTCTTTGAGTTGGTTTATTTCAAGTCAGATCATTTGAGTCGGCTCTTTGAGTCAGATGATTTAAGTCCGCGCTTTGAGTCAGCTCTGAGTCTTGTGGTATTCTTATAATTTATCACACTGATATTATATCATCTTATACCACAGCACGGTTAATCGCTAACATCTGATTGGTCAGTCGGTCTGTAGCTCTGTAGTTCCGGTTGTAACATTAATACCAGGTTAGTATTAATATCCTTATGTCCTAGCATGTTACTGTTTCCGTAGTAACAGCTCCTTCACAGAAACGTGTATGCAGATGCTTCACGTGATCTAAGACATAATAAGAAACAGACTTTGGTTGACCAGTCTGGCCTTTGGTCCCTGCAGACATGGGTGAGCCTTGGGTTCTCATGATCCTGTCACCAGTTTACTGATGTATAGTTGAAGATGGATGTTGTTCTGTTCTCCTGGCCGTGGTGTTGATGTTGTGGCTGATCAGTGTAAAGGGAAAAATGTTTATTATTGAATGTGAATATATATATATATATATATATATATAATATATATATATTTTATTTCATTAACAATTACAAACTCTCATTGGAAGCAAACCTGTATATGTACTGTATATATGATTGATTTACAATATCTGTCAATCAGGGACCCCCGAGATGGTGCTATCATGATACCCAGGTACTGATTTGATTTGTATCACTTTTTTATAGAATATATCTCGTATATAGTATAATATATATAATATTTCTTTCACTATTATAGTCTGATATTTCTTCATATTGCTCACTAAAGTTATGACAAAATAGTTGGAGCTTAAATTTTTTTGTATGCAATACTCAAGAAAATTACAACATCCAGTCCAAAATTGCTAAATATTTTGTACAAATACAGTCAGAGCTAAGTGGCAAAGTGTGTTCTGGTCTGTGATTCGACTACAGGACATAACTCGTGTGTGTGATGTGAGTTAATTGGTTGGTTTTTAATGTATTTTTGGGACAGAAGGAAACAGCTGCATTTGTCAGGAGATATTACATACAGGTACATACAGTAGGTTTGTGAACTTGAGTGATGTAGCTGAGGTTGAGGAATGTCAGAGCCAGGAGTCACACTGCCCAGGGTGCCAATGTGCCAATGAGACTCATATCTCATTAAATGGGGTCACAGTTAGTCAAGTAATAATAATAATTATTTAAAATAATGTTAAGAAAACATTGCAGCGATCCGCTCGGAGTACAGCGAGTTGTGTTCTCGCGCTGTAGACCTGATGATGAATGTGACCTGCTGGATAATGAGGCATCAGCATTCGGCAGCTTAGACCACCCAGTGTGTGCAGACGTGAAGTTCTCTAGCAGAGGCAGAGTGAAAGAGAGCGCAGATCCACGTGGTCAGTCTCTCCGGATCTCTCTGCATCCGAGTGTGAGCCAAAGAGCTGACTCTGCGCGTCGAGAGATGAGGAGAGAGGAGGAAAGAGGAGACCGTGTGTTCCTGCATTCAGAAAATTCTTCTGTATTTCCTGCCAGGAGAATGTAATGAACAGGAGAGCGACACTGACGGAGCGGGTTGGGGTGCGTCGGGGTATAAAACCCTTCCCGGCATCTATTCATTAGCTTATGATGCTTCTTCCTATACAGGTTAAAGTCTCAATATAGATCTACTCCTGTATTTTATTTGTCATGCATCACAGTTTGGATGTATCACAAATCTATAAGCAGCTTGTGAAGATGAACTGCAGTAATGCAGCAAAACGAGCTGCAGTGTGTGAGACTGCAGTAAAAGTTCAATATAACAGACGCACTCTTAGTGACTGCTGCAGTTAGTGTGATGCAGCTGTCGATACGCGCTGCAGTCGCTCCGGTTTCCCTGCACTCGCTGTACGCCATTAAACAGGACACTGACTGCGGGCGTTTCCGCCGGCCGCGCTTATTACTGTACATGCTGCATAGTTACTGCTTTTAATACACACCTCTATTGCTTATTAAGTAAACTGTTCCACTTTAAGGGAAAATAAATCACAATGAAAATAAATTAAATATAAATTAAGAGGCTAAGAAGCTAAATATAAATTAAGAAGGCTACAGTAGTTTCTGCTGGAGAATAAGGGCTGGTACATTCTTAAATGTAATAATGTGTTTATTTATTTAATACACACCTCATGTACTTACTTTTTGTTTTTGTAAATTTAAGTTCAGGAGTAATTATGTGTGTAAAGCTCAAGTATGTGTGTGTGTGTGTGTGTGTGTGTGTGTGTATTTTGCATGTTCTCTCTGTGGGTTTCTTCTGCGTGCTCCGGTTTCCTCCCACAGTCCGAAGACATGCAGATTAGATTAACTGCCATTTCCGAATTCATTGTAGTGGGTGAGTGTGTGCTTGTGTGCCCTGTGGTGTACTGGCACCCGTACAGGGTGTGTACCCTGGGATAGACTCCTGGCCTCCGGTGGCCTGTACAGGATAAGCGCTATAGAGAATGAGAGAGAGAGAGAGAGAGAGAGACAGAGATGATGTTACAATATGTTATGGTATAATATCGATCACTCGTCTGAGTAAACAAATCGATGATCGATTGATTAATAAAAATCTATCCCGCCACCATTCACTATTAATTGACCCAGAGTACATTACACATACATACATGCATCATCTAGGATTACTCACATAAGCATCTATTTTTAAATATAATAATGTTACACACACGGCATAGCGCCAAAGCCATGTTCAGTGTCATTGTTGGTCAGCTAGTATTTACCGTCGTACTCATTGTGAGAGATTTTGTGTATCGTGCGGTTCATGTTCGTTTGTTTGTGATTTACTCGATCCATTTTTCCTGAAACCAAAATACACCCACATCTAGGAACAGCTTTTTTTATCAGGGAAATTGTCTAATGCGTCACTGTGTGATACACACTTCCTACTATGTGATTTTGCTTAATTGCAGCAGAGTGTGAAATTATACAACACTATATGATCCAATCAATTTGGTTATCGTAAAAAGGTTGCCATAACAAAATGTTTGGTACTGATATAGTGAATGTTTTGACCGTCTTGATATTATCTGGAAGGTGAAACGTGTCAACTGGACTTCTTCTTAGTTTAGTAGAAACGTTTCACTACTTATGCAAGTAGCTTCTTCAATTTAAGGTAAGTTGAAAAATTCCTCGTATTTAAGTCCTTCAAGGTCAAAGTGTCCTCCCCTATCTGAAACGGCTTGAATAGGAGGGAGGGTTGTTCGAGAGTCGTGAAGGTGTAACGACCAGAAAGAGTAAAGGGCAGTCCTTAAGTGTGGCTTTCTTGGTTGATGTGTGAAGAGGTCTTGACCTTCTTTGGGAGAGATGAAGGGGCAGCAAGAAAAATAGGAGACAGGTTGTGTCGAAGACCTCCACCTCTTTTCCAAAAACTGAAGAAGCTCCTCGACTTCCAGATAAACTCACCCGGATGACTGAGAATCTTCACAGACCAAGTCGTGATATCAGTTATATAGTCATGGCATTAGGTTTATCAGCGACTTCCACTGTATGTGATTTTGGAAAAAGGCTTTTTACAAAACACTTTGTTTTAAACGGGTATGATTTATTGCTCGGTGTCAAAAAATTCTCAGCATCTCCCCGAAATGAGTGTCTTGTTTTCGCGTGAGCTTCACCTCCACGCTGCATCGTCATCATAAATCCGACATGATTCACTGCTTTGTACTGACGCCACAGATTTGCATTTAAAAGCTCTCTGTTGTTTCCGCTGCAGTCGTGTAAACTTCTTTTGTACAGGATTTAAAAATAACCTAATAAAGCATGACAGATAAAACAAGAAGAGAACAAAGGCCTGCTCTTGCGCTTTGAGTACTAGAAAGTGAATGTTTCTGCTGTCCTGCCTGACGTCTTCATCCAGATGTGTCTGTGACCCAGCTGCAGTTTGAGCACTGGAGCATTACACAGCTTCAGTGAACATGATTGTGTTATTGGGAGCTACAGTACTGAATGATTTTTGCTGCATGGCTGTGTGTTTGGAGGTGATGTGCACTCTGCTGTGTTGCAGCGTTTACAAGCAGCGCTTTTGCTCGTTTTATTTCTAAGCCTCTAGTCACATGAACAGGAGCTAATTAAAGACTTTGTCATGTTTAAAGCAAGCCAAGGAACTTAATTCATTAACATTTACAACAAGGTCTCACCTTGCAGTTTAAATATCCATCATTTGGGGGCCAAGCACTGTTGATGGGATTCTCTATTTGTTTGTATATCACACGTTCCACAAGTCTAAAATCTCAAAATCTTGAATTTATGACAAAGAACAAAGAATAAAACAATCCAGTATAAACAAGTTTATAGATCAGAATAAAATAAATATTTTGCCTTCTTTTAAAATGAAAATAATGAACAATAAGTTTGGGTAACTCACTGGACATTATTTGTCTAGTTTTTCCTTTATTTAACCGCTCTGTCCTATTCATCACCCCTCAGCCCTTCCTGAATCCCCTCTGTCCTTTATTTAACCCCGTCCTTTTATGTAACCCCCACTATCCTTAGTGTAACCCTTCTGTCCTTTATTCACCCCCTTTCCTTCCTGTAAACCCTCTGTCCTTCCTGTAACCCTTCTGTCCTTTATTCACCCCCCTGTCCTTCCTGTAACCCCTCTGTCCTCTGTCCTTTATTCACCCCCCTGTCCTTCCTGTAACCCCTCTGTCCTTCCTATAACCCCTCTGTCCTTTGTGTAACCCCTCTATCCTTTATTCACCCCACTGTCCTTCCTGTAACCCCTCTGTCCTCTGTCCTTTATTCACCCCCCTGTCCTTTGTGTAACCCCTCTGTCCTTTATTCACCCCCTGTCCTTCCTGTAACCCCTCTGTCCTTTATTCACCCCCTGTCCTTCCTGTAACCCCCCTGTCCTTCCTGTAACCCCTCTGT
>JAQMYJ010000007.1:27033217-27049940 GCA_030014305.1 Clarias laeviceps
CATGTTCTTTATTCACCCCCCTGTCCTTCATGTAACCCCTCTATCCTTTGTTTTGTCTTTTTTCATTTATATAACCCGTCTGTCCTTTGTGTAACCCCTCTGTCCTTCATGTAACCCCTTTGTCCTGTGTGTAACCTCCCTGTTCTTTATGTAACCAATTTGTCTTTCATTTAACCCCCTTGTCTCTGTACTTTATGTCATCCCTTTGTCCTTCATGTAATCTCTGTGTCCGTTATTTAATACCTCTGTCCTTAATGTAACCCATTTATCCTTTCTGTATCCCCTCTGTCCTTTATTTACCCCACCTGTACATTATGTAACCACTTTGTTTTAATGTAACTCTTCTGTCTTTAACCCGTTTTGTCCGTTATGTATGTAACCCCTTGTCCCCAATGCAACCCATCTGTTCTTTATGTAATTACTTTGTTTTAATGTCTTAACTCCTCTGTCTTTAACCCCTTTTGACCTTTTATGTATGTAACTCCCCCTTGTCCTTTACGTCAGCCCCTACCTCCATCCCCCCTCCCCCCACGTCCTTCATATAGATCCCTAAGCCTGGTGTACGCAGGGTCTCACCGTCTTGTTTTAGTGAACGCTGTAATAAGACCATTGAAATGTCTAACCAGCCAGTTCCTCTGAGTGAGTCTGTGCTTCACCGCAGTGAGCAGTCTTGTGTTGTGACACATCAGACATCAGTGATTAATGCGGCGTCTTGCTGAATGTGGACCACCTGGCACGCTTTTATCTGCGTTTGTGGAGATCAGCGCAAGAGAACAATTAGAATATAAATCATTATTCCTTTGTATAATGCTAACCTAAAAGCGCCGTCTGTAAGCGCGGTAATAAGCAGGTGGTAGACGTCCTGCTGTAGTTAGCGTTCCAGCCTGGCATTTATACACTGACCTGCTTGTAGCTTCTTATTCACTCATGAACACAGACCCAGTTCTGGGCCTCGAAAATAGTTACCTACATTCAGCTGTGGAATTCAGCAGTTTTTTTTTCTTCTTCATTTTTTATGAACCTCCAGAACGAGTGAGGAGGTTTGTGTACCAGAGTTTAATTGCCTGGATTTATGGGGCTTTTTATTTCTTGAAATAATTATTGAAGAGCAAGTAAACGTTCTTCCTTTAGTAAACCATCACTACAGTTTATAGTGTGGCTTCATTATTGCCAGTGTGTGATGTACTGTATTAGTAAAGGAACCTTTGGAGCAAATAAGCAGTTCTGTAACTGCAGTGTCTGAACCCGAGCTACAGTTTCTGCAATTATGCTCCTGTATAACATTAGTGATGCAAACATTACAGTTAGATAAATTGACACTAATGTAGGTTTTAAACAATCAGCAGAACACAGTAGAAACCAGTCAAGATGTAGTATTTCCTTCCCTGATGTGAAGCTGATGAGATTTTTTTTTTTTGGACATGTTAAAAAAAAGCTTGATGAAGACAGGGTTGAAACAAGATGCAGGAACAACTAAGTAAGGACGTATTAACGACGGCATTGACCAGTTTACGGTGTAACTAATAACACCTCTTAGTGACTTCACTGATACACCGAACTACAAGCACGGCGTTGTTATTGGGATGTCACTGTGTTGTTATTACGTCTTTGTAGTTCTCACAGCGCCCTCTTCAGGCTTGTGCTATGACCACGGTACTGTATGTCCATGCCACGTTGTAGAAGACAGCATTTAGTTCATATTACATCGTTCATGCAGCAGGATATCAGCGCGTCTACAGTACGTAACGTTCAGGGAATTTAGTATAAATACTGGATCCAATTCCTCACACCTCATCACTTCGTTATAAAAGCACTGAAGGTATTGCGGTATTTACTTATCCACTTGCTGGACGCGATGACAACATAGCAAGCGTGTTATAAGCGTCTGGTACGAGCCGGCATTTAGAACCTGACAGCAATGTGGCCAGGAAGTAGTATGAAATCGCTAAACACACATTTTTCCATTTTGACCCTGTTCCTGCTGCATTCTTTGATATTTTTAGGACACAGTGGGAACTTCATGATCTTCATTGGAGTGTGACGGAGCTTAGACATGTTTTACTTTGCTCGTGTCGCAGCACGGTCACTGATATGAAACATCTAGCTCGGGGTTCTGCCTGAAAAGCCAGTAAGATCACTATTCTGAATCCTGCAGCCAGAGAAGATTAGAAAAGATATCAGAAAGATTAAAATACAAGAAGTCTGAACTCATCACCTCCAGCCTCTTTGATCCTGAAAAAGTTCCTCAGTCACTAAAATGGTGCCTTTTTTAGTTTTTTTTTTGCTGGATTGTATTGGAAGTTTATCCAGTAAAATAGCTCTTGATCCAGCACATTCTAATCTATTAGGATCTTGTGGCCCTTATCATTCTAATAATTCACTGTACTGAGTTGTTAAATATATAAAATGATGCTGTTCTATAAAGAAAACATCCTCATGCTCACATGCTGACTCAGAGAAAAGATCTTTCTTAAGTTAATACATAAAACTTCAGCCCTTTAGATGAGCAGTCTGATATAATCAGTTCATTTATGATTAATGATTAATAAATATATAAATTAATTATTTCTCCTTCAGTAAGATTCTATAGTGTTTTGTACATCAGTTTCAGTGTGACATACTGTATTGTGGTTGCATCAAATGGTCAGACGGTGGCGCTGGACTTCATGTGGCTCCACGCCTGAACCGATATCACACGAAAAAAATGCGCTTACGTTCAAGGTCAGAACCGCAAAAGTTTCACTATTAAATCTTCACCATCTAAGGTTAGAATGAAGGCAGAGTGTGACCTGGGAGGAATGTCGTGTGTGTGTGTGTGTGTGTGTGTGTGTGTGTGTGTGTGTGTATGAGAAAGTGAGAGACAGAGAGAGTGTGTGTGTGTGAGAGAGTGAGAGAGAGAGTGGTTTTTTTGTGAATGTGTGTGTGTTTGTGTTGGAGTCTTTGAAGTCTGTGTTATTGTGGACGGAGGTTTAGTCATTCCGCACTACATTAAATGCACTGAACCTCGAGCGAGAGAAAAAAGTCACAACCTACAGCTGAGCTCAGGACAAAAACATCAAAGCGTGTGTGTTTCTCTCCTCCTGCTCCCTTTTGTCATCGTCCTCGTATTCAGACACACAAAGAGAGAAATATACACAGGGAGATGTGGAGAGATATCACTCTCTTTACTCACTACATCACACGCAGGCGGGTTTCTCTCCCTAAATCACCTGCGTCTGGGAAACAGGAAACGTCCCTCCCTGGCCTGGATCAGTGTTGGCCGAGTGTATTTATTTATTTATTTATTTATTTATTTTTAAAAATATTTTTATCTCTACTCTTGGAGTTTATAACATCAGGTGGAGAATCAGCTGAGGAGTCACAGGTGAGGCCATGATGGGAAAAATTATAAATTCAACTAAATTTATGCAAGATTTCTCTTGATTTTTTTTCAGTTTTATTTTTAATATATTAATTTTAATAAATTGTTATAATAAAATTTGTAATAGAATTTACAATAGAATAAAATTTATAATAGGATTTAATTATTATTATTATTATTATTATTATTTGAAAATTAATATTTTTGAACTTTGCTCTACTATAAAACAAGTATATGCTTATTACATATTGGATATTAATTTTCCGCTCTCTTTTTTCTTTAAATTAAGTGATTTGCCATGTTTAGAAACAAATTTTCTAGACATTATGTCATTTTATTTTTTGAAAAATAACTTTAACAGTATAATAAGGAATAGAACATAAAGTCACATGTATTCTGGATATTTTTATTAAAATATATATTTTTGTAGGTTTTATTACAGAAAAGTGTTTAAATATCTGAATTACAGGATTATTATTCAGTATTTCATTTAATTCTCTCAGTATTTTTGTGGATTCTGCTATAAACATTTTCCTGTAACACGTTTTACATTAATATCCAGAATGTTTGTTTCTGTGAAGCTTCTTTGAATTTGAATTCATACACATAACGCTAAAGCTAAAGTTAGCATGCGTCACCTGATTCGGTTTCCTTTCTGAGCTCGTTAGACTATCAGCGTTTGTGCTAAACAACTATGTTGTGTCACGGTTACATTTAGCAGCCTGGGCTAATTTTACTTAAAGGAAATGCTTTTGATTGAGTTAGCAATTAGCAGGTGTAAGGTTAGCTTAGCTTGCTGTGTAACACACGCATGACCTCTGCAGTCTAGCGTGGATTCTGAGGCCTTGGCTTTGTGTAAAGTTAAATAAACCACGTGCTGATTGTAACGGCTGCTCCTGTAATTAGCGCCGTAACCTAATTATCCTGGTAATGACTTGTTAGCATTGATACACTGTGGCTTTAATACTAACGCTAACTGATGCAGATGTAATGAAACTGAAAGGTGTGTCTGTCCATGTGTGTTTGCATGTGTGTGTTTGCACACAAGTCTTGTGATCTTCTTTTTCCTGCTGTGTGTGACTTAGCAGAACTCTTTTGTCAATGAACACGGCTCATGCGGTTTGTTTTTCGAGTGTGTCAGGTTTTTCTTTCCTCTTCACCTCGGTGTAAGTGTCAGTTCAAATACGGTTTAATGTGTAACCTGATTGAACGGCAGGAAGTTTGCAGCGTGTTTGAGTTTCCAGCAACCAGATTCCTCCAGTGACCTGAAAGCTTTTCATTTAATATCCACACAATAGCTGTTTAAATAAATAGATTAAAAGAAAAGCACAAGATCCAGTTTTGCGTAAAGTTGTTAGGAGTAAGTAAATGTGACGGTGTCATATGATTACGAATAGACTACACAGCCAGTCGAGTGCCGTATCAGGTGAATGCACATTTATTTTTTTTGTTTAATTATCAAATCAAGCCATGATATGATGCGCCGAGGTCCGGATGAAATTTTTACTTATCTTCATTAAGCATTAAATCCTGTGATTCGTTTTCCTCCTGCACTCGCTTCATTTCTTTCCTTGATCTTCTGTTCTTAAATATTTCTTTAGGAAATGAAACGAATAGTGACTTCACTATGGAAGAATGTAATAAATATCTCCGCTGTTGTTCACCACATTCCCTCTTCCTCCCTCAGGACATTTGGATCTATAGCTGAAATTTTCTTTCATTATAAAAAATGTATATATGTGTGTGTGTGTGTGTGTGTGTGTGTGTGTGTGTGTGTGTGCAGCCTGCGATGGATTGGCACACACTGTCCACGTGTACCCGCCCCAAAGTCTCCTAGTATAGGACAGGTTACTAGAACTGTGTGATATTTTTGAGGAATCACGACAGTCTGTGATTTGACATGGGGGTCAAAGGTTATAGCTGTCCGAAAGTCTGCAGAGAGTTGCACTTTGTTTTGGAAGGTCCAAATTAATTTTGTTCATCGTAAAACAGCAGTTTTTTTGCTAGATCGCTTAAAAATTTGACTTTATAAATATTTATTAGTGACTAATTTTGCACCAGTGAAGTAATGAGAGTGAACCATGCGGATTACTATCTATCTATCTATCTATCTATCTATCTATCTATCTATCATCATCATCAGAGGTATGTGCAGTGAGGAGTACAGATGCGCCTTCTGCCTAATTTTATCACCTGTCCAGGTGGGAGAAAGCTGATTTGAACTCTTGTATAAAGTATCGATTGCGATTCTTGTGTAAAAGTAAAAGTATCTGACCAGAAAGTGACTCTGGTAGAAGTTAAAGTCATCTTTTAGAGTATTACTTTTAGAATAAAAGTCTTAAAATATCAGATATTTACTATATCAATTATGTTCTTTTTAAGTATCAAAAGAATTTTTTTTTATATTAATAAATATTAATAAATATATATTTATTGGAAATAAAAGTGAGCAGTTAGAATTTTGGTTATGAACTTCATTGTGGCATCTTTATACTAAAGTGTACGATATCAGGCTTCCTATACCTTCTTAAACATCACCAGATTAATAAAACAGTGGTGGTAAAAATCAGCATGTAGGCTAATCAGCGACGTTAGCTTGGACATCACGTTAGCTTGGACGTCACGTTAGCCAGATATCTGAACAGGTTTATGAATTCTGAACTTATTAGCATTAAAGAACATTGTGGTTGTAGCTCGACTAAATCAGTACCAATTTCACTGACCTCGATGTGTTTTGTGGGTTTTTGAATGCTAATACTTCAGTGGTTTTTTTTGGTAGGCATAAGAAGAATCTTTCAAAACAATGCATGAACATAAGGCCATGGGTGTAAGCTCCAGCTGAGAAGGCGCTTCCCAAAAACCTCCAGGGGGCGTGTTTTAATGAAGGTAGCCCATTGGGCTGTTCCTGAGCCACGCCCGTTGAGTTCCCCCTGGAGATTTCACAATCACTAAGCTCTACAATAAGCAGCACTGTGTCGGAGTAAAAGTATAGACTTTATTTAGGAAATGTAGTGGAGTTAAAGGGAAAGCTGTCAGAAATAGAAATAACAAAGTATGGATTAAAGAGAATCAGGACGTTAAGAACTTAAAGGTTTACATAATTAATTTATGCTTCTAGGTTTAAATATAGTAGCTTGTGGCAGTTTTGTACAGTGCTCCGTCTCTGTACTAGTGTTATTGTGGAGAGACATGAATCATCCGCCGCACCTGTTCAACAGAGTCACGATACACACAGAGACCTCCATGCATTTATACAGACCATAATATTCACTAATAACTGGAATAAGAGCCAAACTGGAAAAAAATCGCATCATGTAAACACCTCAATCAGGACAGTCTGCTTAAAAAACATTTTTTTTGGCTTCATCACACATCTTGATGCATTTTAATCCCCAGATATAAAAATTGTTGGATTATAAATCTAGTCAGCAGATGTGCTTTTAAGTTCAGTAAAAATTTAACTGTGTGAGAACCTTGTGTAAGTGCAGAGCTGCTTGATGTTGAGGGAATCATAATGTTCTACTGGTTCCACTGTCTGTCTGTAAAACTAAATCTACTCCAGTGTGTGTGTGTGTGTGTGTGTGTGTGTGTGTGTGTGTGTGTGTGTGTGTGTGTGTTCTTTCTCCTTATCTCCCGGGTCTCCAGCTCTTTTCACTGCACTCTAATTAGCTTTCCTCTGTCGTACTACTTTTCCCCGAGCTGCTTTGTGCCCACAGGTTCGTGGCAGCTCCCTGAGATGCGCTGCGTTAACGAGCGCGGTTTACCCCGACGTACCCCCAGCACTGGTGATCAGTGAGTCAGACCAATCAGAGTCGACTCTTTAACCTCTCAAATGATTCCAAAACTGAAAGTGTGCTTTTGAAGCTCTGACGCTGGGCTGTGGTACCCGACACCAAGACCTTAGCAGGTGATCCTTTAAGACCTCTTTAGGATAATTGCTCCCCTCTCCTCACACCCCTACTTTGCCAGTGGTCACATTGTTTTTGTTCTGCGTACTCGGGTACACTTGCATATTTACACTCTCCGATCCAGCAGGTGGCAGTATGAGACTAATAGCTTTGTGAACCTGAGAGAAGAAGAGAATAAGTAAGTTAACCTTTGCACAAGGCCTAATGTTGTTATTTTGGGAAAAGAAAATGTCAAAAGCGACACTTTCGCACGCCTTCCTACTGTATCTGCTATGGGATGTGTAGCTCAGAGGATGAGATTGGAGCTGCTACACACACACTAAGATTTCGGAGGAGACACACCGCACTGATGATGTCACATCAACTTACCTGTTCAGGGACAATTTGCTTCCATATCTGACTAGATGAAGTACGCTGTATCATTCTCGGGCGTGGTCTCCGAGTGCAGAACACTTGCATTTTCACTGATCAAAATGGACCAGACTTTGGGAGCAAGTGTTCTTGGGAACGATCCCGGGGCCCTGATGTAAAAAGGCTTCAAGGTGCCATGGATTGGACTTTGACACCACTTAAATAAACACTGTCACAGACAGAGTTACAGACAGTGGTGTCTTTCAGCAGCATAATGTGCCCTGACACACTGCACACATTGATCAGGACTGGTTTGAGGAACATGACGGGGACTTTGAGGTGCCGACTCGACGTCCAAATTCTCCAGATCAAGCGTCTGTGGGATGTGCCGGAAAGACAAGTCTGATCCGTGGAGGCCCCACCTCGCAACTGACGGTGCCGGATACCACACACATGTTCGGAGGTCTAGTGGAGTCCAGGCCTCGTCTCCTCAGGGCTGTTTTGGAGGCACAAGTGGAACTGCACCAGATCAGGCAGGTGGTTTTAATGTTACGGCTGATGCAAGTGTTTCAGGGGGATCGAGCCACTGAATTGCTGTTCTTTGCAGAGCTGTGGAGGTCATTCAGAAAGCAGAAAGGGGAAAAGGGCAAGGTGATGATGTCATAAGATGATGAGGTGTGGAAGAGAAAGTTACTGATGGGAAAAGAGCAGTCTCTACTGGTGGCCCGGCTGAGAGGGTGCAGAGAGAAAAAGCAACTGCATCAGCGTTCAAGACACAGCGGTTGGAAGAAGACCAGGACGAAGAGTGTGATGATGTTTACTGAGGAGTGGATAGTGTTGATTTGTGAGAGATTGTGTTTAGAGAGTGAGCGTCTCAGTTGGATAATAAAAATAATCCTTCCCCTTCTCGCCCTGCTCGTCTGTTCAGCAGGTTTGTTTTTAATTTAGACGCTTCAGCAGATATTTAACACGGTTTAAAATCTTATTAGAGAAACAATGTCATTAAAATTCAGCTTTAATTGATTGAATTTATATTAACACATTATATTATGCAAAGGTAAACGTCTTATTTCCCTTATACAGCCTGTTTAAAAACTAATTACACTTGGTTATGCTGGAAACATTTTAAAAACCATTTTGTTCTAAGTTCTAGGTTTTAAGGTAAAGAAAAAAGTTTTCCATCATATAAATAACCCCATCATCAAAACTTAATTTGCCAAAATATTTGAGGTTCCACTCTAGAAGTTCTAGATAAAGGTTTTTTATTATTATTATTTTAACCCACTGTTGCACAAGTTGCAGAGACCTGGGTGGGGTACACCCTGATCGGGGTGCCAATCCATCGCAGCCCACACACACACACACACACACACACACACACACTTACACGCTCAACAATTTGGGAATGCCAGATAGCCTAACCTGCATGGCTTCGGGCTGTGGGAGGAAACTGGCGTACATGGAGGAAACCCACCGAGCACAGGGAGAACATATAAACTCCATGCACACAGACCTCAAGATGGGACTCGAACCCGAACCCTGGAGGTTTTAAGTTGCACATACTTTTTTTTTTTAAACAATATGTTTATTACATTTTCTTAAACCAAAAAAAACCCTGAAGAACACAACAACAGCTTAGCGGATACATAAACATGGGAGGATACAAAAGAAAGAAGTTAAATAAATACATAGATAAATTAGTCAATAAATAAGTAAACAAGCAAGAATAATATTCCTACGCTGGGTTAGGAAACCCCTCTAGGGTGGAGAAAGATAAATTCTCTTTATAAATAATTATAAATAAGGATCCTAGATCTTGAGGAAGGCATTCGTGGAAAAATGTGACATGCAAGGAATGTGTTCATTAGGAATAAAGTTAAATTCCATAATAATATTGTGCCAAGACTTTTCTGTTGGAGCAGCGTCCTTAATCCAGAACAAGACGTTTTTCTTAGCTGCACTAAATTGAACAGCCTCCGATGTTTTTTAATTTTCAAATGAAAAGTATCCTTATTTATTTATTAATTAAGCTGTAGTTCTAATACAAATAAAAAAACACGATTAGGTTATAATCTCACAATAAAGCAAAACAGTTCCAGAGGTTCTTAACCGTCGGTGCTCGTGGTTAGATATCTGGGCTAAATATTTGCTCTGGAGGTGAATAAATAACAGCGTGTCACATGGTCTTATCTCTGCTGCACCGATGAGGTCATTCCCTCAGGGTGTTTACGAGCTCAAAGCCCGCGAGCAGGCGTGACATGTCTGGGACGTGAACTTCATATCAGGTGGGTCGAGTTACAGTACAAACCCGAAGTTGCGGTTAAATTCTTGAGTCATGTCTCAGATTGCGTAGGAAGTTACTCTGAAACTGAACTCGGTGTGCGATGCTGTCGGGAATCTCGTCCCGGCAAAGTTCACACACAAAATATGTGGTTTTTTTTTTTTTGTACACTGAAACCAGAAAAGTGTCACAGCTGTGAAACGTGCAGGAGGAAACTCCGGTATGTCGATACGGTAAAAATAGCCGAGGTCTTTTGGGAGCTTGTGCGCTGTAAGGTGGAAAGTTTGCAGAGTGAAGTGATACGATAGGACCTGTGTGTGTGTGTGTGTGTGTGTGTGTGTGTGTGTTAGTGCCAGGGTGGTATGAGCCCAAGCGAAACACTCTGTTTTTTTATGACGCGTACTTCCTCTCTCGGTCGAGTCCCTGCCTCCTGGTTGACCTCGTCACTGCTGGACGGAGGAGGTCATGGAGGAGGATCTGATAAACTCTGCAGCAGAGCCGTGGCGACTGCGATCCGAGATCTCCTTCATCTGATTATTCGGATACTTCACGGCATTTGACGATTCATCGTTTTTTTTTAGCAACATCTGGACGATCACACACACCTTCAGCATGAGACCAGGAGGAAGTAGATAATCAGCTCTTTCTCGCTCAGGTGAGCCGAGGACACAGAGGCAGACAAGACAGACGAGGTTCGACAAGGAAATGTCACTCTGTTATCGGTTTTATGTTTTCTGTTCATTTGCTTAAATGTTTGTATTTTCTTTAATCAAGTAAAACATTAGGGCTCTGCTTAAAGCTTCAGATTCTTCACTCGAGCTGAACGATCGTACGAAAGTAGTATAACGCTCACACACGATGATGAGATGTCGTCGTCGTTACTGTCTATGTCGCTTATTCTGTGTACGAGGTACGAGGCAGAGTACAGTTTGGACAGGGTGCCAATTCATCGCAGGGCACACAATCACACACTCACACACTCATTCACGCACTACTAAGACTGCATGTCTTTGTTCAGTGGAAGGAACCTGGAGGACCCAGAGGAAACCCACCAAATGCGGGGAAAACATGCAAACTCGAGAGGTCCCAAACCCGGACCCTGGAAGTGCAAGTGCTAACCACTACGCCGCCGTGCCGACTCTGAGATGCATATTTATTGATTCATCATGATAATTTCAATATTAAAATGCCTTACATGAGGAAACATGACAACGTTACTTGTTTTTAAACATATTACGCTTTATAGAAAGACACCGCGCCACAAACTAACCATCTACTTGACATACATATAATATGACCTCTAAAGCTGTGTCGAGTTCCGGAGAGTCGGAGAGTTTCGTCTGCTCTCAGGTGGTGCAACAGGGAAGATTTTACGCTATCGTTTGTAAATGTTTCACAATAACTTTCTGTTATTAATCCTTCAGTTAGTTAAATTCAGAAATTAGTCAGTTAATAATTATTCATTAACATCCCTATACATAAGTCTCGGTTTGACTTGAACGCTGCTTGTATTTGCTATTTCCAGTCAGTACAAACCAAATAAAGTACGTGACTTGTTGTTATGTTAAAGCGTCGGAAAGAGACGCTGGACTTCTTGTGCAATTTCCCTCGGGATTTTAACACGAGTGTGTAAAAGTAAAAGCATTAAATGAAGCAGTAACGTCATGGTACCATTAATCTCGCGCCTCTTTCCTTTGCTGAGGACCTTCACATTAAGCGTTTACGAGCACCGTAACTCGAGGACATTTGATAAGGAATCACCCGCGTGCTGCTTTTGTTTGCCGTGCTACGCCGCTAACTGACCCTTGGACTCGGGTTTTTGTGGTTCAGCCTTCACCTCTGACAAAACACCCGAAACTGGCTGTATTCTGCCGCCATTGTCCTTTCTACGATCCGATCTCTGATTTCTTCGCTTTCACCTCATTTGATTATCAAGCTGACCTTTTTTTTATTTTTTATTTTTATACGAGCCAGAAAGCGAAGTGATGAAGCCAACGACACCACAGATCTTATTGCATTTCTAAAAGGCTGCTTGATGATATCGGCGCCTCCGTGGCCTGGATTTGGCGCTCATTTAAAAAAAAGAAAAGAAAAAGTGTTTAATTCCGGCTCCTACGCGGAAGCTCATGTCGGCGTTTTGGAGTGCGAGCGCGAGCGTGGTGTAATTACACGCCTCCTGATTACACCACGTCTGTTGAGTGCTCTCTAATTTTGAGTATTCAGGAAGCGTAAAGACGAGTGTGTGGTTACAGTTCTCGACTTTACTACAGTACGAAAGCACAAAGACTTCTGCGCAAAGAAGAAAATATAACTAGAGCTTTAACCCTGAAATGGAGACTCCTTACAGAAAAAGAAACTTCATCAACAATGTCAAACATCATGTGTCATTTATTCTGAGCTGTTGCTATAGAAACAATAGTGTATAAGAAGAATTGTGTTTATGTGGTTTATATAAAGCTGTGATCTGTAGCTACACTACTGTCAGAGCTGCTGTTCTGGGAAACTAATCAACACTTTTACTTTCCAGATGCAGCGCTGCGCATTTTAGTGGCGATAAAAATTTAAACTTATAGATGAACCGTGTGCCTGTTTAGGGCCCAAGCACTATGACATCACCTTATTACATCATAGTGTGCGAAGGTCCATCACGCACTATGATGTAATACAAAGTCTTGTTCTAAGAATTATAATTTTTTTCCTGCACTCTGGGCTTATTGGAGGTCTTAACATGCTCAACAATCGTACAGGTTGTGTGTTGTGCGCGGGCGGCGATGGTACAGGTGCTTGGACCCGATTATCGTTGCTTTGCAACTATATTTTATTTCTTGATTTCAAATAACAATCTGTAATAAAATGGGTAGGTCTGTGAAACGAAGCGTTGCAGGGAGTGCACTAGTCATGTGACGGAAGCTCTGTTGTCTTTTGTTAGAGTAAAATGTCAGTGTGTGTGTGTGTGTGTGTGTGTGTGCTGACAGACGTGATATTTGTGTAACCACAGCTTTGTAATTGGTGGTTTGCTCTTGATGGCATGTTTGAAAGCACAAATCTCAAGTGTATTCATTTTACTCAAAGTGTTTATTAACAGAGCTTTGCTTTTTTTTGTGTGTAAAAAGTTTACAAAAGTGTACACACGATGTCTCAAATGTTCTCATGAAGCCACCGCTTGCTCGGGAGATGAATCGATTAACACTCGACTTTGCTTACGAACTAACGTAAACAAAACAAAACAAAAAAAAGACAAAAACCAGAAGGTGAGCGTCAGACCTGCGGAACGAGCTGCGCGTCTCCTGGAACTGGCGCCGAGTCAAACAAACAGTGTCTCCGCTTCTTCAGAAAGGACGAATGGATTCCGTGACAAATAGTTCAGAAGTAATGCGGCGACAAAAACAAGCAGCGTTCAGTCCGACTGGCTGTCAGGAAAACCGGTGGACGAAAGATGAAGACGAGGAATCGGTTTGCTGGATTTTACACGGAGACTGCAGGAAATGCCGAGTGCAGGACACACAGAGGGGACGGTACTGATCCGATTTACTCACGTCTACTCGACTCATGTAGAGAGAGAGAGAGAGAGAGAACTTCATTAATCCCAAAGGGAAGTTGTATTAATTGTATGTATAAAAGAAGAGTGTGTTGTGATGGAGGTGGTGTGTTTATTACCTGGGGTTTGTGAATTATTTGAACGGTTTTGTCTTCCAGGATCCCGGAGAACGCGTGTCGTTGCTTGTTGTGCTGGTCTCTCTTGGTCAAAGTACCTTTTTATTTTTAAGAGAATGTTGGAACCTGGGAAATGTTAGACGCAGAAAGTGCACGCTTAGCTAGCTAGGTTTTAGGCGTAACAGTCATGACGGTTTTCCTGAGCCAAGATGATGAATAAAAACAAAGAAAAAAGTAGTTTAAACTTTTATTAAACCTTTTAGGACAATTTTTAGGATTTTCGGCTGGAATTGTGTCTCGAATTCTGTTGTTTTTGCAAGATGGTGATAAAGTTATTCGGTTCTGTTTTACACTGTAACAGATTTGCCTGCTGTTAAATAAATTACTACAGAAATAAAAACATATATTCAAACTCTGATCACAAAATCCCACTTGTGCAGTTTCATGGCAAATGTGAGAATTTAATTTAGTTTATTATTTAGTTTAGTAATTTTATTAAAATAGCGCTTTTAACAACAGATATTTTTTAAATTCATTCATTCAAATAAATTCATTGTAAAGTGTCCTTGAGCTCTGGAAAGGCGCTATATAAATAAAAATGATTATTATTATTATTATTATTATTATTATTAAATACAAATCAGGATGTGGGTTTTGCTCTTTAAAGGGCAATTTAGATTTCTAGTCAATTTAGATTTCTAGTCTGTTCCTTGTTTTTTCTATTTCTGTATTGACCGGAGCTTAAACAAGCAAATCAGATTTTCCCCCTAATGTGACCTCATATAAGATCAGATCTCAAGACGACGCCCTCTCGCTCAGCCCTGCGTGTTTCAACAGGACATCATTTACATAAACACTGAAACAGCGCATTTGGAGGAGGAGCGAAACACACACAGCTCAGTGACGTTCACATTGCAGCACCTCATCCAGAGCAACTTACACTTTAACTCATTATACATCAGAGCAGTTGAGGGTTAAAGGGCCTTGTTTAAAGACTCAACCGTGGCAACTTGTTGGTGCTGAGGTTCGAACCTGAGACCTTCCGATCAGTAGTGTAACGTCTTAACCACTTTAAATTGTTTAAAAAAAATAGTAAAATACGGGACCTTTAATGAACAAACAGATTTACTTGCTAGTTAAGATGGCTTGAGGTTTTTTTTTTTTTAGTCTGTTAGCGTTGAGCGGAGGAATTGAGGGCGGATTCTAATTTGCATATTCATATATATTATGTTTCTGGTAATGTTATTGGGTGTTGAATCTGTTCAGGGGCGTTTTAAATACTTTTTGCTCCACATTTGTCTTTCTAAGGTGTTTCACGTGCAGGTCGAGGCACAAAACAACGGCGTCGTGTTTGAAACGTAGAGTTTGTGACTCAGATGTGTGAGTCACGGCGACTCTGAGGCCGAGTCTACACGAGAGCAGGGTTTAAGGATGGAGCGACTCTGTGTATGTGGGTGTTTACAGCAGGAAGGCTGAAGGAAGCGACAGCGTGTTCTCACTGTGTGTGTGTGTGTGTGTGTGTGTGTGTGCTGATGATTATCGCAGGATTTATGTGCAGAGATTACTCAAGGGAAACCCTGAGTCTTTATGAGCAAACATTTGGTAAAACTTGTTCGACATGTTTCTCTTTGCGGAGTGTGAGTTAATATATTCAGTGCTATAATGATATCAAAGACTCCTGTGACATCAGATAACAGCTCCGGGTGTCTGAACAGTGTCGGGACTCCACACACAAATGACTCCTTCATTCATTCAGACATTAATTCTTTTATTTTATTTACTGTGTATTTTTTTTATTGTACTAAAATGTAAAAACTCCTAATGTTTGCCTGGACAAACAGAGTCGACTTAATCGTTCCTAAACCTCGTTATCTCACCGTTTGAATCACATTTATGCCTGAAAGATTATGAGTTATGAGTAAATGTGAGCCGGTCTGAGAAAACCGTCTGCTGAATTCAGAAAATAGTTCAACTAATTTTGAGCAATAATTTTAAAATAACAATTTCATAACATCCCGAAATTAACTTTTCTTTATACACTAATAAATATACAGCTGCATTAATATTTATTTATTCCATTATTAAAAATAAAGATGTGTGTAAATGTAAATCTTGCTAACATTTTGATTTTTTTTGACCTATTTTCCAGCACTAGGATTACGTATCTAAAGTTACAGATCGAATAATATTCCTTCATTTTTTTCACATTTCATACCTGAATCAGCTTTTTATGGTTATGTTCACATGACGAGCCACATTACTGCTCAGTTCTGATCGGATAACTTTTATCCGACTCTCTCTGGTGAGCACCGTGGCTTCGCACCTCCAGGTCCCAGGTTCGATTCCCGCCTCGGGGTCTGTGTGCGTGTACTGTAGTTTGCGTGTTCTCCCCGTGCTCTGGGGGTTTCCTCCACATACTCCGGTTTCCTCCCACAGTTAAATCTCAAGAAATGCAGTCCCCATTAATCGGAGTCCCCAAATTGCTGGTAGAGTGTGAATGAGACTCCAGGCCTCCCTGTACACAGGATGAGTGAATTAGGGACCAACTGATATGATATGATATGATCACGATACCCAGGTGCTGATTCAATTTGTTTTTTGCGATTCTGTAAATATTATGATTTCATAAGTATCCTGATGCTGTATTGTTTTTTTAAGATTTCATTACAATTTAAAATAAACTGAATATAATAATTATAAATAATAACATGAATCGGAATAATTTGCTTCTACCACACCGGACGCTCTGCTGCCTGTTTAGAGTGCGCCACCTGTAGGATCATAGAGGAACTTCAACATTTTACCACCTCCATATTTATAAACATACATAAACATATAAATGAGAAATACAAATCTGTTCAGTGTGGAGATTCTCGAAGTGCCAGACGAAGAAATCACAAAACATCACTGTAATGATTTTCCTGCGACGCTAACATCTGTATCAAACGTTCAGTTATTTGTCCTTTACATCAAAGTAAAATGATTATTGCTTTTTCGCAAATGCACGGTTTGGAAGCTGGGGTCCGAGCTCAGGGTCAGCCGGGATACAGCGCCCCCTGGAGAAGACAGGGTTAAGGGGCCTTGCTCAAGACCTCAACAGTGGCAGCCTGGTGGTGCTGAGGCTTGAACCCACAACCTTCCATCCAGTAGTCCAGTGTGCCAAACCCG
>JAQMYJ010000007.1:27079270-27091332 GCA_030014305.1 Clarias laeviceps
TATTTCTTGTCCCAAGCACTTGCTAATTTTTGTCTTTTTTAGAGCTTTTTTATTCCAGGTGTAATTTTCCTGCAGCTCGTTTCTGGACTCATTTTCTGTCTGTGTTTTTCTTTTTTTTTTTTTTTTAGACCTTTGTACGGTCTTTCTATTCACCGTGTGTCCTCCAGCACTTCATTATCTCTCGATTACAGAGCAGCCGCTACTTAATGAGGGTCTGAGAATCAGACATCTAATCTGATGTCGTTAAAGACTTTGGAAATAAAGGGGTTGGGGGGAAAAAAGACTCTTTGGTGTGGACTTTAATCAACTCAGGAGTCCATGATGGAAGTTTCTGAATGACAGAGAGAGAGAGAGAGATGTCTATTCAGCATTTTGCTGCAGTGCCTCACTCCTGCTTTATCCAAGCACATACAGACACACACACACACACACACACACACACACACCATCAGCAGTGAAAAGGTGTCATGGCTGCTGCTTTTAATAGAAACGCTCCTTTAATAAACTGGATATCTGGGTGAAATTCTGATCTTTTTAGCCGTAATGTGGGAGCACGTACTGTTCCTCATGATCCTCATGTTCCTCTAACTCTGATAACACGGACCTGATGTCACATTGCAGAACCAGGAAGAGAGCGGAGATGAAGATGTTTTACACTTTCATTTATTAATTCAGTCATCTTCGATAAGTGCTTCATCCTGGTCAGGATCCTGGGACTGACGCTGGGCTGATCTGTAGCAGGGAACTGCTCACACACACACACACACACACACACACACACACACACACACACACACACACACACACACATTTACTCAAAGCTGGCGTATGGAAAACCTAAAAGACACGGGAGAAACGTGTGTAAATCCACTCAGAGCTCATGAGCCGTGAGACGTGACCCTGATACACTACCGTCAATTTAAAATATAACAATAAATAAACTGTGTGGATTATCCTGGATTATCTCTGAGTGTGTGTGTGTGTGTGTGTGTGCGTTGCATAAGTCTACTCATAACAAGAGAAGCTTCTCTGGAGGTCACATGTCATGCTGTAATCTCACCCATGATTGCTTCCAAAGCCGGAGAGTTTATTTAATGACATCACAAAATCATACTTAGCCCCGCCTTCATTTACAGCATTACGAAGAATGTGATGTAGCTTGGTGTGGTTCAGGTCAGTGTGTGAGTGTTTGAGTGTGTGTGTGTGTGTGCCTGAGCTGGATAAATAGCTGAGTGTGTGTGTGTGATCCTGAACCCTGGCAGTGTGTGAATAAATCACGGGCGTGGTCTAGTCAGGGGAGGAGCTAAGCCTTGTTCTTGCTGATTCAGCGATATACAGTAGGAGCCGGAGGGTTGTGTTTAGTGTGTTGACTGCGACTCACATCACACACACACACACACACACACACACACACACACTGCTAATCAGTGAATCGTTTATATTCCCATGTTGATTTTTCCACTGATTTATTCTACGTTCATGCGTTTTGCGTTTTATTAATTTATTTCTGTGTACAGTGGTTTTATTTTTCACAGGTCTCTTCTGTCTTTGCAATGAATTGTTTAGTTAAATTATTTTTTTCATTCAGGTTTTTTTTTCTACTGATTAAATTTTTTTATGTGATTTATTCATGTTAATATTTATATTTATTTATGTTAAATGAATTAAATACATTATACCATATTTTATTGTCTAACTTCCTGTTCTCGTGTATATTAAAGCAGTCTTTCGCTCACGAGCCTCTTTTTTCATATCGTTGTATTTATAGTGACATCACTGTTACATGCTGTGATAGAAAATATATTTCATTAACCGATCAGCTTTAGACCTGAACATCAGCGCTGTGGGACGCAGCCTCTCTTTACCTCTTTCTCTCTCTCTCTCTCTCTCTCTCTCTCTCTCTCTCTGTCTGTCCTTCTGTCTCTGTCCTCAGGCCACTCACACAGGCATGCGCTCGTACATTTACAGTAAGAACTCTGTGATTGGCTCGCAGGCCGAGCACGGCGGCATGAGGACCTACTTCTTCAGCGCGGACACGCAGGAGGACATGAACGGCTGGATCCGGGCCATGAACCAGGCGGCGCTCATGCAGAGCCACAGCTTGAAGAGGTCAGGACAGACTCTCCTCTCTACTTTTTACCCACTTCTTATCCATCTACACCGATCTGCAATAACATTAAAAACATTAACATTAAAACCACCTAAGTTTTGGGTTCCCCTTGTGCCACCAGGGTGGCCTGGCACTAGAATGTTGGCAGCGTATGATTTGGGTGCTTTGGGTGCTGTGGGGCAGGGCCTCCGTGGATTAGTCTTGTTTGTCCCATTGGCGCTTGATCGGATTGGGATCTGAAAAGTTCGGAGGCCAGGTCTAGGCTTTGGGCTCTTTGCCTGCTGGGCCCCATGTGCAGCGGGCTGTGGTGCACTGGGTGTTCTGGTGTCTTTCTATCGTGGCCAGCATTGACCTCATTTCAGTGAGTTGTGACACATGGGCTGGCCTTGGGTCCCTATGGGCATGGGTGAGTCTTTGGTGCCCATCAACCTGTCACCAGTTTACTTGGGGTATAGTTGGTGATCAATGCTGTTCAGTTCACCTGCGTTGGTGTTGATCCTATGGTTCATTGCTGTACATTGTTTAAAGTGCTATACAAAAACATTTTTAATAAATAACATTAAATCCATTATACAGTAATCATATAATAATAATAATAATAATAATAATAATAACTTTATTGTCCTCTGTAGGGGGGGTAGGTTTAGAAGACGAAAAAAAAAGAGAAAGAAATTTTAGTAACGTTCAGCCTCATCCCTTTATCCTATCAGCAATATAAACTGCCCATGAAAAAATTAAAAAACATGTATTTCACTGCCGATGTAAATTCATTGGAAGCAGAAAAACCAAAAAAAAAGAAATATACCTGTATATATATATATTTGTTTAACTTTGACTGTTTAATTTTTATTTTGGGGCTTTATTGATTAATTTTTATTTGTTTTAGTGTCCAAATGTTCTCAAAATCATAACAAGCAAAATAATAATAAAAATAAATGAAAATCCTTTAAACAGTGCTCTAATGATATATTATCAGTCAGTACTAAGCTACACTTTCAAGTAAAAACTTTAAATATACTGCAAATGATGGCAAAGGGTGACTGAGCATAATTTTTTATTTGATTAAATTTATAAACTTTACTTGTTAAACCGTGAAGTGTCAGGGTTACTTTTGCAGGTTAATGAGATTGGATGGATGATGCAGAATGCGATGCAGGATTTTCAGTTCTTTATAGATTTAAAGTACAAATCTGTGCTTCCTGTTGTGCTTCTGTCTATTTCATTGATCTCAGTGAGGCTGAATGACGTCAAGACGAACAGCTGCTTTTTGTCAGAACGACTTTTTCCCCCCTGGAATCACTGAGTCACATTTCTGCTGCTATTTACAAACTGATGTTGAATTAAAGACAGTATCGAGTGTAAAGCCACGCTATCGATCCTGAACCCTTTGAGGTTTTAGCACACATTCCTCATATCTGAGTTCCCCTGCTCTGTAGTTCTCTGTCTCAGAGCCATGATGATGATGATGATAGCTAGCAGCATCCAGGTGTCTAGAGCTGAGCCTTATCATTTTACAGAAACATGAGATCTGGATGTTTGCAAACAGACAGACACAGGAAGCTTGCCTAACAGTTAGTAAGGATAAGAGGCACAATCTGTTTCAGTTTGTAGAAGAATCTCGTTAGAGAATCAGTCTCAGATTATGGATACGATCAATATTTCTTCCCTGGTTTAGTACTTAGATCTCAGCACACAGTTACCAGATCTTGTGCATTAATAGAAAACCAAGCTACACCAAACGGGTTCTGTTCTGATTTACTTTTATATTCATTGTATTTCCTCTTAAATTGTTAAAAAAGGATAGGTTATTTGTTACCGGTGAGCTGCTAACTGCTAATGCTAGTGCAGATAGCCGCTACATGCTAGCTTAACCTTAGGCTCTAAACAGTTACACTTACATCCTCTATTTTTTCTTTTATATTAGCATTAACGAGACATTTTCATAGACAAAAAAAAATCTAACAAGGTGTCCCTCAGGGTTCTGTTTTAGGCCATATAATGTTTTCCTTTATATTAATATTAATAGAAATTTGCCACATCTTTAAAAGTGCAGTATGGTGTCTTAAATGGCTTGAGTCTCTCTTGTTTTGTCTTTTTAGTAGCATGTGTAAAATATGTAGTACGGTATCCCACAAAGTTTTTTTTTAGGCCACCTTTCATTTCCCTTCATATTAGCATTAACAGAGTTTTTTTTTTTTAAACCTAAAGCAGCCCAAAAGAGGTGTAATGTTGTGTAGTGATGATAAATAGTGTGGAATGTTGCTGTAGAAACAGGGCATCTAGGGGATTTCAACATGATCGAGGGTCGCCATCTAGAGGACAGAGTCACTCATTACAGGTAGAGACTGGTTTATAAACATATAAAAGGGCTAAATTAGTTTTTTATTGTAAAATCTTAATCTGAGGTCAGGTCAAGTCTTTAATGCTACAATGGATTAAACACTAAAATGCTGAATACACATGGCAATAAATAGTTATTTATGTTGTAGATAAATTGACTTCCTGTTGAGATCTGGTGAAATACGAGTCATTGTGAAGGTGATGCAGTGTAGGTGGAGTTTTAACAGAAATGGTGTACAATGGCTGGAAATAAAATTAAACTCTTTTCACCAGAATACAGAGAGAGAGAGAGAGAGAGAGAAAACTCCTTGGGGTATTTGTTATCAAAATAAACCGACTGTCAGAGTTTGAGCTGAAGAAGGTCAACATCTCTCGGTGGAGAAGACGAGGTGTGTGTTAAATCAATGCAGGTGTGTGCGATGCTGCGTTTCTTGCAATTACAAACTTATTAACGAGGCTGGTTTTTAATCCCGCGCTCTTCCCTGTTCCACAACTAAAAAATTGTAATTTCTAAATTAAACAACATCTATCAGAGTTACAGTTACAACCCTGACACTGATTATTTTCCTATAAAAGTACATCCTGTGGAATTTATTCCTCTTATACCGCAGTCATTTCATCCCCTTTCTCTATGTCGTGTTGTGTTATTTTTACATAGATAGATATATCGGTATCGTCAGTGCACGTTACAGGTAATAAACAATGAAAAGCAGTGTAGCATCTGCCAGAAGTAGCATATGTACAACAGTGCAAATATTAGCATTGTGCAAATTAGGCGTAATACACACACGGACCTGCCCTATGCTCAGTAAAATGTAATGGCTGATTTCCTTATAAAACTTTATCCCTGACACTAAAGGGTCGTCACACTGAACACTGACGTTGTTTCAGTCGTTATTGTTTTCTGCTCTTTATAGCACTTCTCGGATGGAGAAACATTTCATTCCATTATTTATGAAGGCCTCCTTGCTCTCCAGCAGTTGTGTGCATGTGTCTAAGACTTTTCACATTGCTGTAGCTGATACATTTTACTGAGCTTTCTGCAGAATCGGCTCCAGTTCGTCTAAGGCTTTTTGTCGCACCTGCTACTTTTGTTTGCATGCAAAACCCAGCGGATTTCATTTAGTTTTTGTCTGAATGGTGGCCTCTTACATAATAGTTGACTTTCTTGTCTGGAGTACAAATAAAATCTGTAACAGAGTTTGTACTTAAAGAAGACGTTTGCCAGATTATTATCCCTGTTCCGTTCAAGTGTCCATGCAATGCACCGGATAAACAAGTCTGATCCACAGAGGCCCCGCCCACCATCCCAGTGTTTTAACATTACGGCTGATTAGTGTATATGTCACGGCTAAGGACAGTAAATATGTTCAGTAGCCATTGAGGGTTAATGCTAAATTAGATGGTTATAATATAAAATCTCTAATATATAGAATTTAAAACAGTATTAAACAGTATATACAGATAATGATAAACTCCTTGTAACACAAATTCTTTAAACGAAAATTGCTGTCATACTTCAGGGTTGGAGTTATTGTGTGTAATCCATCAGCGTTTCTGTTTGTGCTGCAATAAAAAGGTTACAGTTGTTTCTATGATGAATTGGCTTGGCTGAGTTATATTTTAATATCGCACGTCCCTGAGAAACTTGTTAGACCAGCGTCTAGTGCAGATGGTTTCAGTATGCCTGAGTTTACAGAGCTGCTCAGAGACCAATTACCGAGTCCTGAGTTGTTGTTTTCTTTCTAAAGTATTGAATGAAACCATCTTCCAGCTGAGTGCTGGAACACGTCACTCTGTGGATTAGACTTTAAAAATTGTCCCTAGGTGTGAATGTGTGTGCGCAGTGTCCTGCGATGGACAGACGTCCCACCCAGAGTGTATTCCTGCCTCACGTGTAGCGTTCCCGGGAAAGACTCACTCATCAGGATAAACAGTACATAAACAGTACATATACTGTACCCTGTGTCCAGTTTAATAGGAACACCTGTGTTTCTTTTTTTTTAACTTATAAAGATCAGTGACTTTTTTCCCGTTTCGACCGTAAGCACTTTTCCCCTCACTTCACAGAGAAACTCCCAAATCTGAGCAACAGGCCATGCCACAGACCAATCACGTCCCAGGAAGCAGCAACAGCACCGCCCATGCTGAGGTCCTGCACCAATCAGGATGGGTGGAGGTGACCGAGCGAGAGCCCAGACATGAGCAGGAGGTAGAGGCACGCCTGGAGGTCCCGGTCAAAGTTGTCTACATGGGAGATGGAGATGCAAACGGCGTTTCCCTGGAATCTGGAGCTCCGCCCCGAATCACGCCGCCTGTGGCCGCTCAGAGGAACGGCGTACACAGCGAACAGAACGGCGGTGTGACGTATCAGAGGGTTCTCGCGCCCCGGACGGACACGGAAAAACACGTGCAGAGGAAGACGGCGCTGGCGCAGGTGGAGCACTGGGTCAAAGTTCAGAAAGGAGAGCCTAAAAGGTCAGTTCACACACTTTTTCTTTATTGAAAGAGCTCCATCTACTGGTGAGAAACAAGGACAACATGACAACAAGTAGCACGAACGTTTCTTAAACATGAGTTTTACATAACATTATTTAGGAGTAATACATAATGTAAAACTGTAAATAATGTTTGCTTTTACAACTATTGAATTAATAAATCCAGGAAGAAAAGTGATAAATAATGTATAGTAATCTTAATACTGCCAAATAAAAAATTTAAAAGAAATTCGATGATCCTCACTAAGAAAAAAAACAATGGAAATAATTTCTTTACTTTTTTGTTATTTATTTGGGTCAATAACAGTGTTTTAAACAAACAAGAAACAGAAAGCAGTTCTAATCCTTTTCCACAGAGTTGCTTCATGGGAAAATTTACAAATAATAAATAAATAAACAAAACAGAAAAGGTCACGAAAAATGCTAACATTTTGTTTGGTGGTGCAACAGCATAAAGTCTTTGGGCCATTAGATCCACTTTATTTCTTGTGGAAAGTTACAAAGCAATTAAAAAGCCATTCTGTTTAAGAACATAGTGATATTCAATTCAATTCAATCTGTATAGCTTTTAACAGGCGGTCATTATCACAAAGCACAGTGACCGCTGTTTACTGTTACAGCTTTTTCTGTAAAGCTACTTTGAGATCTAGTGGATTTTTTTTAGCATAGCAAACCTTAACCGAACGGTAGAGATGGTTCAGTCAGGGTTGGTTGAACACATTTTTCAAGAAGATATAGGGACTCAAAATGTTGAACAGAATGTTAAATTAACATAAATTAATACCTTTATTTATGTACCATGATTTAAAAACATTCATATGTTAGAATGCACTTATAATCCAGTATACACACCATTATAATTACATATGGAGCCACATACTGTTGGATGTCTGTCAAAGATTTATAATGCAGATGTATAATAATCTCTATTCACCTGTTTCCACTGAAAGTAAAAAAAAAGTGTTTTATTTTCCTTAAAAATGTAAGTCGCTGCTTTGCAACACACATCTTTTTTTCTGTGATGCATTATTACTTGTTTTTAAGTGTTAAAAAAAAAAGGTTAATGCAAAAATGTGGAAACCACAAGCCATTTTCACATTTTAGTTTTTTACACTTTAGACTGTTGTTTAATTCCATTTAAAAAACTCTGATTGCTAAATAAACATGCAAACATATTTAAGTTTTTTGGAAATTTACTTAAAAATATGTGTCGGGGGCACAAACTTTTGCACAAAAGTGTACATTGTGTTGTAATGCAGTTTCTCTTTAATGTAATCACCTCTGATTTAATGGAACGTCACTTGAAAGCTGCATTATTTGTTTGTGTGTCATAAAAAAGACAAACGTTTTGAACAAAATCCACTTTTTGAAATGACATAATGTCTGTGTCTCAGTCTATCCAGCCATCCTGTCTCGGAGTACACTCTCCCCAGACGCACCCCTCCCCTCCAACCCAAGCTGGTCATGACCGAGTCCTACCAGTCTCTCCCAAAGAGCGCCCGTCGTCCGTCGGCCAGCTCGCCCCCGGTGCCCCACGACATGCCCAGTGACTACAAGTACGCCCACGACCGCCTCAGCCACTTCCGCATGTCCACAGACGAGCGCATCGCCGCTAAAGAGGGCATGGTGTGGCAGCTTTACGAGTGGCAGCAGAGGCAGCGTTTCCGCCACGGCGGTTCCGTGGTTCCACCCACCTTCACCGTACCCGACTACGTGGACGCGTCCTCCTTCAGGGTGATGCTGGAGGTCCCGCGCTCGGTGTCCGTGCCCCCTTCCCCATGCGAAGTACCCCCGTCCAAACTGGCGTCACCTCGCAGACCTCACACGCCTGCGGACAGAGTGACGGTGCGACCCATCGACGAAGTATCCAGCGTGGACGTAGTCCGTGTCGCCTCACCGAGGACGCTTTCCAAGGTAAGAGATTAAAAAACTGTAGTTTCAGGAAGAGAATCAGACCTGGTGTCGGCCGTCTTGTTTAAATTTAACAATTATAACAACACAGCAAAATGTAGAACATTTTTTATTATTATTATTATTAGGACTATTAATATTAGTCTGTACAGTTCCTCAACCTCAGCTACATCACTCGTCTTTAGGATGAGTCTCACTCGGGGGAATTTAGCCGACGATCTAATGTGACTGAGTGAGTTGGGGGAATCAGCCGAGTCTTTCCCAAATCAAGGAGCTCCAGCAATTACAGTTGGCCACCTCGTAACATTTAATCAGATTTATTTTAGATTTTGGGTTTGTTCTTTTCCAGAAAGCTCCGAAAAGTTCACTTTATAAATCAACTATGGAGCTGAGACACAATGAAATGGACAGCTTTATACTGTAGTACATTATAGTGCATTCAACGCATCGCAAAACAACTCAAGAAACATGTATTTCGAGTTATTTTACTATTACTGTATTTAACTTTAACTTATAGAACAAACTGCATCATATATACAAGTATCTAGGAGAACTGGGGGAAAATTTAAAACAGTGATGTATTGCGAATCTTCAAATCACTCGCACAGTATCTACAAAATCTTTTTTTTTATTTTTATTTTTTTATTTTTGCATTTGAGGTGAAATATTGTTATTCCTCTATAATCCTGCAGGTGGCGCGCTCTAAGACAATCACGCATTGGCAGGTAGCACAGCATCCTGTGTGGAATTAACACGTTTTTTTGTTAAGTTTGTGTAGAATTGTAATCGTGATATTTACAGAATCGCGATACAAATGGAATCGGCACCGAGGTATCGAGATAATATCGTATCGGTGGCTCCCCCCGGTGGTGACTCCCATCCCTGATGTCTAGAGGATGGATTCATAAACGTCACATCCGTAACACATGAACATCATATTCGTAACAATGCTTTTTGTTTTTCGAATCTAAACTTTTTATGCTCATTTATGTTTCCCCCAGATGATGATAATGCAGATCAATTGGAAAGGAAAAAAAAAGTACATGACACTTAAAGTTTTTTCTTTATATATATTTTTCATCAAGAATTTAAATGACACCATGTGCAAACTGCCCCCTTAATCCTCAGAATTGAGCCTGAATGAAATTGCGGAAAGATTTTTATTTATTTGTTTTTTAGTAACAGTGGAACAGGAATAATTAAGAATGACTAAACATGCACACAGTTGAAACAGACAAATTAATATCTTTTACATGATTTAAGTGATTATTTTTGGAGATCCTGCTGGCAGATCAAAAAATATAAAATAAATATAAGATGTATTTTCCGAACCTTAGACCATTGTGTACAGAAATATCATAAAAATACAGTTTAACATCCGGAGATCAGCAGGGCAGCGTTCGTCAGGTCACAGGAACAAACCTTCCTCTACGTATCAGTAACACGTGTTCGTGTGTATACAGGTTGTACCATTCACACACACATCATGTGTGAATGGTACACACACACACACACACACACACACACACACACACACAGTTTCACTCCCAGCTCAGCATAAATTAACTCAAGTGTGAACTCACTAATCATACATCCTCAACACACACACACACACACACACACACACACACACACACTGGTACAGGAAGAAGACGAGTGCACGCTGTAACACTGAACATCAGCCTTCGTCCTGTGTGTCAGGTTTGGGACGTAACGAGCCATTTTTAACATCATTTATGGAAATCTGCGCTTTTCTCAGTTTCTTTAATAAACATAAAGCACAATTTTAGATAAATCACATTTGTATCAGTTTTGTTTTCATACTGTATGAAAATGTGCTGTAACTTATTCTATATTTTAACTGTATGTTTAATGTGTGTGGGACTTTTATTGCTTAAATCTATATAAAAAAAAAAAAAAGAGAGAAAAGTTCCAGCTATAAAACGTTTTTAAGACGCATCACATCCTGTTTAAAAAAAGAAAGGAAATTACCAAATCAATCAATCAATCAATCAATCAATCAATCTCTATAATATATTTATTATATAGAATCTTTACCCTATAATTTTTTTGTTTTTTACATTTTATAGTTTGTTTTTATTACTAATTTTACAATAATAGTTGTAAAATCAAAATGAATACAATAATTAAATTAGATTTTTAAAGTAAAAAGTAGAAAATTTACTAATTAGTGCTACTAATTGTAACCTATTAATAGTATCTACTATATACAGTACATATTACGCATTTAATATCTTTCATCAAACATTTAGGTGATCTGTTTTATTATAATTCTGCATAAATTATTACATCAATGATTTACTGTAAATGTTTTTACCTTATGCTAGTGTATTATTTATCATCATTTGTAACTAATGTGTTCTAAAAATAGTTAGTACTTGTTGAATTTTTCTTTATCACCAAATATTAAATGTACATGTTCTCTGGATGAAGCCATAATATATTAATAAGGTTTTTTTTTCTTGTTAATTAGGGATGCAAAAAGTCAGGTTAAAAAATTGAAATTATTTCACATGAACTATTTATTTATTTATTTATTTATTTATTTCAGAAACACACTTTGTTTTTCCCTCCAGTTAGCTCCTTCGAGGATTGTTAAAAAGTTTGCTCTTAAAATTATAAAATTATGCTGAGGGCGTTTTTTAAGTATGTATGCATTTTTTTTATGGCTTGCTGTAAACCACTATTTTTTCTTCTTTCGTGCCTCCATTTATAATAAATAAATAAATACATCTGACACAGCAAAAAGTTCAAGCTGCTGCTAGCAAACAAATGTTATTTTAGGAGGAGAAAAATTATGTGTAATTAATGAAATGACTTGTTGTTTGTGGGTCTAGTGGAAATATTCTTTGTGATCAGCAAAAAAATGTTAACGCCACAAAGCTCCATGGTTTAAAGATAATGATATTATTGGATAAAGAGACGGAAATAAAATGATACATAAAAAATGCAAAATTTTAAACTAAAGCACAAATTACTCCTAAAGCGAACAAAACTTTTTCCAAATACAGTGGAACCTCGGATTACGAGCATCATTCGTTCCTGAAGCGGCTCATATTCCAAAACACTCGTAAACCAAATATGATTTTCCCATAAGAAATAATAGAAACTCAAATTATTCGTTCTACAGCCCAAAAAAATAAATACATAAAAATAATTAACACAAAATATAAAGTAAAAAT
>JAQMYJ010000007.1:27122561-27140766 GCA_030014305.1 Clarias laeviceps
CGTATCTTCTGGTTCTAGTGAGGACTCTCGCTGCTGCATTCTGAACTAACTGAAGCTTGTTTATGCACCTAGTTGAACAACCAGACAGTAAGGCATTACAATAGTCCAACCTAGAGGTGATAAAAGCATGAACTAGTTTTTCCTCATCGTTTAGTGACATATATTTCTTATCTTGGCAATATTTCTGAGGTGAAAGAATGTTATCCTGGTGATATTGTCTACATGAGCTTTAGAGAGATATCAGAGAGAAATGCAATATTTTGCTTATACATTTATTTTATTATTTATTTTTAATCTTTAATTGTTTCATAACAGTTTGTAGCTTTCTAAAAACAGTTGGAATGGTGCTGCAAAGAACATTTAATTTGTTCAACAAATTCATCTCCCATCCTGGCAAGCTGCAAATCAAATTCAAATTCAAATTTTATTTGTCACATACACAATCATACACAGTACGATATGCAGTGAAATGCTTATACGACCGCCCGTGACCTTAAAAATAAAAGCTTATTAATAAGAAATAAATATGAATAAAAAAGAAATGCAATAGAAAATAAATTTAGCTGGGATAATAAAAATATAAACAAATATAAAAATAAAAATAGTCTGTACAATATAGACAAATATAGAAAATATAGAAATTTTTGTGTAAATAAAGGAAAATTACTGGGCTGGGTTGGTAATATGCATGAAGTGTCTCATTAAAGTGACTTGTGTCCAGCACCGCTTACCGTAGATTGAGTGCAGGTCAGGGAGTTCGGTGTAGATGATGCGCTCAGCTGATCTCACCACCTTCTGTAGAGCTCGTCTGTTCTTCATGGTGCTGTTTCCGAACCAGGTCGTGATGTTTCCCGTCAGGATGCTTTCTATGGTGCAGGAGTAGAAGAGTAGATCATCAGGATTTGTACTGTTACATAACTAACCTTATGAAAGTTGGACCTGAGCTGAACTCTACTGTCGTACCAGTGCACAGTGTAGCAGAGTAAAATATTCCATTGCTGTTGTGCCTCTGCAGATGAACATTTTGACTGCAAAATGAGATAAACACCTTTTAGACATTCACATTCACACTTCACAAATTATTTTTCTCAGGCACACAAGGTTGTCTATATTATATGTTATCATTTTAGAAGCTTCAAAGTATCACTAGCACTACTTTTGAACCAAAACACTAAATTTTACCATTTTTTAAACTAAACGATTTAATTATTAACTGCAGACTGATTTGTGTCGCTGTCTCAAAACTGCGAGAGGTGGAATTTTACTATTTTCACTATTTTATTTCACTATTATTTTTCCATTTGCATTTGTAATAGCTTAAAGTAAAGCCTGCAACAATTCTTGTTTCTATTGAAAAAAGAAAAAGGAGATGTCTCAGTCACATTAGTGGAACCGCTTGTTGTATGATACTGAATGATAATCTCAGTACAGTAGATTTGCATTTGTGGATCATAACACATACAAGCACATACATGTACAATTCTTTATAAGGTGAAATATTTATGAAAATGCAGTTTATATCCACTGCTTTGTTATCCTAAGAGAGAGAGAGAGAGAGAGAGAGAGAGAGAGATCATGTTACAATCTTACAGTCCAGATTTCATCAGGTGAGTCGAATGTTTTATTCTACACAACAAACGCCTGAGTCGCCTCTTAACACTTTGTACTTGAGTGCAGACGCAGATTAATGATAATGTTCTGGACCATTCAACTTCCAACAGCATGCTACTTTTCACAATTATTACTTCATTAAAATCCACACGTGTCCCTCCCAAGTCGTTCTTATCTATAATTAAAACCTTTCTAAAGTCCCACAGCACAAAATCTCCTAATGAATTGCTTTTTCCAACCACTGACATTCTCATCCTGTTTTTTTTCCCTTTTTTTTTTTGCTTCCTGCCACATAATAGCTTGCAGTTTGTCATTTTCTCCCCTTTTTATGAGCACACTTAGCAATGTTAGAAATGCTGAAAAGAATCGAGAGCCCACGGCTGCCTCGCTGGAAGAACTTAGCCTCAAGGCTTACATGTTGTGGTGAATGTTGAAGGGGAAAAAATTACTTAAAAAAAAAAACCTTTAAAAATTAGTCTTTCTCATGCACAATGAGTACATTCTTTTCTTATCTAGTAATATAAATTCACTTTTTCTTTTGTGTCGAGTTTCAAGGTAGCTTTATTCAACTCCCTGTGTCAGGTATGCCAATTAAGCAAAGCAGGGTTAATTAAGGGAACAGTATTATTATTATTATTATTATTAATAATAATAATAATAATAATAATAATAATAGGTTTCATATGTTGTGAAAGAAATAAAACAGTGAATGTGTTGCTCTAAAAGGTAACATTATACTTGCAAAAATATGAAGAACCTAATGACCACCTTCACCTGCTCAGAAATTAACTGGTTATCAATAATAAGGACTTTCTCCTAGAAAAGTCTCTATAAAAGTAAAAAAGGTTTCTATCAGTTTTCCCTAAATGCTAAAATACCCAAACTTTCTGAAAGCTTTAATGTTCTTAGTAAAGTTCTATGAAATACACTTTATTGTTACCATTTTTAATTGGTAAAACCAATTTAATCTTTAATGGATAAATCTTGTATGTATATCTTTCTAAATAGTTTTTATGTTATTCTGGGATTTTATATTTGGTTTTATTCAAGTTTTTTTTTAAGAAATGCTATTTTAAGAATCTATGAATGCTAAAATATCCAATAAATACATGATTTTTTCCTTTTTTTCGGATAAGTTTTTATATCCAAGTCCACATTTTTGCATATTTTTCTTTAAAAAGTTCCTCAATGTTTCTTTAAGGGGTTGATCAAGCATTTATAGCCTAAAAGGGTTCTAGTGTTTATTATAACTCTTTATTGATATTGACATTGAAACCCTTGCTTGTTGAATTTGCAGCGTTCTATAAAGATCATTTAGGACTGTGAAAGTGTGTCACCTTAACACCTAGAACAGTGAGAACCTGATCTAAGTTAAATTTTTAACTATTGGTGGTCCCTTAAGTTTCTTTAAAGGTTTTTATGATTCTCTTGGATAACTAAGGGTTGTTAGCTTGCTAAAGGTGGTCTCCGTGGAACCCGTTCTGACAGGAAACCATGCTATTGTAGATTTATACAAATAATTTTACAAAAGACACAACAAAATAACTCTAAGAAGCTTAAATACCTTTATTATCCATTGATCCTTGAAAGAACTCATTCTCTTAAAAAAAGAAGGTTCCTCAAGGGCTCTTTAATGGTTCATTATGAATTTGGCTTGCACTGCATTTCGTTAGAGAAACACTATTTTACACACTTTTAGGATTCTACAAAAAAAAGAAAACATTTCGAATGGGAACCAAGGAGTTCTTGATATTGTGCCATTAATAAAGCGTAGTGTGTATATGTTCTGTGCTGCTTGTATACAAATGGCAGTGTTCTTGGTTCCCTCTCAGCTATTCCCATCTGTGCAATTGAGTTTTCCTGTCCATACAAGGCTTTTTTTTTTTTTTTTTGCAAGTAGCAGAATATATTCGTGAAGGGTTCTTCACTGTTCCTGAGTAATCACAACAAATCACACAGCACTCTTCGTATTCCTTCTGACACAAGAGCTCGGCCTAATTACACATGCACAACGCCAGAGGAACACGTGTTAATTTAATGTAACAAAAATGTTGATTTTTTGCAGGCCCCCTCTGAAATATTAATAGAGCCGGCTTTTGCATTTCGCAACGTATCAAAGCATTTCACGATATGCTAATGAGATCTGTGCTGCCTCGTTCTCTAACAAGCTGGATGGGAACATTTTTCCAGACCAGGCCTGTAGGCTTTAAACCTTCTGCCTCAGTGCAATAGAACCCCCTTAATTACTGCCTTAAAAGACCAGTAATGACCTCCTGTTTTTTCTTTTTTTTTCTTTTTTAATAAATAAAAAGGTAGGACAGATCTGAATAGGAGCAGTGATGTCCAGGAAGACAACGCAAATGAGAGAAACTTCAGTGCATCCATTTTGGATGGGAGACATTTTTCAACAAGATATGGAGTAAGAGTTACTTCATAATGTTTAAATTATCACTTTCACCTCTCTCTCTCTCTCTGCTTTGGATTTTGTGCTCTTCAGCTGTTCAAGGCTATTCCCAAATTATTTCTTGACATTTCAGAATTTATTAGATTGTGCCTCAAGCTAGTTCACTTGGCTCAGTACATTTGCTACAATTATCACTAAACCGAGCAGAAAGCTATAATAAAGTAAAGTAGACATTTCTGTTTAGTAAATAAACAATATTTCATCTTTTTTTTTAGCTAACATGCTTGAATTTTAAGATTCTATTTAAAATCCTTTAAATTTTTTTTTGAATAACACTATTTTCTAGGAGTCTCTTCTTTATGAACTGTTCCACAGAAGGACAACCAAAAAAAAAGAATAATGTCCTACATTTTAAGAAGCGAGGAACCCCCAATTATGCTTAACACTTAACACTTAACAGACGTATCTTTTTAAAAGTATGAATATAAATGTGCAGAACAAACTCCTGCTCATGTGTTTCTCCTTACTACATAGAACCTGTGAGGTTATCTTGATAGTTCTTTGAAGGTTCCTTGAATATTTAAGGGTCTGCAGCTTCCTAAATGTGATCTGTTTGAACCTGTTCTGGCAGGGAACACTGTATTGTAATCATTAAGCGCTGGTTGTATAATAAAGTAGTGATCAGCTTCCTAAAGTCGTTCAACTTCCAAGTGTATTTGATAGGCCAACAAGGTTGTAGTGCTCTCCAAAAAACCCTAAACCTAAGAACTCTTATCTTTATCTCCAGGTTACCTTTACCTAGACAACACTTTTTTATAAGATGCATTGTAAGTGTGTGGTACAAGTTTTCTCCTCATTGTCTCGAATCTGTCTGGTTTTTAACATTTAGCTATTTTAGTGGTTCTTCAGTGGTTATTTGAGGCTTCCTTGGATAATTAAAGTACCTTATCTTCCTTAATGTGGTCTACTTGGGAACCTTTCTGTCAGGAAACATTGTATGGGTTTCTACAATGAACATTCTCCCATGAGAACAACTGAAGAACCCCAAGGGTTCTAACTTTTTAAAGAGATGAGGAATGTGAATAATTTAACATGAACGCTTAAAGAAAATTTAAAAGCATCCTCTTGGTAAAGGAAAAATGTTCTTCAGTGGTTCTTTAAGGTTTCATTGGATGCTTAATCTTGGTTTACACAAATGCATAACAACCAAAAAAAAAAAAAAAAACACACACAACAGTGCAAAATGTTCATACATTTTAAGAAAAGGATGCTTAATTATTTGCTTTTATGTAAATAAGGTACAGCAGTCACACAGCCAAAGTTTAAATGAAAAATTTAAAACATATTTCTTTTCTATGTAATTTTTATTTATTTGTAAAATAATCATAAATCATAAATATTTTTTTCCCCCGCAAAAACATCCCGGCTGATGCAACCACAAACACAAACCTTTTTCACCTGAAAGAGAAATGCAGTTCAATGACTGGCCCTTAGGTGGCGTTTGAGGCCCATAGATCGAGGCTAAGTCACCGTACCTGAAGTCTGGGGGAGATGTTATTAACAGTTATTAAATCTCTTAAAATATATTCTTAGTCGAAAGTCACCAATTATTTCAGAATTACACAAACATTTCTTTCTTTCTTTCTTTCTTTCTTTCTTTCTTTCTTTCTTTTTTAACCTATTTTATAGTTCTGCATGAGAAAAAGATGTGTGTAAAAATGTTTTTTATATATTCTATAATAATCAGTCCTACAACACATGAAAATACAAATGAGATATATTGCTGTACTAAACAGTTACGGGGATTACTAATACTGATAATGATTATAATTCTAATACAAAGACACTGCATACTTCCACAGTACCATACTAGTATCAGGAGGTACATCATGAGTGAGCATGGAGGAAAGGAGAGCTGTGTAGACTCTTAAAAACAGCAACATCTATTGGACTTTCATGGACAAAAAACAAACGTATTTTGTTACAAAGATTGTTGATATTTTGCTGTTTTCTATACAAATCCTGTTTTTTTTTGTGTTGTTAAGGGGGGGGGGGGGTCGGGTGTTCATTTTTAATTTCCACTGAGAAAAAAGGTTTATCAGTTTATCTTACAGTAGAAGTCTGATTTGATTTGCGACATGAAGATCCAGGAGCTGAAGTTTATCCTAATGATCACCAAACAAGCTATAACTCTAACTCTATATTAATTTATTGCTTTCCATAAATTTTTGGGGGAATTTGTACATTTGTGAATTAGTTCTGCAGAGAAGGAAAAGTTTTACTAGGAAAAAATAACGCTGCTGCCTTGAAGTCAATACTCCGTGTGAATAATTAATCCTCTCTTTTTCTCTTTTTTTCACTGTTTCTAGAAGCTGGGGGACGAAGATGTGACGCGTGGATATGATTTTTAAAACGTTTTTATTTTCTTCTTTTTTCTTCTTCTTAGGAACAAAGGGAATGTGAAAATGTGAAAATGAAAGACAAGAGCTGGAGAGTAGATGTGAAGAGGTTGTGAGATGTTGTGAAAAGACAACTCTCTCTCTCTCTCCCTCTCTCTCTTTCTCTCTCTCTCTCTCTCTCTCTTTCACACACATACACATTCTTCCTCCCTCCCTCTCTCTCTCTCTCTCTCTCTCTCTCTAGCCCTGTGTGACTCTTCTGTTAACAAACGTCATTTTCTTCTGCATCTGTCCCTGTAATTGTAAGTACCACTTTCTATTCTATATTGTCATTTCTACTCTATAGGTTATTATGTTACTATTCTTTTACTTATTTTTTATAAAGGCAGATTTATGAACTACTATCTAGATTCTATTAGAAAAGAAATAGTTACCAGGTTCTTTCTTAATGTCTTTTTTGAGCCTGCGACACCTTCTAGTGGAATTGACAGCTCAGTCTACACGGGTTTCAGTGATCCAGATGATTGACAGCCTGCTATTGATTTCACCTGGTTGTTACAAACAGTTATTTATTCTTGCACTCACAATCTGTGCATTTGATACAGGAAGGAATTAAATTTTTGTCAGGTTTGGGTTTGCATTACTTGTTAGAGAGAAGAATTCGATGCACTTAAAACTAATATCAGGTTAATTCTTTTATATTTGAATGCATTGAAACAAAAGCTACATTTATACATTTTATATTAAGTTTATATTTAAGTCTACCTCTGGTTATAGGAAAAAATAATAATTTGAACATTTCAACATATAAACTGCTGCAAAATGGACAGCAAGTAGATCTGATTTTGGCTTAAATTGGTCTTCATTACAGTCGAATCTAAAAACGAAATCGGGTTCAATGTCACGAGAGCAATCGATTACACGTCTGTGCATTAATGTTAAAAGCACAATGTGAAACAATCTTTTACTGTCCGTTGACTTGAGCTGTACATCTGAAGCGTCGGTTTTTTTTTATTAATACTTGGTGACATGCACAGAATGTTTTACATTTTCACAAATTCCTGACTCGTGCAATAATCACTGCATCTCTACTGATAACAGAGTGTACAAAATTATGACACGGATTTATGATTGAATGCATGAATAATTTCTTCCTGTAAACCATCTCAGTTTAAACTTGCCCGTAATGAGATACTGTATTTTCACCTTGGCTCGAGTCAGTATGTGTATATACAGTATATGTATGTATATGTATGTATGTAAGTAAGCACACGTGTGTGTGTGTGTGTGTGTGTGTTGTGTGTGTGTGCGCGCGCGCGCGCGCGCGTGTGTGGTTGTTAGCCGTCATTCAATATATCAATGCAGTACCCTATAGCCTCGAGCAACCCGAGTCAAGTCTGTTAATCCTCTGTACAAAAAGAGCAAATCTCGGGTCAGACCTGAAGCTCGACATCTTTACCCACCTAACAAGCAAAAAAGAAAAATAAATGTAAGCTCGAAAACTTCTAAAACTTGCAATTAATGCTAATTAATGCATTATACTAAGACAGGATACAAGATCCTTGTAAACGTTTTGTGTTATATTCTAAAAAGCAGAAGGAATTCTTGAAAAGTGTTTAAAAGACAAAGAAGTTTCAATTCCTTGTTGCAAAGGTACATTATATTTTCAATAGAAAGCTACAAAGAACCCTTATGGATCATTTAATCCTTAGGCTTGGCTATGCATTCATTGATTTAGTTAATGCATCATGTGCGCACTTTATTCTTTTTTTTTTTTTTTTACATATATATTTATTTATTTCTTTTTGGAGAGGCCACAATCGCTGTTCTTTTACCCCTCCCCGCTGAAGACTCCCATTCTCTCTCTCTCTCTCTCTCTCTCTCTCTCTCTTGTCTGGGAGGGGGAGCCCTGCCTCTTTTGCCTTGCTCACATCAATGCCCCTGGCCACTCACTTTCTGATGTTGCACGACGGGAAATGCTTTGAATGCTTGCGACATGGCCGCGCGCATTGATTGCCAAGATTGACAGCAGCTCTCCGCCGTCTTCTTCTCCTTCTTCTTCTTATTCTTCTTCTGTCCTTGTTTTCTCTTGTGCACTCCAGCGGGGACAATTCCGTAGCATATTTTCTTGTTGACAGTTTGAACTTGGTCTCCCCTCCGCGTTCGGCTTTCCACTTTAATACTTGCTTTTTTGTTTTGTTTTGTGTTTTTTCTTTCGGCGAGACTGATTTCCTTTTTCCTTTTTGCGCGTTTCGTTTTTGGGATACGACGTGGGACAGCGAGGCTGAGGGTTCGACCCGCGTGGTTCAAATCGAGGTAAACTTTTCTACATTTCATTTCTCTCCCTGACTTCATTCTAACCTGTTGTTCGCGTCACTGGAACACGTCTGCGCGTTTTTCTCCGATGGCACGTTGCGCGCTTGGGTCCGTCTCATTACCAGCGCTTAGAACATGACAAGAACAGGAACAAGACTGGGATTTGGGTGGGATTGTGCTTATGGCGTTAAAGGGGTCTCGCTTTGCTTGTTGTTGCTGTTTATCGCGGTGATCGTGTTGACAGCGGCGCTGAACTTGTAGCGCTCCGGGTCTCCGGTGCCAGAGGGGTTGCGTTTTGTTAATTGTTTTGTCTTTTTGTAGATCTGCTTTACATTTGACCTGTTTTAGAATGTAAGTTTCACCTTTCTCCTGCACGGGTGGTATATAGATATTTTTTTTCCAAGCTGATTTACGCGCACGAACCGGAAAACACCAAAACCTTTTGATCAGTCTATCAAAAGCGCCCAAGCGGCTTATAGGCTAGATAATAATAATAATAAAACTTTTTTCTCTTATTGTCCTGTGCTAATAAGAAGTCTCGTGTTTCTCCGTGGGGCAGATGTTTCCCCAGCTCAGGAAGCAATTTCACTTTCCGTCCACAGAGCGGTACTCTTCATTATCAGTGACGCACGGGAGCGCAGTTCGGATTCGGACCTCCTTTCGGCTTCACGCAGAAATGTTTCAGCCTTCTGATCAGTAAATAGTGATTTAAAAAATTTATTTTTATTTATAATGCATGATGCATAATTCTTGCAAATGTCCTTAATCTTAATGTCCTCATCTGGTGTCTCGCCTCGCGGAAATTGAGAGAGAGAGAGAGAGAGAGAGAGCGTAGAAATTCTTCTTGGCTTCACTTTCCCTCTGGGGTCAGGGAGAATTGACCTCAGAAGAATGCATAAGTCATAAATTAAAATGAAGTGTTCGTCCATTTAGAGACAATACACAACTTTCGACACGCAAGACTGCACTGCTTTCTGCTTCTAGAGTGGTGTGTTGGTCTGGAAAGGAAAAAAAACAACAACAAACAACCACAACAACAAAAAACGACAACAAAAAACTTCTGTTCTGCGAAATAAACTACTGAAAAGTAAGTGAAATATAAAAAAAATATATTCGAATTTTAGCATTTTTTTGTTAAACACAGTGCCTGAAAATTATTGAATTGTGTAAGTGATAGAATCGGGTGTTCGGCTGAAATAAAGTGACATACTTCACTTCAGCACAAAAATGTTTTTAAATAATGCATTTTATTTTCAGAAAAATATCCAAGAACAGCGCGTGTTTGTTTCCACTGAGGGCGAATTATTTCTTTAAAAAAAAAAAGAAGTAAAAAAAAGACGGAAACCAAAATATATACATCTTATCCACTGTCGTTTTCTTTCTCTCTCTTTCTCTTTCACACACACACACGCACACCAAACACAGGACATCATGATTTCCTAAACACACAAAGTGTGTGTGTGAAGGTATTAAGAGAGCATGCAGTGCGTGTGAACTTTGCCTGTGTGACAGAGATAGCTCATCATCCGAAGGGTGTTTCCCTCCAAACTAGAGCCGCTCTCGTATACACACACTCACACTCACACACTTACACACTGACTGATAAGAGACTTTTCGACTGCTGGACATGAGCTGATAATATTCTAATAAGAAACACAGGAGAGGTCTTTTTAGGAATTTATAGCCTTTAAAAATGATAATATAAAATTAAGTGGAAGATATGCGTGCTTTTTAAAAATTGTTTGCAAACTTGTGGTTTGAAAATGTCTCGGATGGAGACACAGAAGCTGTGTTGTTGCGGGACGCAATCGGACACCTTAATTAAAGCCAGCTTAACTTCTCTCCCTGCTCCGACTGCGCAGTGTGTGTGTGTGTGTGTGTAGAAGTGCAGAAGTGTAAGAATAACCATGCGTCTAATAATACACTCTTGTCTTAAGTGAGACGGGTTGTTTGAAAAGCAATCCCCCCCACCACCTCCTCCATCACCTCCTCCACCTCCAGCAGCTCTCCCTGCTCGTCCCAGTGTTGGGTCGAAGCTGATCTGCTAATGGTATTCTGGTTTGAACAGTTGCCGTGCCGCTGTCCGTGCGCAACTTCCCTCATAAGGTAAGGCGGCAATGGGGGTCCAAATGGCGCGTTTATAATTAGACCGCCGATTCAGCACATTGTCCTGAACATTGCTGGGCAGGGGATGGGGATGTGCTACTGCACTGTCCTGTCCTGTCCTGCCCTGTCCTGAGCTCTCAGTGGACATACTTTATTCCCAGTGTGTGAGAAAGAGACTGTTGATGGGATCTGACAATTGTCCTTTATTCGCTAAAAAAATCAGTCATGTAGGTTATTAAAATTAAAACCCTTTCACACACACACACACACACGTCTCCCAAACAACAACAATAATAATAATAATAATAATAATACAAATTAAACTTTCCAAACATCCGAATGCATCCTGATTGATTGATGAATTGATTGACTGCAATCAGAAATGTATCTAAAAACGACTTTACATCACAAAACACACGAACACCGTGCTTCACATTTTTTCTCCCTTCTTTAAACACCGATTTCTTTCTTTTTTCTTCTCCCCCTCTCCAGAACTGCCTGCGCGTGGCTCAGCGGAAACACCGTGTCGTCCCTCGCGCGCGCTGTGCACGTCGTGCCGTTTCCTGTAACCGGGGATCTGGAGAGCGAAACGTTTGTCGCTTATGGTGCCGGTAAGTTTTTTTTTGCCCACTTTTTGTTTCTGTCTCCTTTTGGAACGCGAGCAAACTCCAGGCTACTGTGTGTGTTTGCAAGCACCAGATCGTTCTTCACTGGACAATCACGTGTGTGTGTGTGTGTGTGAGCGTGTGTGTGCGTGCGCGCTATAGCGGCTTTCTGATTCTTTCCGAGCGCACTTTCAGGATGAATTTAAGGGGATTTTTTTGTGGTTTAGTTTAATTTGTATGCAATTGTTTTTTTCACAGTAAGCGCTGCAGCATGTGTGTATGTTTAGAAATAATTCAACTCGTGCATCTGATCAAAAATAAAATCTGTGCAATTCTGTTTTTTTATTTTATTTTGACTTGCGCATCTTTTTCAATCAAGATTATAATCTGCGATATAGCAAAGCAGCAACGTTCATGTGATTGTTCGGGATTATTACGAAGCATTAAATCGGATTAGAGCAATTTGCTACACTGTGATTACAGGGGAAAAAATCTGTTTGAGGCAAAGCGCGCGCGTTCCAGTGCTTTAATGTGCAAAAAATAAAATAAATTAACATAAAAGCAGAGTGTTTGTTATTTTTATTATTTGCATTTCTTTTCTTTTCCTTTCTTTTTTTAAACACTTGCAGATGTGGCTTGTATTTGTGTTGGATTAGATGCCTAGCAATGATCTATATATTTTTCTTTAAAAAAAAAACTATTTTGTTTAATTTATTGTTCTGTTATTTAATGTTAAATTGTTCAAGTGTGTTTTTATCATGTTTATTAAAAAAAAAAGACTAGGATGATTTTTAGCAGCATCCCTGTTCTGTTTTATCACTATAGAAATCTATGCAAGTGCATGCAATTATTTCTTTAAAGAAAGATGCTTGCATTTTAAGAAAGACTCATGTAGTCATGCAGGATTGGACTCAGCATTGCTTAGTTGTTTAGAATTGTTCTAAATTTCCTTAAATTTGTGAATTTGTAAATTGAATTTCTTTTTACCATCTTTAAATCAGAATAAATGCTTCTGTCTTGGCTAGTTTTTGGTCTTCTTGTTAAAAACCAAGAGGCGCCTCGGTGTGTCCTTGATGTTGCGAGAAATTTCTAGATGCAGTCGCTCATGCTGTAACTCTTTTATCCCTGTACAATATCCCTCCTGAAATGAATTCCATACCATCGAAATTATATTACTTGCAGGAATGCGGGTTCAAACATTTCAGAGAAATTTAAGAAGAGAAAAAACACTCAGAGTGTGTAAGGAAGGAGAAAGCTTAGAATAATCACAAGGCCTATACTATTACAGATATTTCTTTTGGGATAAAAAATGGAGATGAGTATTAGTTGTACATATAAATAAGTATTGTTCAGTATATAAGTATTGTTCAGTATATAAGTATTGTCATGCATTTAGGATTTTTTCCATGAAACAAATCGATTTTTGTTTATATCAACTGAGGAGGTTCTGATCAGGTTGACGTTGATGCACTCAAGAGTGTTTTAGCTCTCTGTTTCATTCCGGCGGGGTTAGAACTGTGCCAGCATGCAGCGCCCTATTGATAAACACCAGCCGAGGTAAACAACAGCAGGTCGGGGATAAAGGTAAAGGCGTGCACCAGCCGTAGGGGAGGAAAGCCGGGGCGAGACAGAACTGCAGCAGCACATGTTGTGACATCTGTCTTTAAGTGTTAGCTAATTTGCTGTGGAATATTTCAACAATGATCAAAACCGATGGCAACATGTTCATTAGGAGGTTGTGTGTGTGTGTGTGTGTGTGTGTGTGTGCGTCTCTCTCTCTCTCTCTCTCTCTCTCTCTCTTTTTTTCTCACTCTCTCTCACTCTGTCTCGATGGTTTTTCTTTCTTTCCCTCGTTGCTGCTTTTGTGACAGAAGGTCTCAACTTTCAGGAATGCATTATTGAAGTTACAGTGCACTTTTTTTTAATTAGTTGCTTTTCATGTTTGATGTGCAAAAAAAAAAAAAAAAAAAAAAAAAGTATTCCCAACAAATAGAGCTGATTTATTTAAGCCTAGATAGATTTACATACATTGCTATATAAATAAATAAATCACAGAAGTCATTGTGTAACTTGGGGTGGCAGGTTCAGCCGTACACCTTTATTACACGATAATAAGAATGTAGTGTGATATTGATAAGGATTTAATAAACATCTGGACCTTAAGGATTCCTGTATTTCGTAAAAAAGGAGTTACACTCAACCTGTAGTTATACGTACGACGCGAGAAGCAAAAGGTATACTCTGGTACACTGGTGTTCAGGAAGTGATGCGATTTTCATTTTAGGATCGAAAGCAGGTTTCATAACCGTTGTCATTTTGGAAGAAGGTGTTGTTCTGATGCGTCTCAGTGATTTATTCTGATGCCAAGTCACAGACGTTGACCTTGTTGATGGAGAAAATCAAAGGTGTAATTCCAGACTAACAATCAAACGATGATAGTGTGTGTGTGTGTGTGTGTGTGTGTGTGTGTGTATTTAACATCTTTCCACGCCTTAAGTATTTCTTATTTCTTTCCCCCCTTCTTTACTGTAAGTGGAAATTAGGCAGCCTATACTTATCTGTGACTTAACAACACACCCAAATTGCAGACCTGGTCCTGAAGCAAAAAAAATAAAAAAACAGACAGAGAGAGAGAGAGAGAGAGAGAGAGAGAGAGAGTCTGTATGACAGAAGAGCGTATAACATGAATCCTCCCCTGATACAGATTGGATCTTAGAAGCTGATTTGGCTTCTTTGCTCAGGTCCGAATAAGAGCATCTTTTAGGGAAATGCTGCACCTGTGGACTCGTCGTGTTTCAGGAGGCGAAGAAAGAAAGAAAGGGAGAAAGGAAGAGGCTTTACATGCTCCGATTTGACCTGACAGGACACAATATCAGCCACGTTCCAGAATGTTCCGGTGTAAAAATAGAGCTCTTTATGGAGAGCTAGAGAGCCGAGGCGGGGATGGACGCTGAGTGAGGAGCAACTGAACAGAATTAGAGAACAGTGCAAACATGTCTATAATTTATTGCAGTAAATATTCCCGCTATTATGTACAGGAACATGTGGGATTAATGAAGCGTGAGGTTTTCTTTCTCTCTTTCTCTCTCTCACACACACACCCACACACACACTCACGCACCCACCCACACACCCACACACATATCCTCTGTCTAATCAGCACTATCAGGTGTATAACACATTGTTTTTTATGAATCAGAGGAAGATTTTTTGCGGTGATGCACACGATGATCGCAGGTCATTTCCATATCAAAGCGGCGCAGTGAGCAGGCTGGCGGTAATTAAAATGCAGTGGATTTTCAGAGTCTCTCTCTCTCTCTCACACACACACACACACACACCCTGGTAAAGGCAGAGGGTTCAGCGTGCGGGTGGTTGCCTGCCGTATGCGTCTCTGTATGCACTTATAATTTTGTACAAATGTTTACGCCAGTGCGTGCTCTTTTGCGGAGAGCTTGTCCCGCAGCCAAAACCATTTCAAGACAAAGTTAGTTTGCTTTTCTCTCTCTCTCTCTTTCTCTCTCGCTCTCTTTCTCTTTCTAAGCTTCTTGTTGTGGCCTCCCGTCTCGCTGTGCCTCTGTGCAGCTGCTCTCCGAAAACGCTGAGCCTTTGCCATGTGTTTAACCTTTAATTGGCGCATGAATAAATGATGCGAGTCCTTTTTTATATATATCAAACCCGTGTTTATGACGGCCCTTCATTGCCTTTGTAATTGTTGTCGCCTTAAATGTGTAACTTCTGGGTGCGTGTGTGTGTGTGTGTGTGTGTGTGTGTGTGTGTGTTTTCTTCTCCTTTTCCTCCCTCTCCTGCTCTTTGCATGGCTTATTTAATAGCAAATGTGGTGAATTGTTTGGACGTCGTTGCCAGATCTTAATAATCTGTCTTTTTTTTTTTCTTCTGCTCGAGAGTCTACTGTAGGTTATTTTTTTGGGGTGGGGGGGGGTTTGGGGGGTGGTGGGGGCATCGGAGAGTTATCCAAATACACACTTTATCGTTTAATCTGACGCAGAGTGCTTTAGGAAACGAGGCTGGATGATGTTTTGCTTGTGATGCTGATTTATCGCAGAAAATCTCATGCAAGAATTACAACCGTTACAAACCAGAGCACTTCTGACTATAGCATATAAATTTTGGATCTATTATTATTATTATTATTATTATTATTATTTGTAAAATGGCCAAAACAATTTCTCCAGGTGAATCTTCAACTGTATCTACATTGTGCTTTCGAACCTCACCTGCTCTATTATAATAATAACAACCTCGTATTTATAATATATTGTTTAGAATTTTTTAATCCTTGTGTCTTTTTAATATTCACTTTAACATAATGCCATTAAGATGCACAAGAAAATAAAAGACACCCGGTTTCACCAGGGTTATACAGTAGCTGTTCATGCAGATCTGGATATCTGATAAATTCTCAAACTTCATACTGATTAAAATTTTTTATTTATTTATAGTGAGTAATAAATTAATGGAGTTTGGTAAGAGTAGTGTTGCTAATAACACAGTCAGAGTAATTGGAGTGAAATGATATGAGAAGAGCCGCGCGAGTTGATCAAACACACTTATTTTGACGCGTATCGTGATAGAGATTTAAACTGCGATGTTTAACTGTTTAATAAACCACTTATTTATGTAGACTAACAGCAAATAATGGAAGTGTAAGTAGTGGCATGAAGGCAAGCTATGGTTTATTATTTTCTGAAATCCCTCTTTCACAACATGACCAGTGTGACCTTCGTGACCTTCACTAACTAACATGTGACAGCGTCTGCGATCCTCTTGACTCCTTGGCGTTTTCTCATGCATTTCTCATTTCTTTCCCAAGCGCTTCATATTAATTATGTATATTAATATTACAAAAGAGCCTTTAATAGCCATCAAAAACCACACACACACACACACACACACACACAGATACACACACACTGGTAGTTTAAAACAAACAATGTATTGATGAATGAGGCTTTTGATTGGACGGATTTAGCACGAGTCTCTGAGATCATAGATCATGTTCAGTAACCTTCAGACAAAACTCTACATGAATCTCTGACTGTACACACATGACCTGTAACAGATTTTTAGCAGTTAGAAAATTGCACGGGTTCGTATGGCGATTTTTTAAAATATTATTTCCACATGCTTAATTGTGCAGCACTAAATAAAACTAATAAAACTAATATAAGAGAATACAGTTAGAGTACTAAAGCAGTAATAAAACAATAAGAGTAATACAGAAAGAGCATTAGAGCAAATGTAATGAAACAGTAATTGTGAGTGTATCATAGTAATGTAATAAGCAGTAGAGCGCAAAAAGCTGTTTAAAACTAAATATAATGAGAAGACAAGAGTTTGACTAATACAGTAGGAGTAATGCATTAATACTAATCGAGTTAGAGTGACACAGAGTCAAAGCGATAGTTTTATAGTAGAAAAGAGTTACATTCAATTTATAAAAATAATACTTTAAGCTCATTACATAACAGATATTACAGCAGTACTTTAAAAGTAATACTAAGTAAGAACGATACTTTAGTGCTAAAGGACAAATTAGTGCAGTAGCATAAAAAGTAACACAGAAAAAGTAATAAAAAGTAAAAGTACAGCAACTGTAGTAAAGTTATTAGAGTATTACAATGAGACTGATACAGTGATAAAGAGTTTATAGAATAACGAGTATTACATGAAGAATATCACAGCGTGTACACATAGCAAGTGTGATACAGTAACATTATTATATATTATAAATGAATGGAGAGTGAGAATGATTTATTCATACAGTAGGAATATACAACAGTAAGATGGTCAGTAATGTATAAAGAAATAAAGTGCAATTCATTTGATAAAAAAAAAAGTACAGTTAGAGTAAAAGTAACACAGAGTAAGAGTAACAGTGTCATAGTTATTACAGGGTAATATGAATACTTACAGTATTAAACAGAAATATTACAGTAGTACAATTGAGAGAACATAATAAACTTATTACACACAGTGAGAGAAATACAGTAGCATTAAAGATTATACCGAGCTACACAGATGTAGTCATACAGAATGAAAATAAAGTAATACAGTAGTAGTAATGTGGCTATAACAGTATAAAAAAATTAATGAGATGCAAAAATTTCAGTTGGACTGCTATTACTACTAAATAATAATAATAATAATAATAATAATAATAATAGAACAACAGGGTGAAAGCAAAGGTTTATATTACATGGTTATGGTGTGACAGAACAAATTTTACAATAAACATAATAAAGAGTAAGAGCACTGTAATACAGTAATATTAACAATATTATTGTAACAATATATGGGTTATTTTTACTTAATAATATTCAGTTAAAGTAACACAGAGTGAAAGCAATATTTTGCTACATAAAGACAATTTCAGTAAATCAATAAGAGAAATACAGATTAAGAATAAAATATTAGCATTAAAGATAAAACGCAGTAAGAATACAAGAGTATGTGTAATAGAGTAAGAGTAGTACAGTCACATTACAGAGTAACGCAGTTCACACATCAGTAACACATCAAGAGAACTAAAGTCACCGCGCTGTGATGAGACGAGTACAGTGATGTGATGAGACGAGTACAGTGATGTGATGAGACGAGGACAGTGATGTGATGAGACGAGGACAGTGATGTGATGAGACGAGTACAGTGATGAGACGAGTACAATGATGAGACGAGTACAGTGATGTGATGAGACGAGGACAGTGATGTGATGAGACGAGGACAGTGATGTGATGAGACGA
>JAQMYJ010000007.1:27140866-27162949 GCA_030014305.1 Clarias laeviceps
GATGAGACGAGTACAGTGATGTGATGAGACGAGGACAGTGATGTGATGAGACGAGGACAGTGATGTGATGAGACGAGGACAGTGATGTGATGAGACGAGTACAGTGATGTGATGAGACGAGTACAGTGATGTGATGAGACGAGTACAGTGATGTGATGAGACGAGTACAGTGATGTGATGAGACGAAGACAGTGATGTGATGAGACGAGTACAGTGATGTGATGAGACGAGTACAGTGAGGCCGACGCAGCAGTATTAGAGGTTTTACACTGAGAATGAAAGTAAGAGTTACAGTCCAATCCGAGTGCTGTAGTCTCGAGCGCGCTCCTGAGTGATTAAAGCAGTGATGAAGCAATGGCTAAGTCGTACTCCGACTCACACACACACACACACACACACACACACACAGCGTGTTCACCTCGTGTACAGTGAATACACACGTTAGCTTTCTGCACTCACAGCTGTTCACTGCTCTCCACAGGCCTGTCACTGTGTGTGTGAGTGTGTGTAAGTGTTTGTGTGTGTGTGAGTGTATGTGTGTGTGTGTGTGTTTATTTCAGCTCAGCTCATCGCGATCCTGTCAGGAGTTGACAGATCACTAACTTTACAAGAAGCCAGTTAGAGGTCAGTAATTAATCTACACAGACGTGGCTCGCTGATTTGCAGGGCTGCGCTGGAATTATTCACACCGCCGTCATCTTCATCTTCCATCCACGAGCAGACGCTGATCGTGTGTGTGTGTGTGTGTGTGTGTGTGTGTGTATGGGTTGGACAGTGTGGTGTTTGTTAATCAGCATCGTGATATTCGGCGATCAGAGAAGTTTGCGGATGAGTTTCATAAACGACGCAGAGATCTTTGTTTTATTGTTTTCTTTTGTGTGTTTCTGTTTTAAATGTGACTTGTTTTCATTCACTATCGCTCTGATATTTTGGTTTAATCTCAGAGGTTGTAGATAAATTCTTATTAAATATTCAAATATTAAATATACAATAAATGTACACTTTCGACAATTTTTCACATAATCCCCCAAAAATTATTGTTTCACTAAATTACATGATCAGTTTGAACAGTTTGTTTAATTGTAAAGGATATCATGTCCTCTTGAGACCCAAATGTCCTCATATCAAGACATGACATTTTCTCCCAACTTTGTTGTCTATATACATATATACCGTCCTCATAAATAAAGAGAAACAGACAGTAGAAATTGCAATAATTATTGCAATCCATGTTCAAGACAAATATATATATATATAGAGCCTATAGATGTGTTTATACACTTATAAACGTACTGTATGTGTGTGTTTGTTAAAATGATGCTTTGAATATCATGAACGAGAAAGATCATGAGGAAAGGGGGGAAAAAAGCTCCAAAACAGCGTCTTCATGTTGCACTGGATCTTCTAGACTTTCTGACTTTTTTATTTCCCCCCCAAATCTGCCGAACCGGTAGCTAAACATCTTGTTCTGCTGCTCTGCACAATTTTATTGTAGCTGCAAAAACGGACATCTGATCCACTGTTGAGAAAATTATATGGAAAACGTTGGAGGATGTTATGCCAGACTTCGCATTGCCTACAGTTGTGTTTCTTTCTTTCTTTCTTTTCTTTTCTTTTTTTTTTTTTGTTAATTCTCGTCTGTGGAAACTCGGGACGGATGATGCCAAAAACAAATTAAAGTGACAAAAGAGGGTGGAAAAAAAGGAGGGTGCAATTTCTGTGGCTGTAGCTCTGACAGTAGTTAAGCTCAAATCGCTCTGGCCAGCTCTTTTGTTTCCTTATTCCATGATTATTTACACTGACTCGCGGATTTTACAGGGCGTGCGTCATGAGAAAATGGCTTCAGCAGGCCTGACCACAAACGCTGCTCTCTCTCTCTCTCTCTCTCTCTCTCTCTCTCGTTCTCTTGTGTAGAAAATGGGCAGGTATGGAGAGAAAGTGCTTGGAGCTCTGCTCTGCTCTGCCTGCCTGTGTGTGTGTGTGTGTGTGTGTGTGTATCTGTGTGTTCCTCCACAGATAATGATGCTCATTTCAAAGCAGCTCCAGACGTCTTTGTAGCTGAACAGGCCGCGCGTGCGTCTTCAGGTTCTTAAGGCGACGGGGATTGTGGGTAGAACCGCCGAGGGCACTCAGCTGAAGGGACGCAGGGGTCAAGGGCACGTCTGTGTGGAAACGCCGAAGAAACAAACAAGGGCTCAGACGTCTTCGTCCTGACAAAGAGACGTGAACTCGCTGATCCTCCGCGGCGTTTCCAAAGCAAAGACCTTTCTGTCTTCCTGTCTCTCTCTCTCTTTCTTTCTCCTTCATTTTACTCCACACCAAAAGTGACTTGGAAAATGTGAATCTTGTATTTTTTTTTGTTTGTTTTTGCACTTTGGCACAGGGAATGGAAAACTAATTGCGAATGAATTAAAACTCATCCATCCAGTATTATATATATTTCAAGCTCCATCCCTCCTGGTCCAGGAGTATAATTTCAAACCTTTCTTTCTTTCTTTCTTTCTTTCTTTTCTTTTCTTTTCTTGTCCTCGAGTTCCTCCTCCTCATCCGCCTCGTCCGTGTCACAGGAACGTCTCGCAGCACGCCTGTCAAAAGTCTGCTGAGTGAGAGGACTATAATGGGTGTAATATTTTTTTTCTTCTCTTTCTTTTTTGCAAATGGAAAAACTGTTGAAATGATGGAGGAAAATGTGCGGTTTTGCCTCCCGAGTTTTCCCCGAGAGCCTCTTTGATGGTCTTAAAGAACAGCCACACTGGCACACGCCGGACACCCACGAACAGCGCACGTCACTCTCCGAGCGGAGTGGACGAGAAAATAGAAACGGCATAGGACGAGGACTAGAAGAAAGAAGAAGAGGAAGAAGAAGAGGAAGAGGAAGAAGAAGGAGTAGTAGCTGTGATTAGATTAAGAGCTGTGACCTTTCCTTTCGTTTTTTCATCCCTAGCAGCTCTCTATTAAAAAGAGAATGACAGAAAGAAACCGAAACTATGACACAGAGCAAAACTTGAACTTGATGCAAATGAGACGAGGTTTTTCTCCCATCCGTGACTCGACGAACCGTTAATTTTATAAAACGCTCCTTTATTTCTGCTGTTTATCAGAATCAGAAGCTTTTCTTTTTCATTTCTGTCAACGTTATATACTGTATATATAAAGCAGAGTCACTATGTTTCAGCAGAGCAGTCGATTCAGGCCTTGGCTTGAGTGAGTGAGCATATGTGTGTGTGTGTGTGTGTGTGTGTGTGTGTGTGTGGTAGCTGAAACCCTGTGGTGGCATGTGACATGAGAATAAAGCTCCCTGTCTTTGGTTTAGTGGCAGGACTGAGATGATGATGATGATGATGATGATGGTGGTGGTGGTGATGGAGATGAAGAGATGATGTTCCTCCTCTTTCTCGGTGTAGCTAAATTTATTGGTCGCCATCTGCAGGGTGGAGAAGTTTGGGTGAACTCCAGAGACCACGGAGAGCCTTCTAATTAAATCGTCATCATTATCAACTTGCGGTGCGCGATCGTCCCTGACGCCGAGCTCTTCCAGGATGAACATGGAAAACCGAGAGAGATCTATGTGCGTGTGTGTGTGTGTGTGTGTGTGTGTGCTTTTTGTCTCCACTAATCCCTGTTCTGGATGGATTTACAAAGAGAAAAGCAGAAGTCTTGATATAACCGCTGCGTTTGGTTCTTTCGTCGTTCCAGTTTTGACGTAAAGAGCTGCAGCAGATCCGGTGAAACCGTCGCAGATCCCTGGACTCATTATACTGGATATATATATATATATGTGTGTGTGTGTGAGAGTGGAGAAGTTTCGGCATATAATTATATATAAGAAGTTTTTATATATATGTATATATATATATATATATATATATATATATATATATATATATTCGGATGTTCTGCCTGACTAACAACATACTAATCAGATTATGGAAGCCATTCATTATGTGCTGTTTTTGTGAAGAGCCTTTTAGGGCAGTAGTTAAATTTGGAAGCTGTTATCTTGTGCCCTTCAGGCATTTCACCAGCCGCCCTTCATTCGATTTGTCACACACAGGTAGGATGGATTTTGGCCTTCTCTCTTCCTCCACTTCCCAAGTGCTTTTATTGGTGAAATTATTTTAGCATAGAATGAAGTGATGTTTAGAAAACAGGTATAGGTGGGCGGAGATATTCCTGGTATTGCACACAAATCCTAGACTATGTAAGGTACAGGTTCTTTAAGAGAGAAAGAATTCTTGGAAACATGAGCTTGAAATACCTTTATAATTATACTGATTATGAATTATTAATGCCAATGTTAACGATGATTACTATGTTACATGCTCTTTGTCTTGTCCATTTCATCTTTCACAATGTGAAAGAATTCAACATTTACAACTGCTATCAGACTGCAGTGAGTATAATCAGCCCTACTTTGTATACCAGCTGTTTTTCCAGCTGTAAAAATTAAACTCTCTAATAATGTTTGACTCAGTCCATTAAAGGGCCTCTTAAAAAGGTTCTCTCACTCATTCTCAATACTGTTTATCCTGTACAGGGTCACTGGTAAAGTCACAGGAAGCCTGGAGCCTCTATACCCTGTACAGGGCGCCAGTTTATTGCAGGGCACAAGCACAAATGCCAAGTAGCCTAAGGGGTACATGTTCATCATTGTTCTAGTTAACTTAGCTCAAACCAGGACTTTTGATTTCTCTATGTACTCCCCTGCTACACTAATACACTTATCCCAGCATTTCACTAGTGTATGGATACCATCAAGGTATAAAGGATTCTAAGTATGCTGGAGCCATGGTCGAAAATGCCTAGGACTGTACGAGGGATGTGACAATACTGTGGTGTTCGTTAATGATTCTGTGTACAGTTCCCACAGACAGCTGTGTCTCTTCCACAGGTGTGTCTCTTTGGCGACAAGTTATCTGTCGATTTTTAAGGATCAGGTGTTCCACTTGCTAAATGTTAATGGGAACGACTACAGTGGGGTTTGAGCCACCTTGGGCTGGATCATCATTCTTTAAAATGGTCAAATGTTTTACTTATACTAGCAGTCTCATCACTATACTGTGCTTGAAGTCATCTGTACTGTAAATGTTTCCTCACAAGTCCCAGTTCGACTTGAACGCCTCTCATATTATAATACTTTAAATAATTCAAATCCAATCACAATCATAACCTAATGTGGTTTGTGTAAATACTCATGACTGTGCAGAATAGAACCGGGACGACCCCAAAGACAAGAAGTCAAAAGTTCAACCGCATTACTCACAAAGTTAACAGACTGATCGTTAGTGCATAACAGTAATGTGTTCACTTTGCATTAAGACCACACTGATTGCTTTCACTGATCTGCTCATCTCGTTCAATGAAGTGTCTGTAGACCTGCCCATCCACTTTTGTCATGATTGATTATCATTAAGCACCAATTCAAGAGACCTTTTCTTTCTACTTGATATCAGATATGAGCAATGAGAACTCTCTCTCTGTTTCTTTTTCTTTTCCATCTGTCCATTTTTCGTTCTCAGGGGACATACTAGTAATCCAATTAAGGCCAGCACACCGATTAGATTAGCATTTTCACAAGACATGGCTAACTGACATTGCTGGGAAATGGGAGGCTTGTGTATGGGTTGGTATAAATGATTTTTGGACAGATATGGTTTTATAACTGTTTATTGTTGTCGCCAGACATTTCTTTTTATCTAGTGACAAAAAGTAAAATTGGACCTTTCACAGGGAATAGGAATGGGAGTCATATTACAGATTTTTTTTTTTAAAGCAGCTTTTTTTTAAGGAGGTTTGAATAGTCTTTTCTATTGATGATTGTAAACATTTATTTCTAGAAAAAAGAAAACTACATGCAAATATAAGATCATTCAATGTTTGAAATAAATAATATTGAGGACGGGAATTATCAGGGACTATAAGGACTATACAATATTATCATAATACCTAGGTGCCGATTTGATTTGTATTGTGATTCCTGCTTTTTAAATATCATGCTTTAATAAATATCTCATTCGATATAATTGTTTAGTGTCTAAACAAACTTAGCATGCTGTGCTGCCTGCCAATTTGTGAAGTTTGGAGTGCGCCACTTGTAGGATCATAGAGGAACAGCAATGCTTTACCACCTCAAATGCAAACGTATATAATTTTTTAAAATATTGTTAAAAAAAATAAATCGATTTTGCAGTCAGAATCACAATACATTTCTGAATTAATCTCTAATAAATACAGAGAAATAGTGTATAAATAGCTAAATAGTAATGTACAGGTACATGGAGCAACCATAAATATGGACATCATAAATATTTGGTGCTGAGTGAAATGACTCAGCAAATACAGACCAGAGAAGATGCATACCTAATAAAGCTCTCGCCCCAGTTCCCACCCTTACTTACTGAAATCATCCCTTTCTGTTTCTTGTGAATATTCATACCTGGAATTAAACTAGCTGACACTGAAGACCATGGGCTGCTTTTTTTGGCTGACCATGTGGTGCCACCGCACCACCTTGATCATATTTCTTTGGTAACTTTTTTATATTATTAAACATACCTTTGAAAAATCAGACTCTATAGTGCTTACTGAATCATTGTACTGGGGCTAAAGAGACAGAAACACTATTGTTTCATATTTAAAAAAATATATAGTAGTTATGTGGATATGGAAAAATAAGCAGCTATGCCAGAACAGAATGCTTTAAATGAAGTTTTTTTAGGCTGTTTTACTGCAGAAGGTATGATGTTACATTAATAAAACTTCAGCTCTGCTGTTTCATGCATCGCCCCATTACTGTAGCAGTGAGGAATGTGCACTTTTATTTCCTACTTGTGCACAGGCATGTTTTTGAGCAGTAAATCCATACCAGGCTCTAGACTCTGAGTTTTTAGAGACTGTCTTGCAAAGTCTTAAAAAGTAATATTGAAATGAGATAATAATTGTTACACATTAAAATAAAGGGTTATTATTATTATTATTGTTGTTGTTGTTGTTACTTAGACAAGTGCTCTTTAGAGCCTTTTTTATACAATACAGTAAGAGCAGAAAAAGAAAATGAAAATCATGTGTTAATTGCTTCTTTACTCACCCTATCTTCATACCAATTTTCATATTTCATGGATAAGACATTACAGTTCCCAAGGTGCAAAAGTAAGAATATGAACAGTGTAATGTATTTATCAATTAGTGTTTATTCAACCAGGAGTTAGCTCCTGGTGCTTGGTGGGTTTCCTCCCGGGTACCTGGTTTCCAAATTGCCCACAGACCATTAACTGAAGGTCATATCACGGTTGAAAATATGGGAATAAATACAATGGTCATCAATAACCTCCACAGTTCCTAGTTGGACTACAGAGGTTCCTGGATGGTTAGTGTTTACTATTTACTAGTACATATTAACTGTAGTTATGGTAAAACATGAATGTTCACACAGGAAGGCACGCTCACTATTCCCTACAGAACACGAATAAGATATTATCCATGGGTCTTTTTTTTCTACACAAGATTGATTTCTGCTCAGGCTACCCTGGTAATATAAATAATTCATGTCTTATAGGCCACTGTATCACTTCATGTTCTAGTAATAATTTTATGAAGCATACTGTATGTGATTATAATGGATTAATTTTACTTTGATGAATACTGCTCAAACTACATCGTCTGGCTAAAAAAAGAGTATGATATAAACAGTATAATAGATAGATAGATAGATAGATAGATATATAGATAGATAGATATATTTTAATTAAATATGAATTTTATGATTTATTTTGGTATTAAGTATAAAATATGAAATAAGAAAATGTGCTAATAAATAGAGGTTATATAACACCCATATACTGTAAATAGAATCCGAATATGTGTGAGAGAGAGAGATAACTAGACCCTTTTCTATCCCATGGTGTGAATATCACATTATTGTGATTCCCTTCAAAATTGTTATGTTATGGTCGCAGCAGTGCCAGTTTCAAAATTACAAACACTTACACCTTTCTTTGATGGGCATTTAGGTCAAACCAGGACTTTTGATTGTGTAGATAGAACAAAAAACAATTACAGGAGTATAAACTACCTCAAGGTAGAAGTTTTTTTCAGTATGCTGGAGTCATGATCAGACTAACACATAACAGGTCAGACCTTGGGATTTAGGTCTTCTGATTTAGGTCAGAAGTCATTGAAATATTTACACTTGAAACATTTAACTTTTTTGTCTTGAATCCATTTTGTTATCTCTTTGGACATATACTAAGGATTACCGTTCCGTTGTACGACACAGCTGTGATTGAAACAAGTTGAAACACTTTCCTTGTGATTCCATTACTTAAACACTTGGTGGGATGGCAAGGTAAGTAATCAAAAGCCATATGTTCATATGCCCAAGTTTGACACTGATGTGAGAGCTCAGAATGACTAACAATGACAAGTCATAACTTTAGCTACTGACTCTAACTGGCACTAACTGACCTCTGTTTACCTCTATTTAATTACTGTAAGAATCTGATAATTCCAAGTTTATAGTCAGGAGATATGTTTAAAGTACTATGTCAAAGTACTATATAAATAAACAGGTACAAAGGAGGTTGAATAATTCATAGTCATAGTCAAGATGTTTCCTGAAGGTCAGAGAGTCATAAAGTTAGGTCCAGAGATAAAACCCAGCAGAATGAGCAATTAGCATGCGGAAAGCTTTTTTGTTTCTCTAAAAACTTTTGCTCTCTGCTCACTATCTAGACACATATATACACACTTTGCATTCAGATCCATCATCTCCATGAGCTGTTGGTTTGATAAACCGCAGCAGTAAATCAATACAAGACAATTCCATCATGTCATATTGGCGCTTAGCTAATGTAGCTAATGTGTGGGCAGACTCTGTGTCTGTAAAGTTTGTCCAGCCCAAGGCTTCAGCATGACTGGTTACGTTTTAAGTAACATGACAGGGTGTGGAATTATAGGAAATAATAATCAATGACAGGGTAGTGTGATGTGGAACAACACAAAGCAGAGCTACCGTTACCATCCACCATCTAGAGCTTTCTAGATTTTTCTATAGCAGTAACCTCATGTTTTTTTTTTTTTTGTATTTTATACTACGAGGTGGTAATCAAGAAGATTTGTGCGCCACAGTCGCTTTCACCGTTCTTCCGATGCGTTAAAACATGACAGTAGAATTAACTATTGGCTCTCAATGCACGATACCACAAATGTCATAAAAAAAAAAAAAGATGAACATGCATTTGGTCAAGCTGCGGACCTGCCTTGCCTTTTTTTTTATGCATGAAGATGATAACAGCTTTCACAGTGGAAGAGCTTGTTTCGTCTCAGGGTCGTACACACGACCTGGCTCACTTCTGAAGCCAGGTGCTCCCTGTGACTGTGCATGCAGCCTTGTGCTGCCCTCTGTTGGTGTGTTACAGAAATAGTCTCAAAACTTTTCGATAACACCTCGTATTTTGTTAGAATTTTATTAACAGTTAGAATATCCAAGAAACAACAACATGAGCTGGAAAATGTGCTTCCCGTGTAAGTTATTCTCTGTGCTTAAGACAATTTTATTGAAGGGAAAACACAAACACACACATACAGTACTAGAGTGCTAGAATTCTGAGGAGGCCTGGGACAGCTGGGTACCCCTTCCTCTTGCGTGTGTCTTTTGTCTAAGCCCAGCAGGGGAGGATTAAAAAGTATTTTAAGTCTTAAGAAAGAAGAACAGGACCTTTGTTCTCTTCTGCTCCTTCCTTTTTATTTCCTGTTTTTAATTTAAGGCATTCCTGGAAATCTCCATCACATTTGTCATGGTATTATTTCATTGCTGTGGTACTGACGATGCCTCAGTGCGTTTTTTTTAACTCTTAATCTTAAAAAAGGATTTGGCTGTATTAATTTAGTTGATTAAAGCTCTCCTAACAACACCTGCAAATCTTCTTTCTGACAAATTGAAGTGGTTAGCAATCAAAATATTTTAAGCAATTTTAAACATCAATGTAACCATTCAGAAGCACTGGATGTTGCTGGCTCAGACATTTCTTCCCCATGATTTAAGTCAGTTTCTGATTCATGTTGTCTGTGCCCCTGCATAGTCTAATGCATATAATATAATGGACCTGAAAGCCATACTTAGTTAATGCCAATGTGTTTCAGATTCAATTTAACAGATTAAACAGCCGCTTGTGCTTACATTCACTTGATGAGAGAGAAATTATGTAATGCCATGTATTGTACATTTTAAAATCAAATGAGTTATCCCTGGTTACATTTTAAATTATTATTATTGAAACTTCTCGTGTAATTTTATTCTTAGACGCTAACAGATGGTGGCACGGTGGATTATTTGGTTAGCACTGTCGCCTTGCACCTTCAGGGTTAGGGTTCGATTCCACCTCAGGGTCTGTTTGCATGTTCTCCCAGTGCTTGGTGGGTTTCCTCCAGGTTCTCGGTTTTACCACCCAGAGTCCAAAGACACACAGATTAGGATAATAGGCATTCCCAAATCGCCTGTAGTGTATGAATGTTAAACCGAAGGTCTTACCACGGTCGTAAAAATGGGAATAAATACAATGGTCACCACTGGCGTCTATGGTCCCTAGTTGAAATACAGAGGTTTCTAGATGGATGAACGGAAAGTAACAGACACATACTCAGCCAGAATATGAATAGTCCTTAGTTTCAGTGTTTGGTGGAAAAGATTTCTAAGAGCTAGTCTAGATGGAACAAGTACTGTAGATATGGTAGGCTGTAATAAATTCCTTGTCAGTTGTTCACTCATATAAAACTATTGTACATATGATTATGTGCTTTGTAGCAAAACTTGGTAATATCTCATAGATCTGCTTTAATACACACTTTAATACTGCCTTATCATACAGTTTCTTTAATCTTTAAACTATACATATGTGCATAAAATTATGTGTGTAGGATGGATATATTCATCTTTTCTTAATATTCAAACTTGCTATTGTTTCATGAACACACCTTAATATACAGTTTCTTAGATCATCCACCTGGCAGCACTAATGTAAAGTGTATTACAGCATTTAGTACGCATTTACATATTGTATGTCTGTAGGCTATGTCTCTTAATAAACTCTGTTTTCTGTATTGAAATGTAGATTTAGCCTTAGCCATGTAACACTCTTTGCATACCTCATTTGATTTTATAGTTTTTGTACTGGCTGCTGTAACAATCTAATTTCCCTTAGGGAATAAAATAGTTCTCTCTCTCTCTCTCTCTCTCTCTCTCTCCCTCTGTCTCTTTGGGACTTGAAAAAAAAATCTATTAGTCCCAACAACTCCACAGTCAATGGAATGACAGTGAGAGGGGAGAGCAGCTGTCTACCAAAACCCGCATTTAAAAACAGTCACGGAAGCACTTTCAGCAAGAAAACACATCTGATAATGTTACATCATCATAAGCAATACTTCTTAGTATCAGTGCGTTTGAATATTGTTGTCTCTAATATCATGTTGTTGTGTTCATGGCTAACATGAGCTACAAAACTAACTAGCTTTAACACAATGCAGAATACCAAATCCCTCTCTATCTTCTGAACAAGGGTACTACTTGGTGTGTGGAATGTAGGATTTTGTATGTCCTACTGTACATAGTGCACTAGAGTTTCACTTAAAACTATTTGAGTTTCAACCTTGGAACCATGGAAGTTAGATGATATTCTAAAATGGAATAAGTGGAAATAGATGTAAATCTCATAAGTTTCTCGAGGACTGTCCATCACATCTTTTGGCTACATATTACCAGTAAGAATTTAAAAACGGCTTTCACTACTGATAATTACGCTACACTGTTTGTTACAACTGTCGGTCGCTAACTTTCACCAGCTTAGCCAGTCATGAAAGGATATGTGTTGGCGGAGAAAAATAACAGGTTAAATAACGAAACAAATCATAATAGGTTAATTGTTTTATATGTTTACATAACTTTTGTATCACACGTTGAATGTAAGCACAGCTGTGGTGCCTTTGGCACTCGGGTTGCGCCCTTATGCTGTCGACCGCCATGCACATGACAAACACAACAACTGGACCACAGTAAGGTGGGAGAAGTTGACTGGAACTCCACTGAGAGGCGTTTCCATGTACTGTCTTTCATCCCAGACAAAAGTGAAGCAACTTCGAGGCCTGCTTACCTCAGATGGCTTTGAGATCTGATCACTTGCTAACAGTAATGGCTCTCTTATGTTCATTTCAACATCCAAAAGTCAATTCTGGGGCTGGCTTGTGTATACATCTGGAGCAGATTTATTTGAGTTCTGTTTGTTGGGCTAAATGGAAAATCATGCATTGTAAATTAATGACTCCGCCTGGGTTTTCATTCTTGTGCTCTTGTCTCGGAACATGTTTACTATTATGTCTGTTACATTGTTAAAGGAATTGGAGTTAGACTACATTCTCCAGAGTTTACTATGGTCTACGAATGTGTCCACCATAGACACCAGCTCCCAGTTGTCCCACAAATTGACATAGTTATTTCAACATCCAAAAGTTTATTCCAGGATGATTGATGCAGCACACCTGGTCCTAATCACAAACATACCTAATAAATGACTAGGAACAATAATTTAGTGTGAAATATCTGGGCAGGTTTATATTTCACAGCACAAACCAAGCAATTGATTCGGCATTTGCTATTCTGGTACTTGATCTGGTTTGTTCTTCTTGTTTTTATGATTTTGCATTTGTCTCATTTTACACTCTTGATTATGTTTTTGTCTTGACTAAGTGTTCTGGATGCACTGGTTATATATTACTTCTGTCAATTGATATACAGTAATTGTAATGATTTCATTTATTAATCTTTTTTCCTTTCTTATATGTTATTGTTAGGCGGCACAGTGACTTAGTGGTTTGCACCTCCAGGGTCCGGGTTCAATTACTGGCCAGGTTCGATTCCTGCCTCTGTGTGCATGGAGTTTGCATGTTCTCCCCGTGCTTGGTGCGTTTCCTCCGGGTACTGTGCAGACATGCAAATTTAGATACTTGGCGCTCCCGTATTGCCCGTAGTGTGTGAATGAGTGTGTGTATGTGTCTGTGTGCCCTGCGATGGATTGGCACCCTTGGTCACCCCCATGACCTTGTATACAGGATTAAGCAGTGTACACAATGAGTGAGTGAGTAATGTTTTGTTATTTTCTGTACAGTAATATATGAACTTGAATACGGAAGAATACACTAATAGCTAAAATTTCCTCTTTCTAAATTGGGTTTTAGGCTATAAATTGTAAAAAAAAAAAAAATCTAAACATTTCACTGTCAAAGCATTGAATTACTTCTGTTCGAAATACTTAATTTAATATAAGCCACTATGTCAATATAAGATCTCTACTTTCCTTGATCAGTACCACACTGCGGAAATCAGACACTTTCAGTGATATGCGAAATACAATTTGTGTGAAGTTTGATGAGATCATCTTTGACCTAATGACTGAAGCTGATGTCCAGATTGGTGTGCTTTGCATGACAGACTGACAGGCAGATGTATTGATGCAGTGCCAGAAGCCTCTCTGTTTCACTCATTAGTTATGCTTTTCAAAAATGTTGCTTCGTATGTTGTATCTCTAAAACCAAAACAGCTTGAGAGGCATGGTCTCTTTCTGTTACTGTCAAACTATAAAAGCCACAATCTTTGGGGGTCTCTCCTGCTCTGATAAAAAAAAAAAAAATTATATACATTGCTGTGAAAAAATATTTGCCCCTTCCTAGTTTTTATTTATTTCTTTACGTTTACATATTTTTCACATTTAAATGATTGAGATCATAATATCAAATATCATTATTAATATCAAATTTTGATATTACTGTACACAAAGGTAATCACAAAACACAGTTTTTAAATGATTTCATTTATTAAGGGAAAACAAGCTGTCTAAACCTTCCGTGACCCAAAGTAATTGGGTTATGCAGGAAGACAGTGATCTGAAACACACCAACAAGTCCACATCTGAATGGCTCCAAAAAAAGAACATAATTAAGGTTTTGAAGTGAGTCAGAGTCCGGACTCATGTGGCATACCCGACCATTCATGCAACTCTCTTATTGATAACTGATGGCCAGTTATGCGCAAAACTTAACACTTGATTGCATCTGTTGCTGCCAAGGGTGACACAACCAGTTATTAGGTTTAGGGGCAATTACTTTTGCACATAGGGCCAGGCAGGTTTGGGTAGCTTTTTTCCCTCAATAAATGAAATCATTGTTTAGAAACTGTATTTTGTATTTACTCGGGTTATCTTAATATTAAAATTTGTTTGATTTGAATCATTTAAGTGTAAAAAATATGCAAAAAAGGATTAAAAAAAACGAAGGGGGCAAATACTTTTTCATGGCACTGTATATATACTTATGCATGTTAGACACAAACATTCTTTCTCTCACTTATTGATTCATTGTCTATATGGATGTACATATAGATGTGCCAGTCCATCACAGGGCACTCACTTACACACTATGGGCAATTTGGAAATGTCAGTTAGCTTACTTTGCATGTGTTTTACTGTGGGAGGAAACCGGAAAGATGGAGAAAACATGCAATCTCTACACTGACAAAGACCCAAGGCAGGAATCGGGCCCTTGGAAAGGGATGTGCGAGACCATGATGCTAACCTCTACGCCACCATGTAGCCTAGACACAAACACTTTTTTTTTCTCTGTCTTTTAGGTAAGTTTAAAGATGTGTGCACTTTGCATTATCTCCTGTGTGCACTTTGCATTATTTTAAGCATGATAATAAATCATAGTAGTGTTTATAATATGAATGCTAATTAACATCTTATTTTCAAACTTCAGTACCCAGAGCTCCGGTATATCTTTTTGCTCAATGCCTAATATTATTCACAATATACAGACTAGCACAAGTGCTGAAGCGTAAATTAGTGCACCTTTTTGCAAAAAAAAAAAAAAAAAAAGGCTAGAGTAAAACATAGGTTTTGCTGCCATCTTCTGACTGATTTATTTTTTTACATTAAATATCTGAGCCAAGAGAAAATTGTTTCTTGTAGCCGCTTTGTAAATAAATAATGCATGGGACACATTTTTGGCATTTTCCAGTTCCTATGCCTTATTATGACTTGTTCATTTATTACACTGAATATTTTAAACAATAGATCTTCCCAATATAGACACCATAACATAATCATGAGGCTGTAATCTAATATGAATTGTCTTGTCTCTTGTCTATTAGCATTTTTTATTAACACTTCTGTTCAGTGACCTTATCCTGATCTGACATCATATTGTAAATGGGGATCTTGTTACAGAATAATGGTCTGCTGAAGCTGTCAGGATAGATTTTGGTCATTAAAACATGCTCTAGATCTGAGATTAGTTCCATCATCTCTTTTATGACTGTGATGTTGGGTGTTGGTCTGTATGAAGGTGATGTAAATTCAGTACTGGGCCAGTTTCTGGTAAAAGACTCAAGCTCTTGTTACCCTGCCATTATTCAATCAAGCACCCTCGGGGGGAAGTAAGAAAATCCAGCGGAGCTTTGTCATCCTGCTCGGTGTGATATTATATACAGGCATCACCACTATTGGGGAAAAGGAATATCAAATGCTGAATGACTGTAGGTGAAAAGGAGAAGAACCAAGTGAACTTTTACTTTAAAATATTATGTTATGTCATGGATAGTGTTGGTATTTGTTTTTATTTATTTATTTATTTATTTATTGAAGAAAATACAGATATTTATTTTCCGAGGAAAGGTTTTCTCACTTATAAGTGTTATAGTATACAGTAATTTAAGTAATGTACAGTACTTCAATATTTTTGGTATTTTTTGGCCATTTTTTTATATTGATAAATAAGACTACTACATTTCATACAAATATTTTTGCTTAATGTTTGTGTTACATTAAATGCACCCAAAAAACATTAACATTATGTTTTAAGCAATAAAAATGATTAAACAATCAATTAAATCAAGTATGCGGCACAGTCACTCAGTCACTCTATAACGCTTATCCTGTACAGGGTCATGGGAGGAGCCTATCCACAGGGACTTGTGGTATACAAAGCAAGGTCACGGGGCACAAGAACACATCCACTACGAGCAATTCAGAAACACCAATTAGCCTAATCTGTATGTCTTTGTAGTGTGGGAGGAAACCAAAGCAGCCAGAGGAAACCCACCAAGCATAGAGAGAACATGCAAACTCCATGCATGCAGACCTGAAAGCTGGACTTGAACCCTTGATCCTACAGGTAAGAGGCCACAGTGCTAACCTCTATGCCAACCTGCTACTGGCATAAACTTTATAAAAAAGGCTTTATTTTTACAAATCCAGAAATCAGTGCAATGTCCAATGCATGAGTCAAAGCATAAATAGCCAAAGTTATTGTAATTAAGTCTGTCAAAAAGGGCGGCACGGTGGCATAGTTGTTAGCACTGTGGCCTCGATTCCCTCCCTCTTGGTGTGTTTCCACAGGGTTTCCACTGTCCAAGATGTATCCCATCTTGTGCTCAAAGTCTCCTGTGATAGACTCCAGGCCCCCCACAACCCTGTACAGGATCATTGATATAAAAGATGAATGAATATCAGAAAAAATAATAATAAACCGAAAATCCAAGGCATATAATTCTGTCTGAAATTACAGTATTTTTTTGGGGGGGTTGTAGAATTTCTTATGGGAAAATTTAATTTGGTTTACGAGTGTTTTAAAATACGAGCACACTTTTGGAACGAATTATGCTCATAATCCAAGGTTCGACTGTAAATAAAATCTTTTTTTTTTTTTTTGTGACCAACTCAAATTTTATAAATATGCCTATGACTCTAAAACTAACACATAAGGAATTTTAGCCCCCCTCCTCCCAAAAGTCCCCTTGTAGTTATGGAGACACACCCAGTTTATGCAATGGTAAATCACAAACATCCATCAGCCATTACATTACGGTGGAAGGTGAAGTCAATAGCACTGATTATCTTGTTGAAGTGGTGTTTTTAAAGGGGTTGGATATACAGTATTTAAACAGCAAGTAAACAAATCAACCTAAATATTGTTGCACACCAAGTACATCCCTTCATGGAAACGGTATTCCCTCATGGCAGTTGCCTCATTTAGCAGGATAATACACCCTGCCACACTGGAAAAGCTGAAGAAGGTGTTGACTTGGCCTCCAAATTCACCAGATGTCAATCTGATCAAAAAAAAAGTTTCAGTCAAATCGGAGCAACTCACCATGAGACCCGTTGGTTGATGTTGTGTGACATGACCCAGGCTCAGAAATTCATGAAGCAATCAATATGCTTCTTCAACATATTAAGACACAACAGGGGATAAATAACCAAACTAATTAAGAAGTTAACCAACTAATGATAGGACGAAGTAGAGTCAGGACTAGAACAAAAACATTGCTTATGGCCAACAGTACAATGAAAACAAAAGTACAAAAAAAAAACTTTGCATAGCTTTGTCAACTTATTCCCAGTATTTTAATAATCAATCTCATTTTTAACGCCCATATACAACCCATATAAGGCAAATAAGTACAAATTGGGAATAAGTGGCAAATAAGTAGCCAACATGTCATACAAGGCCAACATTACGACAGTATGTTTCTAACAGGGGTAAGCTGCTGAGAGAGAGAGAGAGAGAGAGTTTCTTTAAAAATAATATAATAATAATAATAATAATAAAATAAGCAACTGGAAATGCTTTTACTAAGATTTTTGGCAGTGAATCGGACAACCTAATAGTTGGATACCGTAACAGAATCCAGCCCATTTCTGACATGGATATTCTTTTAACTGCTGAAATAAACAACATGCACTTATTCACTACAGTAACTGACTGACAATTACTGAGCTCTTTGAAGAATGCTATCATCTTCTCCTCAATGGACAAGCTCTTATCTTGATGTCTTTCTTGCCCTTTCCTGCTTTCAGTTCTACCTTTACCTAATGATGTCCAATGTCTGGATAGACTGGATAACGTACTGTAGGTCATTTATTGGCGGAGGGAAGGTTGCCTTGTCTTTGGTTGCCTGTGGTGGGTTGATTTGCCAGCAGTCACCTGGGGAGGTTCAGGTTGCCTTGCCAATAGTCACCTGGGCCACAATATTTGGGGCAGTGAGCTTAAAATGGCTGATGTTACATTTTAATAGGATCTTGCCCTGTTGATTGCCATGGTTACCATTTCCAGTCGATTCCCGATCCTGTAACTGATAGGTGGTTTAATTACTGCGTACATGAGCTCACATGGCCAGTATTGATTATTGGACATCTCATCTTACCCTCCAGAGACCTGGACTGCTCTGGTTCTGATTCCACTTTAATATTCATGTTTATTAGTAGGCTTTTATTTATTAATTTACTGTATCTCATATTAACTACTTCCTTCCGTCTGGAGTGGGTCTCCCCTGCTTGGTGGGTTTCCTCTCACAGTCCACAGACTTGCAGATTAAGCTAATTGGTGATCCCAAATTGCCCACTGTGTGTGTGTGCCCTGGAATGGATTGGCACCCTGTCTCATGTCCAAAGTCTCCTGGGATAGACTCCAGGCCCCCTGCAACCCTGAATACAGGATCAAGCTGTATAGATGATGACTAAGTGAGTAGTACACTATGTTAGCAATGCTGCTATCTAGTGGAGGATGGATGCGAACAAGCACGCATGCAGACACAAAATATATAAAGCACTCCCTTGGCATGTGAATGCAGCACATATATACAGTATACCACTACATATTCTGAGTAGAACTTCATTATCAGGACAATGCAATCTTGTTTGCATTTGACTCCCATAGGTCACACCTGTCAGACACAGACACCCACAAAATGACCTCAACATTTTGATATTGACTTTGAGCCAGTTGCCATGGTTATTTACTTAGCTTGTGTCTCTATGGCAACCAAGTTTTCTTGACCCTAAAACTGTTCAAACAATAATGTTTCTTTGATCTATTATTTACATTACATTGAAAAAAAAAAAACCTGAAACAGTGTTGTTGAGTTTTCTATTAAATATATTAAACAGGAATGGATATATCCTATGACTTAGAGTTGCACATTACTGACTCATTATTGTACAATATAAATTATTAAGATTGATTAATTCAACATTTATTTGGTTTCATTGAAAATCTAAGAGCTAATCATTGCCTTTTTTACTTTCACATACTGTACTATATTAGGATAAATTTCACTTATTAACAATTCCTTAAACCTAACTTTTGTTTGTATTTATTTTTTATTTTTATTTTATTTTTTACAGGTTTGGTCAGTTCATCCTTTTTTCCATACACAAATCTCAATTTCAAATATTCCATAATTAGATAATTTTGGGAAGCACAGTGGTGCAGGAGGTCACGTTGCTTCATCATAGCTTAAACATCCCCTGTGTGATCCTCAAACTTGGGTTACTACCTCATGGGTTTTCTCTGATTTCATCCCTTTTCCAAAAACACAGGCAGGTGGATTAGTTATGTTAAATTACACCTAGGTACAGTATGAATGAGTGTATGACTGTGCGTGGCCATTGTAGCTTTAAAGGTACCATATTATATTATTTCTTAAGTTTGAAATACCCTTCAGATGTGCAGTTTCAGTGTCTGCCAGGGGAGGGGATCTTACAGTATATGAAGCCACAAAAGGCGGGAAATCTAATTGTTTTCTTTAAACCCCTTACTGTTTAAGCACCTTACACTTGTTTTGGCTGCACACACACACTAGAGTGTCTAAAATTTACTAAAACGTATTAGTCATATTAGTCAATTACATATTGATACTATGTCTGTTTTACTCCAATTATATTTAATAATTGTATATTTAATTATGTTCAAGATATTTTGTACCTTTATATCATGATATCAGGTTTTGGGGTGTGGTTGAAAAATAACACAATTCTAAGGTATTAAATGCAAGCATACGAGCGGGGGGTGGGTTGGGGATTTAGGCAACAGGGGTCGATTTTAACCAAGCCTCGGTGTCCCTATGGAGTCCAGAAGCAGGCAGAGAAATGAGAGCGTATGTGCATGTGTGTGTGTGTATCCATTGAGCATTGCTGTGGGGGAAGGGTGTGCCCGCTGAGTCAATTACCCCTTTTTCTGAGTGGGCCTGGAAATCACTCGCACTCTATTGACTACATGCTTACACCCTGCCAGAACACTCGCAGCCTGTGGGACGTTAGTAAAGAAGAGCAACACAAGAAGTGGTAGGAGTGAGAGTAGGTGTTTCACACATTCAGCTTATGTGTTACACATGCAAGTGTAATTCAGCGTGCATGTGCATCCGCATCCGGTACTTCAGTTCTATTGAGAGAATGTCAGTGTGTGGGACAGACAGCAAGAAGAAAAGGGTTTAATGATTTACATACTCTTATAAAAGGATTCTTTGGAGAAGGTGTTCAGTACATACTGTGCCACTATTTATGTTTCAATCGAAGGCTTGTTAGACTACTGTAGGTTTGACCTTTTGGTGAATAGTGGATGTGTGTGTGTGTGTGTGTTTGTGTGGGTGTCTGCAAAAGTACTTTTTAAGCAGGACCACGGTCTTAACAGAACTGTGAGTAGAAGAGTTATATTGAGTAGATATCACCATATCAGGAAGCATTTTCATACAGTACATGTGTGAGTGTGTTTGTCACTAATTAAATTTTTATTTTATTTCATAAAATAGTTACACTATGACTTCAGTCCAGGTATGTATTGACCCCCTTACATGCATGAGGGTACACGTTCCATGATGCCGTACTCTTAGGAGATGATTGGGTGGTTAGACAAACTTTTCATTTGTCTGCTATACCGACTAGCGATGGGTCGTTCATGAGCGATTCGTTCTTTTTGAACAAGTCTTTAACGTGACTCAGAAGAACGAGAAGTCTCAGAGAGTGATTCGTTCATTTTCTACTGACTCACGTGACTCCCATAGACGCTATGCAGTGCATGACACAGGAAGCAGAATTGAGCGATATTCTGCATTGTCATATTTTAATTACTGGACCTATAGCCAAAATGTGTGTATGTAGACGTGTTGGGGTCTGTTTATTAAAAATGTAGCATTTTATTTTATTTCTGATCAAAAGAACGAAATGAACTAAATGACTCAAAAAAAGATTTGTTCATTTTGATGAACGAGATTCAAAGAACTAAGTCACTAAAATGATCCAAACTTCCCATCACTAATACCGACACAACTGTACTATGTAAGGAAGGATAACAAAGTAGTTGCTTGTCAGAGCTGGCCTTGATTCACAATAACACAAGGCTGTGAGTCAAGTGTGTGTGCAATGGTAAAGGACAGTCAAGCGCTTCGAAGCTTTTTGGAGAGAGTCCCGTTTCCTTGGCGACATTTACACTTTCTGTCCTGTGTCTATGACACACACACATGCACACACACATACTTCTCAATTTCTAACACCTTTTTTTTTTTTTTTTTGTACTTTGGTTGTCCACATGCCATCCTGCACATCAGCGGATGTATACTCCCACACTAGCTAAGTATCCATTGTTTAATTGTCAGTCACACTTGGGCAATTTGGGAGCACCAGTTAGCCTAACATGCATGTCTTTGGACTGTGGGAAGAACCAGAGTACATGGATTCCTTCCAAGCATGGGGAGAACATGCAAGCTCCATGCACACAGACCCGAGGCCGGGGATCGAACCCTGACCCTGGTGTAAGACGACAGTAGCACATAATAACTACAATGTTGATGATAAAAGTAAAAAACAACCAGCATTACATACATAGGTTTCATCTTATAGTATCTAAATTTCTTTATTATTTATAAAGCCATTTAAGTGATGTATGAATCACTGCTAGGTAAACTATTCCATGGACAATGTCTAAGAAGAAAAAAAATGTTCACAGATACATTGTATTATTATATATTTGTATCAGGGGTGTATGTCACGTGGCGGCCAGATGATGCATGTTACTATTGATTTTTCCTTAAGCCTTGAGCTGAATTGTGTCCAAACATAAACATTAAGCGAGGCTTCTATGTCGCTGTTACATAAAGTAAATTCTAGTCAATGCACATCCGATGTAATCTGAGCAGTGGCGGCTACTGGTCTGTCAAATAGGGGAAGCTCATTTTCGGCCTCACTTTCACGGCTCATTTTCACTTGA
>JAQMYJ010000007.1:27175040-27186348 GCA_030014305.1 Clarias laeviceps
GAGAGAGAGAGAGAGTGTGTGTGTGTGTGTGTGAGAGAGAGAGAGAGAGAGAGTGAGAGTGTGTGAGTGTGTGTGTGAGAGAGAGAGAGAGAGAGAGTGTGAGTGTGTGTGTGAGTGTGTGAGTGTGTGAGAGAGTGAGAGTGTGTGAGTGTGTCTGAGAGAGAGAGCTGTTTAACTTCAGCAGATAATGTTTGCAACCTCTCTCTCTCTCTCTCTCTCTCTCTCTCTGTCTCTTTTTATCTTTGTCTTTCACTCCTTGTCTTTCTTTTTGTCTTTTTCTCTTTCCTGTCTCTCTCCTCTCTTTTCTAGCGTCTCTATTTCTCTCTGAATCTCTCACTTAATCTGTCTTTCTCTTTGTCTGTCTGTCTGTCTGTCTGTCTTTCTGCCTTACTCTCAATCTGTCTGTCTGTCTGTCTGTCTTTCTGCGTTACTCTCAATCTGTCTGTCTGTCTGTCACTCAGTCTTTCTGTAATACACTGTACTTTTTCACGTCTCTCCCTGTCTCTCTTTCTTTGTATGTCTCTGTGTCTCACTTCTCCTTTTTTTTACCTCACTGTCTCTGTCTTTCCTTTTCCGTCTGCCTCTCTCTCTCTCTCCTAGTCTATCGTTCTTTCTCTATCCGTCTTTCTGCCTGTTTTTCTTTCCCTTTTCACTCTTCTATCCCTGTCTCTCTTTCTCTCATTGTGTCTCTCTTTTTACTGTCTCTCCTGCAGTGTATCTCTCTGCATCTTTTTCTGTCTGTCTATCTATAATTCTCTCTCTCTCTGTCTTTTTTTTATGTTTTTCTTTTTCCCTTGTCACATCACTCTCCCTGTCTGTTGTTCTCTCAGTCTTTCCTCCTGTCTCTGTGTCCCTTCTCTCTTTTCTTGCTCTTGCTCCCACCCTTTATCTCTTTCTTTCTCTCACTCTTTCTATTTTATATTTTGCCTTCCTCCTTTTCCTCCTCTCTCACTCACTCTCTCTCTCTCTCTCTCTCTGTCTCTTTCTCACTCTGTCTTTATTGGTGTCTCTTTCTGTCTCTTTCTGTTCATTTTGCCTTCTCTCTCACTCCCTCTGTTTTTGTCTGTCTTTCCCTCACTCTGTATCTCTACGTCTCTTTCTCCCTGTATTGCTTTTTTGCCTCGTAACCTGCGTGTCACTCGTTCCCTCTGTCTTGCTCTCTGTTCATGTCTCCTTTCAGTAATAGTCTCTCACTTGTTCTTTTTTCTCTTTTCTTCTTTTTCAGGTAATTTTCATGAATTCATCAAAATCGACTAAGAAGTGATCTGGGAGCCGGTCTGGTCTAAACTCGCACTGTTTACGTGAGTAACACGCTCAGCTTTATCTGTTCACGTGCAGACCCATGATGTCCTTCTCCTTGTCTCTCTCTCTCTCTCTCTCTCATTATTCCTACAAGCTTCTGTCTTCTACAAACACAGCAGAACAGACACTCAACGTGTAAAACCGGAGAATTAAATAAAATGAGCGGTTCTTGATTTATGTAAAACCTTATCGTGCTCGATAACACGCGGTGACGTCACGTGACATCGTGGTGACGTGACAGTCGATGAAGCGACGCTTCTCAAAGATCGCCACGTTTAACAACAGGCAGGAACATCGTCACGTTTCAGTCTCTCTCTCTCTTTCACACACACTTTCTCTTTCTCTCTCTCACACTTACATCCCTTTCTTTCTCTTTTTCGCTCTTTTTCTTTCTCTCTCACACGCACATTTTCTGGTTCTCTCTCTTTCTCACACACTTTCTCTCTCGCACTCACATCCCTCTCTTTCTCTCTCGCACTCACATCCGTCTCTTTCTCTCTCTCTTTCTTTCTCTCACACACACTTTACTGTCTCTCTCACACTCACATCAATCACATCCCTCTCTCTCTCTCTCTGACTCTGTCTCTCTCTCACACACACTCACATCTCTTTCTCTTTCATAAACACATCTCTCTCTCACTCACACACCTCTCTCATACTCACTCACACTCACACACACACACACACACCTCGATCTCCACATATAGAGTGAATCTATTCTCTATGCTAATGCGCGGGGTGTTATTGGTTGTTCACGGCTGCCAGTTGCCCTCAATAAGAGCATTCAGAGCGATGAAGAAAGAGCTCCATTTAAAGGCGAACGTCAGAAAGCGGGCGATGCGCGGCCGAGGCGTAGCGCCACAATATGTCTTAAATGGCAGGTCTCTTTTCCCAGCGCTGTAAAAAAGATCATATCTGGCAAACTGTTGCTTCTGGGTAATGTTAGGCAAACACGCTCCCCCCAAAAGTTAAGTTCACATTAATCTTTTTTCAAATGTCAAGCTGGATATGAGCCGCAGGACGGACTTATATTATATTAAAGTGAAGGGAAAAATAGATATACAGCAGCGCGGGGTTAATTAGGCCGGAGAGAGCGACAGATCCCAGCTCAAAGTTCACGGCCGTTCGGTAAAGCCGCCGCTTTATCCCTGCGATTCCCAGTCAAAGACTCTGCTTTTTTTTTTTTTTTTGTTCCCTCGTTTGCGCGGTGCCGGTGTTAAGTCGTCTCTCAAAGCCCGCCAGCGCAGAGACAGAGACAGAGACACACAGAGAGAGAACTGAATACCCGGATCACAAAGGGACCTGGAGTGATTAGCGGCGCTCTGTGCCAGGCTCGTCACTCAGGGGGCCGTAGAGGCGGCCCACCTCTTACCGAAGCTAACGCCGCGGCTCAGCACTTCGAGGAGAGGAAGATATCACGTTCGGATTCTGGTGCCGTCAGATTAAAGCGTCCCGCGTGATGTCATTTCAGGAGGAATTTTGAAGAGGATATTAGCAGTTACTCCTCGGCCAGGGCGCCTCGATTTCGACCGGTTTGCTATGCGGGGTTTGTGCTGAGCTGGACTGTCCGTGCAGGATGCGGTTACATGTTCTAGCGTACTGAAGCATGCTGGGAGCAACTAACACCGCACGGCAGCTGTGGGACGCGCCGAGCTCCTTTATGGGCCGTGCGAACACAGATATTAGAGTTGATAAGTCGCAGGGTCAGGGCTCTATTTTTGGGCATGAAGAGCTGATTGTTGAGCTGAATAAAGGTGAAAGAGCCGCTGGTGTAGAACAGCAAACATCAGCAGCGAGGCCTGGAGCGCAGCCAGCCGGGGGCCGACAGTGTCAGCCTTGTAGTGCAGACTGTGTGTGTGTGTGTCTGTGTGTGTGTTTTGATCACCCGGGTCACACACACACACACACACACACACACTTCAGAAAATTCACAGATTTTATTTATTTTTTTATTTATTTATTTATTTATTTATTTATTTATGTCTTTGTGTATCATTTTAAAATGTCAATTGCTGGACCTCGGTTCGAACATCGATCCAACAACGAATAACATTTATTTGTTGGATTATGATTTATTGTGAATTATACTGTAAGCAACCACATCCTCAGTGAAGTGTTTTTCGTTCAAGTCTCAGAGTGTTTTTTTTTTTTTTTTTAAGTTTCACTTGTTTAAAAACCCAACATTTAGTATTTTTTTAATCAGCTTTTCTTACACGATGATCTTTAGTTTCATCGTAACAGTCATTTTGCGACATGTGTTACGTGCTGAAGAATTGTGTTACGTTGTTACACTCTGTTTCCTCTTCTGTTCTGTAGTTTGCTACATTGTTACAGGCTGAAAGGTTCTTTGTTGTGTCATTTAAATACATTCACATTTTCACAACCTTTCTTACATTAAAAAAAAATCTATTATTCACCCTCTCAAGTTTGATTAGTGACCTAACAACAAAACATGTAAAACATACCATGGTTTTTATTTTATGAAATTTTTTTTTATCCTTTTTTTAACAACACTCCAAGGAAGCCTTTTTGAATCAAGAAACAACAGAAAGTTCTGGAAAATTACATCGTTTACACTAAAACTATTTTGCACAAAATGAATCTGCATTTGATTGGAGGCAACGTTGCGATCTCACGTCAAAATGTTTTAATGAACGCACATCCGGACACACGTCACCACCAACCAATCAGCATTAACCTGAGCACAGGAAGCGCAGAAAAAACATAAGAAGCAGTTAGCATGTTGCCATGTTTGTCTATAATCCCCCTTTTTTGGCATAAGGAAAATATGTAAACGTGTTAAGCATAAGCAGAAGTATAAACACTATCAGTTGCTGGTATGACGAAAGTGACATTTCCATTTTCACGTACGTCTCATAGATACATGCGTACGAGCCTCTAAAACTCTAAACTCTAGCCTGTTCCCGCGCGCCTCATCAGTAAACGTGTTCGTTCTTATCCGCACCTTGGCTAATTGAAAGTCCATTAGCTCACACACAATGCCGCGAGCGCGGGTTTAAAGCTGCCAGTACGCATTAGAGAGCGTTCCGTGTGGTTCTAGTCTCGACGCACACTCTTGTCTCCTTCGTTTTAGATTTTTTCATAAAGCGTTCGCCCCGGATTCCCCGCACGCGCCCATCAACGAGGCCTTGTGCGCTCATTAATCTAAATTCCTTTGCAACTTTAATCTGCATGTTTAATTAATCACAAAAACAAGGTGGTGAGTAATTTGGGCAAACGTGTGGCTTGTTTGTGCCCGCCGTTTAATCACTCCTGTGTGAACTCGTTTAGAAACACCTGAGGATGCAGGCAGCCACCCGCCATCATCATCAACCCCCCCACAACAACATATCTACCCCCCGCCCCCATTCCCTCCTCAATAGGCAGAATACACTCTTTGTCAGCGCGTGCCATTCATCTAATAAAGCTTTCCGGAGCGTTCCGTCATTTTGCATTTAGCCTGTCTCTGCGCTGATGTCTCTGTGGAGCGCAGGGTCTCCAGGAATGATTTTCTGCAAGGAAAGGAGAAAAAAATTAAATAAACAGCTCAACAGACGGCGTAATGAAAATGAATAACCTTTGGGTGGTTATTTTCTCATGCATTATCTGTGCGTCCCCAGTTACAGTTCTCCACTGACCCTCACCTCCGTTATTGTCGGAGACGATGTTCAATTGGGGTCAGAGTTTTTAATCTCGGCTGTGAAATCCGTCTGCTCGGCTCCGACTCGTCCCTCAGGAGAGACCCGACAGCCTAACATTTAATCAACACGGAATTTAGGATAAGATTTAATTGTTGGAAATTGAATTATTGTAACTCCTAAGCTCTCAGAGGAAAGGGACGTCGTCCTCAGTGAGGCGTTTGGATTTACGCTGATGTGTCACAGGTTAAGGAATGAGATTTTCCCTCTAGTTTTGCTTTTGCTTACGTTTTGCTACATCTGTTACACGATGAAAAGTCTTTTGTTACAGCTTCAGGAGACTCGTTACATTGTTACATAACACCGAATCCTACTGTCTTGTAATATGTTGCATCTGTTCTATCGTTACGTGTCTCAGCGTCTGTAGTTACTTTGTTACAAGAACTTTGTTGCACTCTTAACACACACAGAGGAGTCTTTTATTACAATGTTACATTGTTACACCACGCGGAGTCTTTTGTCACATTGCGCCATGAAGCAGCGTCTTTAGTAACATTGTTTGTGTATGTGATTTTTCCCACATGGTTACACAGTGCAGTGCGGCATTACACAGATTCAGGTATTTTGTTATAATGTTACACCTGAAAAGTATTTTTGTTAAAAGATTTGTCATTTAAATACGACATGATCCAGAGGTTTTTTGTTACATTCTTGTTAGAGGTTTGTTTCATCACGGAGACCTCTTTTGTTATATAGTTATAAGAGTTTTATTACATTGTTACAAGCTGAGAAGTCATATGTTACAGCCTTGTGTTATATCGTTACGCACTGATAAATCTTTTTAAATAGATTTTAAGGGTTTTTGTAGACTGTTGTAGACTTGAAAATTCATGTGTATTTTACATGGGGTGTGTGTGTGTGTGTGTTCGGGGGGGTTGGGGGTGTAGCGGCGGATTAACCCCAATAATTAAAATTGGTCAGTTTAACCCAACCAAATATTATGTCACAATCATGAAGTAAAACTGTTAAAAACATGATAAAGTGGTTGAATGTAATTAGCAAGCAAAGAATATCATCCCCCCTCCCCCTCCCCCAGCCTTGCATTATTACAAGCTGGAAAGTCTTTAAGACTTTTCTTACATTACTATGCGATCCAGAGTCTTTTGTTTTCTTCAAGGCGCTTTTTTACAGTTTGTAAGAAAAGTTGCATCATTGCATCGGTGCATGATTTGGCCCTTTTTTTGTGGGGGTGGGGGTTGGGGGGGTTAGTCGCTGCTGATCCGCATGTTTAACGCTCAGTGTTTTCCATCGCTGCCTTTAACTTGTTCAGACGAATAAAAGTCTGCATTTGATTCTCAAGCAGCCATTAATTCCACGCCACTTGACATTTCCTACCATCCTGTCTCACTCTTTAACATGCTCATGTGTTCGCGTCCCAGCGACAGGTCATCACAGCCCCGGCCGTGGCCTCTTCCAACATTTCTTTTTTGATACCTCAATACGCTTTATTCAACTCTCTAAATAGCGAAACGTAATACTGACTTGGCTACGTTCCTTCCTTTCAACTCTAAGACGATAGCAGAGAAGAAAAAAAAAAGAAGCTCAGTTTTACCTATTAGCTTTACGGAGGCGCGCGCCGCCGCGGCCGCCGCCACACTGAGGAGCGTGTCATTAATCTCCAGGCTTCCACAGCTGCGAAGCGTAATGCATAACTAAAAGTCCTGTAAAATGAATTAATGATTTCAACCATGAACTTTTCTCCCAAAACGCCATGAATCCTCCGGAGCTGGTAATGCACGCGCACCGCTCGCTCCCCAACCCCGCGGGTGTGAAATCCGTGTTACGTCGAGAGTTTGCGAGTTAATTGATTCGCAAATTATTTAAAGTTGGTGGGGCTCGAGGGAACGCTCAGCTCTAATGACGCCCATTCCCAAAGAGGGGAACAAACCCGGGGGGGAGACTTTCTGTCTTTCTTTCTTTCCATCACTCTTTTCTTTCTTCATCCAAGCTGAATAGTAATAAGCTAACAAGCTTAATGAAAGACATATAGAGGCCCTGTTTTTTTTTTCTTTTTTTTCTTGTCCTCCCCCACAAAGCCTTGTCTCGGGGCCTCTCGTCGCAGCGCGGATGAAGGCGGCATTCGCACAGTAAACCCCGAGCGATTGTTGGGAGTGAATGCCTGCGCTGCGTTCGCATTGTGTCACTTCACCGAGGCTGACCTTGGGTACGTGTCTCGCTCTAGAAACACAGAGAAAACCAGTTAATTGTTTTTTTTTTCTCACCTTTTATCATATACTTTCAATGAAAGCATCCGTACGGACAAAGAGACGATTTATCAATAGTTTTTCATTTCCGTGCATTTCTAGACGCAGCCTTGACTGTGTTCGGTTTCACACAAGCGTACTGTAGACCATTTATTAAAAAGAAAAACGCACACTCTGGCCTGATTGTCACATATTTTATTTGATTCTACTGGATTTGTCTTGCCTACTGAACAAAGACGGCATTCTATAAGCAATGCCACACGTCCGTATTTAATCACGTGTGAACCGTGTTTGTAGTGGCGTACGGAAGATGAACATAAACACGCCTGTTCGGGAACGGCTGATGGTAAGGGCCGTCCTGACTTCATCGTGATGCGAGGGTGTTTATTTTATTGATTTATTTATTATTTGCTCAAATCATGGCCTTGAATTGCACATTAGAGTGAATAATCAAACTATCAGAGACATTATAGTTAAAGGTAACTGTTTATTTATTTTTTTTTCTTGCTCAGTTGTCTCATTCCGAAGGAAGCAGACGATGTGAAAATAATGACAAGTTTTAGTCACGGGCTAAATATTGGTGCGTTTGTACACGTGAAAGTGGGATCGTGCTCCTTGGTGAAGTCATGAGTCAAAGCGAAGGAGCGTATGGTGTGTGTAACCCGCTAAGTGGCTGCCGTGTCTCCGGGCTAATATCAAGGAGCGCCCTAATCCGAGCCCCATTAGCGAACGCTGTCATTCAGACACATGGTGTCGAGCTGATTTAAATAAAACCAAATGAAGATAGTTGTTTCTGCTCCCTTGGCTTCACTCATTGCCATAAACATATGCTCCGTGCCCTGCTTCTTTCCATCTTATTTATGACTTTAATTTGTTGTGTGTGTGTGTGTGTGTGTGTGTGTGTGGAGGGGGTTGTGGCTGCGCTGGAAATCAAATTTAATACAATTCTCCCAGGGACCCTGTCATATAATAACATGGTAATTTCTGTGTATCCTTTTGAAAAATGAGGAAATTAATTCTTCCTGACATGTTCTAATTATTCTGGTGTGAACGGGCGAATCCTCTCTCTCTCGCTCTTTCACACACACACACACACACAGTCCCTTCCTCCCTTAGCTGCGTCGTAAATGCATGTGTGTGTGTGTGTGTGCTGTGGTAGTGGCGGCGGCGGGCGTCTAGGTGCTAATGCTGACCAGCAGTGCGATTAATTTGAGACACGAGCAGACACCTTTCAACACACCTTCCTAATGTCGCACAAATTAATTCACTACTCTCCTGGCTTCAGGGCCCCGAGGCGGAGGTGAGACGTGATACGGGACGTATTAGTCGAGGTGTGTGTGAGTGCTTTACGGATGCTCCTTATCTTCACATCTCGTCCATTTTTTCATATGAAGTGTGAGTCGTGTGTGTACGATGATTTATTTATTTATTTAAAAAAAAAAAAAACTTTTTTGCACTCTCTCTCTCTCTCTCTCTCTCCACTCTGTATGAGATCCCAGCCCTGTCAAACCCCGTTCACACCACCCCGCGCTCCGCGGCTCCGAGCTGAAATGCTAATTTAATTAGTCTGTCATCAGTCACTTTTAAATACAGCGTTTTAGCTGCTAAAGGAATCTGATTTCTGGTCTCAGAAGGGCAGTGCAGCTGGCTTTGTGTCCCTTATGTGTGTTCGCTCTGGTACTAAACAGAACCACACACACACACACACACACGCACACAGAGGTTATACTTCTCCCAGCCGTGCGCGAGGTGAGGGATTGCCTCGATGTAGCAGATGGAAATTAGTTCTCCGCCTCGCTCTCAAGGTAGTAGCGCATGTGCTAACACTCAGGTGCTACAGTGAAGAAATTCGCACCTTTAACCTGCCGCCGAGTCGCACCTGACAAATTACTGCTTACAGACAAAAGTCCAGGATTGTGTTAAAGGCAGTGATATGAAAAATTATAATAATAAAAAAAAAAAAAAGGCAGTTAAAAAAGGAATTAATACATTTCTAATTAAATATATAAAACATTTTTAACGTGTGGCAGAAATAATCAAAAATAGTCTTCTGTGTCTTTACATTATTAAACCAATCTATTTAAACTGTAACAAATTATAGTCATTTGTTCATCACATTGATTCGAAGAATTCTGTCCCACTGCTGCACAACATGGAGTCTTTAGTTACACTGTAACAACAGTTTAGTTACACGGTTAAACTCTGATCCCGTCTTACACTGTTACATTGATTCAGTTACAAACTTTCACACCACTGCGTCTCTTGTTACACAGTTGTTTTGCTCTAATTACACTGTTACTAGACATTAGTTACATTGTTACACAATACTGGGTCTCTTCTTCTGTGGAGTCGCAATTAGTCTCAAGTATCTTCTATGGAGTCTTAAGTTACACTGATACAGGAGTTTAGTTCCATCATTGTAGTCACGTTGTTGTGTAACAGGTTTGTTATACGACATGGCGTCTTTTGTTAAGTTGTTCCATGAGTGTTGTGTAACGTTGTTCCATGAGCCGTGACGTTTATTCCTTGATACTCAGTGTTTACTTACAGACTCTTATTACATCGTTGTTACACGACACACAATGTCCTTTACAATGTAACATCTATATATCGCAACGTCTGCACAGGAATATATCTGGATCTGCCTCTCATTGCTAAATGTAATCTAAGACTAGTGTGTGTGTGTGTGTGTGTGTGTGTGTGTGTGTGCGCTCTTGTCAGAACTGATTATCCTCCTGCATTTCCCCATCAATCTCTCTCCACGAGACTTCCTCCATCGCAGTCATTGATTAATTAATGGTGTGAAATGAAAACACCCGCAGGTATGCGCCTGCGTGACACGGTGTTCGAGTGAACGCTCTGGGTTCGAGCCCGGAAATCCATCAAAGCGCGAGACAAACGGACCTTCACTCCGCGCAAAGGAAATAAAATGCAATAAAATCAAATAAAACGATTTATGGTTATTTAATAAATATAAGGATGTAGAACAGTGAGAGATAAAACATATTGTAGTGTCATTATATCGTTATTGCGGTGCTAATAGCAGGAAGACTGCAATATGCAAATCATGTAGCCTGTGAGCGTTTCTGACCAATCAGAGCTCGAGCTCATCTGGCATGCAAATTTATTCGTAAGGAGAATCTCGTTAGATGAGCTTAAATCGATTTTTGCAGCAATTTAACTGATCGTTTTTCTGTCGTTTCATATTAACGACTAAGGCAAGTTTGAACGGTTGTGCAAAAATATTGGCACTCTAAAAAAAAAAAAAAACCCACAAAGAAGGAATTGTTCATGTGCGCTGCAGTTACCGCGCAGCGTTATTGGAAGACTTTTATTTTCTTTTTTATCTTACTGTTTTAACTTTACCTTTTATGGAGGTGTGTGGGCGTGGCTAAATGTAAATATATCATGAATTACTTTGGTGATTTGTGGAAACTTCTGCACGCTTTACGAAAAGGTTGATAAATGAGGCTGAGTGTATAGGTACAAAGTGTGTGTGTGTGTGTGTGTGTGTGTGTGTGTGTGCAGGTGTGTGTGCGTGTGTTTTACTAGTATGTGACTACTGTGGAACATCCCAGCATGAAAGGCCAGTTGTCTCTTTTTGTTTTTTTCGCTCTAATTACGAACGGTGTCGACGTACGAAGCCGGCGATGGAGCGGAAAGTCAACAGAAGGGAACGCCGCGAGACTCAGGGGTTTCGGGGAGACAGACCACAGAGGTGTAATTGATTTGCGATGTGTGTGTGTGTGTGTGTGTGTGTATATGTTCTCCTTCGTGTGTGTATTTGTGTAGAAGAACAGAGCTTCACCATCATGGTGCTGAGAAGAGAAGAGGCTTTATATAATGTGCAGACGGGCGCTCTCTCTCTCTCACTCTCTCTCTCACTCTCTCTCTCACTCTCTCTCACTCTCTCTCTCTCTCTCTCTCTCTCTCTCACTCTGACTCTCTCTCTCACTCTCTCTCTCACTATCTCACCCTCTCACTCTCTCTCTCTCTCTCTCTCTCTCTCTCACTCTGACTCTCTCTCTCACTCTCTCTCTCACTCTCTCTCTCTCACTCTCTCTCACTCACACTCTCTCACTCTCTCTCTCACTCTCTCTCTCT
>JAQMYJ010000007.1:27197675-27222933 GCA_030014305.1 Clarias laeviceps
GTGTGTGTGTGTGTGTGTGTGTGTGTGTGTGTGTGTGTGTGTGTGTGTGTGTGTGAGTGTGTGTGAGTGTGTGTGTGATTGCTACCTGTTTTTTTCTGGACACTATTAAAACTAATTAAGTAAATAAATAATAATAATAATAATAATAATAATAATAATAATACTCTACAATTTGGTTTTATATCTCAGTATTAAAAAAGTCTTATTTTTGGTTTGTGTGTAGTGTTTAGCACCGCACTGTCGCCTCGCACCTCCAGGGTCTGGGTTCGATTCCCATCTCGGGCTCTGTGTGCATGTTCTCCCTGTGCTTGGTGGGTTTCCTCCAGGTACTCCGGTTTCCTCCACCTGTCCAAAAACATACAGATTAGACTAACTGGCATGTGTTTGTGTCATTATTTCTTTTTCCTAAAAGGCGTTTATATGGATAGTATATAATATTATATAGACGTATAAAATATATTGCAACATTTAAATTAAAAAATTTTTTTTTTAGCTTTTTAAGGATGATTTAATTTCGTGCTCAGTTGTAACTGTACAATATAAATAAATCCACACTACAGTAAACATAATGCGGATCATAACAGTTTATTTGTATTTAAATTAGCACCTGAGGTTCGAGTAGAATTCAGTTTATTCAGTACTTTGTGTCTCAGAAAACACGAGTGAGCACCTTCGAGGAACTTTCTCTTAAGCATGGTGAGCACGATTAGCACGGTTGCTGCAGTCACTCGTGTCTGAGTGTGTGTGAGTGTGTGTGTGTGTGAGTGTGTGTGTGTGTCTGATGTTAACAGGATTGAGTGCCGACTTTCGGCTCAGGGTTAAATAAGGAGCTTAAACTTGAGTAATCAGAATATTAAGAGGTTGGGATTGTGTCGCCCCGGACGTGGGCTGATGTGCGCTCTGGTGTAGATTGTGTGTGTGTGTGTGTGTGTGTGTGTTAGTGTTGTCAGGTCTCCGATAACACGGGGATAACACACATATTGCGAAAGGCGACCTTTGTCAGCACACGGCTATTGTTTGCGGACGGGGTCGAGCGCTCGGCCGGCCTGTGAAACTCACATCTGCTGCCTGAGCGACGGAGAGGTGGAGTGTACAGGGATATGAAGGGATGAGGAGGGAAGTGTGAGTCTGGTCGAAGGGGATGGGAAAAGGGGCGGAGTCTAGCTCTGTCTCTGTCTCTATCCTCTTATCAAATATTTGTCTGGCCTTCACTCGATATTTACCTTCCCTCTTGTTTGCTCTGCGTATTTAAGCCTAACCAGGCTGCAGACACGGCGTACATTAGACTCCCTCTGATGTCTGATGGATTATTCTCCTCTCACAGGAAGTGCCTGCTCTTACTGTTATTACTATTATTATTATTATTATTATTATAACTATTCCGACGGTGTGACTGTCACAAAGTCAATGTGCCGAATATTTTCTTCTATAAGTATAGAAATCCTTTCCATGAACTGAACAGGACGAACTCGGCCTTCACGCGTGCGTCACACGTGTCCTGCGTAACCCCCCGTCTCCTGACCAACTGTACAGAGTAACAACACATCCACAACAGGAAACTCGCTCATTCTCTCACTTCTTTTACGACATCCTAAAAAGACAAACTAAAACACACGAGGGCCGTTCAGGTCAAACCGGGACACAATAACAGAACACAGTTCTGAGAGTAAAAACTGCCTTTATTTCTCTATATAATCGTTTGATACATTAATGCACTTATCCCAGTGTTTCACTAGAGCCTGGACACCATCAGGATAGAAAGTTTCTCTCTGTACGTCTGTCTGAAACGCCGGCCTCCCAGGAACTCCCCTAATGTCTCTCTGTGTCTAAATCAATAATGTTGAAACGTCTTGGAGCGAGTCAGGACTGTCCAGGGGACGTGGCGATAACTCCTGTAATGTGCAAGTGGTGCTGGTGAATGAGTGTGTGTGTGTGTGTGTACAGTTCACACAGACAGATGCGTCTCTTTCTTCTGCATGTTAGCCACAAGGTATCCATCAATTTCAGGTGTTCCACTCACTGAATGTTCACAGACGGATCTGAGCCACGTCACTCACAGACGTAAGTCTGGATCCTGAGACAAAAGTATAAAAGTGAGGGAAAAAAATCAAACCCGGTGGGACTCGTGTGTACACTGGGTACAAGAACGTTAAACATTTCTTAATGGAACAGACCTGATGTTGTTCCATCCACTGACTTCAGATCAGCCCAAAGAGAAAAGTCGTGTGTTGATGGATCGGGTTCTGTTCCATCTTCTGGTCTTAGTTTCAAGGTCACCTTTGGTCTTATATAAGATTCTGTGTAAGGAAAATTCTTGTGGATGCAGACTTCTGGGCCACAATGTATATAAACATAAGAATTAAAAAATAAATATATATATATATATATATATATAATGATCAGCAAAACTCAAATTATTATTATTTTTTTTTAGATGAAAGTTGATTTCTTTCATCTTTCTATTTATTTTTTGGCCTTGCTGAAGTCTGAGTTTTTTTTTTCCCTCCTTTTTTTCTCATTTGAAATATCTGTATTTGAGAAGAAGGAGGAGGTTGATGATCCTACAAGACTTAGATAGCATTAAATCTTTTGTCCCTGGTGCTCGGAGCTCTTGTGTAAACAGACAAACAGAAGTGATGTTAATTTACTCCTCAGTCCTCCTCCTCCTTCACGTCCCTCAAGTCCTCTCCCGAACGTCCTCCACTCCAAACACGTGCTTGCTTAATATGCTTTTGATTGATTTGCCGACGGTGATCTACGTCTACACGGACTGTCTTTAGTACACACACACACACACACACACACACACACACACACACACACACACACACACACACACACACACACAAAGAGCCTCTTTGTGTTCCCGAGGCGTGTGAGGGAGATGAGGAGAGCCGAGATTATCCTGATCATTTCGTACTGGTTTCGGACGGGGCTCTTGAAAAACCGCGCCGAGCTGGATGACTGCGGTGGAGAGCGACCACAACAGAGTCATGGACGGACGCCAGGGACAGATACACACACACACACACACACGTGCACCGTATCCAGTCCCACACTCCTGAGGTTTGTTTTTTTTTCTTTACTTTTAGTAAAGGAAGCAATTTAAGCCGTGATTTCATTCCAAAACCTTGTTGTGACGCACACGTCTGCCAGGAAAAGAAGCGGGTAAAGAAGAAAAAAAAACACACACACACACAAAAAAACGATAGAATAAAGAGCTGAAGATGAACGTGTTAGTCAACATGACTTCTCTGGCTGCGTAACAGGAGAGATGAAGTTACCGAGTGCCGAGGAGAGCTTTCACGTCCCCACATCGCTTGGCGCGGTGCTGCGGAAGCCACAAGCGAACCGTACTCCGTGATTTTTCCCTGGTTAGTCTCCAGAACTACGGCTACTGCGCCGTTTCATCCCGAAGGACTTTGGATCAGACTGATGAGGCAAAAAACTAAAAATGTTAAGGAGAGTTCTGTCCTCAGTCATTTTATCGCTGTAAATATGTGGCCTGAACCAGAGGTTGGCAAAGTATACGAATCCTGTATGCTGTAGTTGAGTAAAAGCAAGAGATTCCTCAGGGCAGAATGTTAGTCGAGTAAAAGTAGACGTCCTTCACTTAACGTGTGTACTTGAGTAAAAGTCCTCACCTTATAATTTACTCATGTACCAAAAGTCAGGGCTTGTATTAGCGCACAGTGGCCTTTCTCCATTATAAAATAATCTCTCTCTCTCTCTCTTCAAAATGACACGTGTACGTTAAATTTCTACATACGTGCATAACACAAAAGCGTGATCTTATGTAGATTTAACTGTAAATTAAGAGCGACACATCAAACAATAAAAAACGACCTGCTCGCGCGATTCCTCCGATTAATTAGACGATTCTTCTGTCATTTCGTGTTTGACGTGCAAAGATGGTAGAAAAACGTGTAACTATTACAGACGTGAATCAATTTCCATTCAAATCCAATCAACTGACCAGTTTTCATTTCAGAATTCATTTATACTTTTAAAATTATTCGGGTAAACGTACAAACATGGAATTAAATTAAAGTGGGAAATTTTCTGAAAATATACCATGATTTTGCGGAAGGTACACAACTATTTTTTTTTCTTCTGTCAGGACACTCAAGATCCTCTTGTTTTTGTAAGATTAGCTGTTTTTTATTTTTTACTCTTCTTCTTTTGTTCTTATCTGCAGCCGGTGCGTTACTGCCCCCTCCTGGACTGGAGTGCGGTGCAGACAATTGACAGAAAAAACTAAATGGTCGCTTCATATGAGAGTCGTGACATTTAAACAATCAAGGACACAAATCACACAGCGTTTCAGTGGTACTTTTTTTTTATACTTTAAAACCTTAAAATAAAAAATATAGCTCCTTGAGACAAAACAGGAAGTACACATTGGTTGCAAATCATGACGCTGAAACTCCAAAATCTGTGTTTTAATCATTTTATCCTGTCATTAAACAGTGTGTGTGTATGAAAGAGGTTACGTAACAGGAAGCAGGAAGTGGAAGAGGTTGTTGTAGTGCGAGTAGCTAGGACTGGTAGCTTGCTTTGCTAATCTGATCTGAGGAGCTAGCCTCTGATCTGAAGCTGTAACGCGAATCAGACCAGTTTGCTCACTAAAGTAAAGTAGCTTTAATGTTAGTTTTGAAAGCTGTATCTACAGAGGCTGCTAAAATTTCTTAAGAAGATAAAAATGAAGACACGCCCACAAACAGGTGATCGCAGTATCTGTTACTACACGCGCGAGACAGACTGCTAGCGACATGAGCGACTGAACTCCTGCTAACTCCGATAATCTCGTAGCTCTGAAGCAGATTTCAGACCCCAGCTCTCGCTCCTCCCGTTTTTCTTCTATTTGCTGTCAATCACATGGTTCCCGTATCCCCAAAAAAATTCAGAGTGTGTTCATTTGCCCCGGTATTTACCCCAGGCCTCCTGTCTGACCTGTCACCCGGCCGCACACCGCTGCCCACGCTTCCCCGTCCACGAGCGGCTGGCGAACCGGTTTTCCGCTCTTCCACTCGCCAATCAGTGTCAACTTCCAGCAGAATAATGAGGCTTAATCGTAAATTGCCGAGGTGCGGCCCGGCCGAGCCTGACTGCTTAACATGGCCTCATCTGGGTGGAGCAAATGAACTACCCCTGTTTTGATTTTCCGACTGAAGAGCCACACCAAAGCCGGCTTTGGTGTCGAGCGCCTTTTTTCGTCCCTTCGCTCGTTCGCTCTTTTCCTTCATCTCATCTCATTTTTTTTCCTTATGTCATAGAAAGTCAGACTCACAAGTATTCTACTGTCTCTCATGGGTGGAGCTCGTCACCCTGAGGAGAGGAACTTGGCATGAGGGGTTGAGAGAGGAGAAAAAATAGACAAAAGAGAGAGAGAGAGAGAGAGTTAAGGGGACAAGGCAAAGCACTGACTAACGAGCTGTTGTCCGTCCCGAAGGGTCCAAAATAGCAGCTCAATCAAAGCAGCGTTAAAGGTAATTTCCTCAATTTGCTTCTCCTCCACATAAATCCTATTTATGAGACGAGAATGGAACAGAACAAAACGCCTATTCTTTGGATTAGCCGCTGCAAATTTTCCAATTTGGGGGAACACGGCCTGACGAGGAGGCCTATTTTTGGAAGAAAAAAAAAAAGAGAAAGGAATTACAGGGATGGTCCCTGGAGAAAGCCGGCCAGTGTGTGCCAGCATTCCAGATGTCCACACACCACTCGTACCAGCCTCGACCAGGATGTGTGTGTGTGTGTGTGTGTGTGTTTCTTTTTACTTTTTTTTTTTGTTCTTGTTTTGTGTTTTTGATGACCTCATGAAAACTTTACTCACACACTCGTTCTACTCGCTCACATTCGTTTCTCTCCAGCGCCCCTCGGTTCCACTCCGCTCCTTCATTATTAGCCATTGTTCCACCATTTTTCTGGCCCAGTCCCTCTTGTTTTTTCTTTCTTCATTACTGTCTTTCTTTCTTTCCCTCCTCTTTCCATCACTGGGACTGACACACTGTTTTTCCCCTCCTCTCATTTACTCTTTTACTACATCCATCCTCCCTGTCTGTATGCTGGTTTTATCTCTCTTTCTTTTCTTAATAAATAAATAAATAAATAAATAGTGAACTAACTAACAAGCTATCTATCATCGCGCTCCTCCTTACATTATTACTTTTTTCAATTCTTTTCCAAAAAAAAAAAAACCAGAAATACCAACAACGTTTTTTTTGGACTCGTGTTTTCTAAACTCATTTACTCTCTCAATTGAGCTTTGTGGGATTTTTTGCTTTTGTGTGATTTACATGCGCTCTTTTGAGGTTGAACAAAAAGAGAAGAGCTTTAAGTGTATAAACGACAGAACGACAGAAGAGCAAACTTTGATTTGTGGACCGTTTATGCAAAATTGTGCTGCAAAAAATAAACACAAAAATAAAAATCTAATAAACAAATAAATGCATAAAAATGAAACCCAGATCAGTGAAGTTGCTCTGTGTGTTTTTTTATTCCCCTTTAGCGTAAAAAAAAAAAAAAGAAAAAGAAATGATTTGGAGAGAATTTCAGGCTGGGGTTGTGGACTCAGAGTCAGCGGGCGAGTTGTGCATTGTGTCCTTCCTGCCAGATTCCGATCTGTTTGCTTTCCCGTGTGCTCACAAAAGGCTCATAAGTTAGTGTCAACTCTCGAGGCGAGCCACAAAGCACCCCAGTGTTGCTCGGCTAGCGCTCTGCTCGACGGCTCCGCTGGCTTGAAAGTTTACTGACTTCACACGGCAAACGATGGACGCCACCGTGGAACGACCGTGAGCCGTAGGATCCTGATTTTTCAAAAAGAGAAAGAGAACGGAAACAAAAACACCAGGCTTCTTTCTTTTCTCGTCTCGGGATCTCGATGCGAAACGGAGCACTCGTGTGTGTGTGTGTGTGTGTGTGTGTGAGAGAGAGAGAGAGCATATGTGTGTGTGAGCAGTGGAGCTTGCCACCGCCTCTGCTGGTTCTTCAGTGTGTGTGTAAGAGTGTGTGTGTGTGTGTGTGTGGGGTTCATTTAGTCTTTTCCGCTCCTCTCGGTGGATATGTTCTCTCTGAGACGGCGTGCCATCAGACCGGGACAAGTGCACGCCAGAGAGTGTAGGAGAGACACAGAGAGAGAGAGGGACTGCGTGTAAATGTGTGTGTGTGAAAGAGAGAGAAAGAGAGTGTGTGTGAGAGTGTGTGTGGGTGATTTCGGACATTTTTTTCCCGTAAGTTGTAATGCCATCCAGTGCTGAAGTGGTGAGCGTCGGAGAGGAGAGAGGGCCGGTGGCTGAGGAGGAGGAGGAGGAGGAGGAGGGGGGCAGACTGTGAGTGTTTACTGATTTGTTACCTGATCTCTCAGCCACACACACACACACACACACACACACACACACACTTAGACACAGCTTTTTGATTAACATCCTGATAAAAAGTTGTTAAACCCCGACGCAGCTCGACCTGAATATTATTCCTTGTAATAATTCTTTTAATTGCCTGCACATGAAGTCATTTTCAGCACTCCATGTCTGAAGTGCACTTTTTTATTCCTCCTCCTTCACTCCCTCACTCACTCACTCACTCACTCACTCTCTCGTTTGCTCACTTGCTTAAAGGGTTCTTCTAAGTGCTGGATATTTCCCTGAAAGTGTAGTGTATGAGCAGAGAGAGAGAGAGATGAAGCAGCGCTGTCATAATGAAGTTGACTTTTCGAGGACGGATGGGTCAACATTTACAGAGGAACGATTTAAACAAATTAATCTGGACAACTCTCGAGGTGGCTTTTTGAAGAGCGCAGGAATTTCTCACCTCGTCTCGTTCTGGGTGTTTCAGTATCATCGTCTGTGATTGCACGATTATTGCTGTTGGGTTTGAGACCATTATAACAAGAACTGGTTTTCTTCCTCCATAACGTTCACCAGTATAGCTTTATTAAAAGCAATAATAATAATAATAATAATAATAATAATAATAAAAAACTAAGGTAATAATAATGATAATAATAACTGAGTTACCAATAACAACAACAATAATAATGAAAACTAAGAAACTAATAATAATAATACTTTAATAAATAATACTATAATAATTATAATACTGAAAATATTAATAAAAACTGAAATAATAATAATAATAATAATAATAATGAAAATTATAATAATAAAAAAACTGTGACAATAATAATACTACATGCACATAACAATATATATTTAATTATAGAAAAAGTAAATTTTAGTAATGATATTCAGTACTCATCTCTCTCTCTCTCTCTCTCTCTCTCTCTCTTTATGAAACCGTATGAACAATCCGAGCGCCTGCTCACACTCCTGATAATTGAATTGTGCTAAACGGCTGTAGGTGCGTTAGTGATGTTTCCAGATGCTGAACAGAAAGCTGATTAGTGGAGGTGAGGATGCTGAGGGCCTTGTCACCTGTGTGAGCTTCTGTTCTCTCTCTCTCTCTCTCTCTCTCTCTCTCTCTCTCTGTCTGCTAGTCTTTTCCTGCCGTACCCTCTGTAACATGTGTATGTGACGTCTTGACATCATCAGCGTCTGGTGAAAATGAGGAAAAAAATCCAGAAACTCAGATTAGTAGACAGACATGTGCAATTATTTCACTTATAAATAATGTTTATAATATTTACGCGGCTGTAACCTGGGAAACGGCATGAGTTCATAAAGCAAGAAAAATGGACCTGAAGTGAACATGCAGGAGCGTTACAGAGGACGGGGAAAATAAATTAAATTAAAGACGAGTGAAAATCCTCAGATAGATTAATGATACTTTTAAAGAAATAATAAACGTTCAGGATCGAAAAACAGGAGTCGGTTTCGATTAGAAGTTTTAACAAGTTTGTATGTTAAAGTTATTTTAAGGATGACTTTTAACTGCTGTATAATAATAATAATAATAATAATAATCATTTATATATTATTATTATTATTATTATTATTATTATTATTATTATTTATGTGTATGCATGTGTGTGTTCTCTGTAATTCCATGGAAACTTGAAACCCAATCAAAAAGCAGCTTTCTGCCATTTTTCAGCTCAGCCCCATCGTCGGCTCCTGGAACAATGAATCTCTTGTGTTTTTTTCTGCCCCTTTTTTTGTTTTTTAAAAAAAATATTTCTTTTCCCATACGTTTGATTCGGACGATGGCATTTCTCATGTGTGTGTGTTCGTCTGTGCGTGTGCACGTGTGTGTGTGTGTAAGTAAGTAATGTTTTCCTCCAGAGTTGACTTGTTGACTTGGTGATTTAGGGCACTGAAGGCTGAGGGTTGAAGGGGTTAGGTGGGAGGGGTTGGGCTGGGGGGGGGGGGACTTGTAGGGGGGGTTCACTGGGCTTTAACGGTGCAGCTCAGTAGTTACTGATCACTATTGTCTATAAAAGGTCAAGAGAGAGGGACAGCGGGGTGAGCGAGAGAGAGAGAGAGAGGGAGAGAGAGAGAGAGAGAGAGAGACGGGGTGTCTTGCGATTGAGAAAGGTGAAAGCGGATATCCTAAGACACATGGCCTCGAGTCATAAGACCTTCAGGGACACCAGCGCGCAGGATGGAGGAGGGTGTGTGTGTGTGTGTGTGTGTGTGTGTGTGAGTGTGTGTGTGCTTCAAACCAATTAAACAGAGGTTTGTTTCTGCGTGATGAAACATTAGCATGGGCAACAATTCATGAGTCAAAGCATTCCGCGCACACACACGGCCACATGAGCCGCTCGCTGCCCAAGGACGTAACTCTTAATCCTTTTAAAACACGCTGCAATATTGTCAGCTATATATAGAGGCCTTCTCTGTTTGCCTCGACTCTTCTCTGGGGGCGTCGAGTGTGTGTGTGTGTGTGTGTGTGTGTGTGTGAGGGGGGAAAGAAAGAAAGGGAAGGATTATAGACACGCCATGCTCCCTCTCCATTTATTGATTAATCCAGTTTGTTAGCTGTCTGTTGTTATTGTGTAATGGAGTGTGAGTCTGAGAGGCCCGGTTAGGACCACGAGCCGCCGCTGTAATCATCTCCGCAAGACGAAATTGCTCGATTGTAAATCATAACGAGTTCTAAACGCATACAGAATAGACTGAGCACTGTTTTATTTATTTTATTTATTTATTTGGGTATTTGAGAAAGCGTCACAGGCTGTGACTGAGCAGAAGAAGGAAAACACATGGCAAGTGTGAGGTTTTTACTTTCACTCCAGAGTGAGCTATTCAGACAAATATTAACATGAACATTAATGCAGACATGCAGCTTTCATGCCTTCATACTTGGCCTGAGTTAAACGCACACTGCTGCATGGTTGGGTTTTGGGAAACGGAAGCGATTTGCTGAGAACTATAGCGAGAACTTATTAGGAACCGGAGTGATGAGGCAGAGGCCGAGGAACCGAAGATGTTTTCTTGTTTGTTTTTCAGTGTTTATGTTTTTTTGTAGTTTGTAGTTTTGTTTTGTAGTTTAACGATAGGAAATATAATGAAATTTAAACATAAACATAAAGCTACTGTATATATCGAGTGGTTCTCTTAACACCAACAACTGTTTTTTATTTATTTTTTTAAATTACAAAACAAGCACAAACACACAGCTACTATACTGCACGAAACATTAAGGGAACACTTAGTCCCGGTTTGACTTGAACGCCCCTTGTTTGTGTGTTTGCAGTCAAACTGGGACTAAGTGTCCCCTTAATGTTTTCGAGCCGTGTACACGGTGCTATATTTGTGAGTCAGTCCTGAGCATGCACTCAAATAAGCAAGTATTTTGCTTTCTCTCTCTCTCTCTCTCTCTCTCTCTCTCTCTCTCTCTCTCGCTCACTCACAGAAACACTCAATCCAGGCTTAAGAAGAAAAAAAAAAGTTTTAAAAGTTAATTTTAAGTAGTGGAGAATGTAGGATTCAAAAACACACATAAGACTATGGAGAGATTCACTGACCGGCTCTAACATTACAGGCCTGATATTATATATATTACACTTACTGCACTTAATGTCACGTTTCTGAGAAATATTCTTTTCATATTTGTGTGTTCTTTACATGTTTAATACGTTTAATCAAGCCGTTGCCAGAAAACGGACGAGGGTGAAGAATAAAATACTGATGCAACCTTGCAGTCGTACCCTGCTGTCACTGCCCAATACTGTCCTTTATTAGTATCGTATTGTGGTTGCGTTGTATCGTAAACACCATATCGTATATTGAATCGAATAAAAAAAGAACATGTACCATCCTTGCTTTCCCTTGTGCAGTGTTATATCTCATTGTTAATTTCAAATAAGGAACGAAAAAAAATAATAATCATCATCAGATCTAAGCCACACCCACATAAGGTTTAGAGATCCAGATCGTTCCGTTCTCCGATTAGCATGCGCTAAAAGGTCGACGTCGTGTATATCCGAGTTATTAACCAGCGATATTATTGAATTATTCATCTAAATGATGGAAAACGTGCCAGTGTAACGGTCTGGGTGTGGTTTTGTGTGTGTGAGTGTGTGTGTGTGTGTGGTCTCAGCATGAGGAAGAGGATTTAATTGAATAAATGATAACGCCTCTTTACATGTTTACCGCTTGCACTCGTCGTATTTTAAACAGGATCGAGTTTTATGGTCGTGAACAAACAGGCTGTGAGGACGCAGAATAAACCGTGATGAATTTTATACCCAAACACACACACACACACACACATATGCTGCTCACCCACTAACTGTGCCACACTTTATTTTCAATTTGGTTTGGTCCATATTGTTTTATTATCATAACTGTATCAGTGGGGAGGAGGACGAGGAGGAGGAGGAAGAGGAGGAAGGTGAATATTAGCCTCATGGACATGCAGGCAATGAGGTCGGGGCTGTGCAGAGAGAGAGAGAGAGAGAGAGAGAGCAAGTGTGTGTGTGTGTGTGTGTGTGTGTGTGAGCCACAAGCTCAGCCCCAGCACTCAGCCTTGGCCCCGCACACGAGCAGCTCGACCCTCCCGGCTCCCCTAATAAATTATTAACTCCAACTGACAAATACAGTTACGGAGCCCGAGCGCAGATCTGTTGCATTTTCTAACAAGATTGCTGTAGACACATGTTACGGGAGAACAGAGTCAGCTCCTCTCTCTCTCTCTCTCTCTCTCTCTCTCTCTCTCACACACACACACACACACACACACACACACACTCTCATGGCTCAGCAGTTTGACTGATGGTTGGAGACTGGAGGAAAAGTGCCTAAGAGACTGAATATTTTAGAGGTAAAATAATACCACTTGATTTAGTGTGTAATACAAAAGAAGTGCTTTGTTTCACTCGCAATCCGCTGAAGAAACACCGAGCGCTTTGGATCCATGAATAAAAAATGGGGGCAGAATCGCCCCCCTTGCCCTTTTCATTTTTTTTTCCTTTTATGTTTCTAAACTTTGCTTTGAATTCTCTTTTTTCTGTTTAATAGCTGTTTTTTTTGTGTGTGTCAAGACATCAGGATGCTCACAGGTTCAGGTTCAGGTCTATGCCTCCTCCTCCACCTCCTCCGCCTCCTCCTCCACCTCTTTCTGGCTGTCTATGTTAACGGACACATGCCATGTTTACACAGCTGTTCCAGTGTGTTTGATTAACTTCCACAGCCGTCTATTGTCCACATATAGATGCACACGACAGTCACAGACGCTCATATTGTTCCCGGCGTGCGAGCTGCTCTAATTAATGATCTGCATTTAATGATTCGTATCGAGAATGCTCGCTTGAGTGCGTTTATGTGTTTGTATTTGTGAAGCTGTTGTTCTTTTTTTCATAAGGGGTCAAAAGCTGGGTGTAGGCGAGGACAGAGAGAGGTGGACAGGCGCAGATGAGTGTAGAAGGAAGTAGATTGGATTGGACAGGGGAGACAGGGGGTAGTTGGTTGTAGATGAGGGGGAGACGATGTGATAGATGGGGATCGATGTATGTAGTGATAGTGAAGAGAATTGGGCAGACATGGTAGACAACATGGTAGCCATGGTTGAACATGGGGTAGATTTGGGGTACTCAGGATGGACAGAAAAAGGAGATGGAATTCGATGATGAATAGTCAGGTGAAGAAGGGGGTATATGGGTGATGAACCGGGTAAAAAAAAAGATGAAGAATAGGCACGATATAGACACAGAAGGTACTAGGCGTGGTGGATGGAGGAAGATGCGGTAGACGTAAGGTAGGTTTGTGGAAGAGAGGGGGATAGACTAGAGTGGATGGAGAAAATGTGTGGTGGAAAGAATAAATGGTGGTAGACAGGGTAGAACAAGTGGGAAAAGGGGTAGACAACAGTAGATAGGGAATAGATAGAGGTAGATGAGGTAGAGAAGGGTAGGTAGGTGGTAAGAGGCACAGATGTGGACTAGGTAGAGTAGATGAGGAATAGATAGAGGTAGACGAGGGTAAGTGTGTTAGATGGAATAGATGGTGGTAGACCAGGGGGAGAATTGGTATATGGGGCTAAATCTAAGCAAATGGGGGAACACATAGAAGTACAAGCGTGTAGACAAGGACAAGTGGTGGTGGTGGTGGTGGTGGGGGGGGGGGTAAATGGTGTAGGTGGGTGGTAGATTGAATATGCGGTGGGGTACATGGATTATATTTTATTGGTGGTAGACAGGGAAACTGGGGTAGATGGGGAATAGATAGAGGTAGATGGGTTAGATGAGGGTAGGAAGGTGGTGGATGAGGGTACTGTATGTGGTGGTAGACTGCGGGGAACGTGGATTGGGTATTGATTGGGTAGATTGTGGTAGACAGGGAAACAGATGTACATGAGGCATAGGCCAGAGATAGATGGAGAATAGATAGAGGTAGATGGGTTAGATGAAGGTAAGTGGACAGATGCAGGAACAGATTAACTTCGCTGTGTCCGTCTGATTTGTTTTCATCCCCCTGATGCACTTCATGCTGTAAAACTTGGCAGAGCTGGGAGTTGGAGTTCTGGAGGCACCTTGGGCTGCCTTCATTACCCAGCCTGCCTGGGTTTCATCTCCCAGCGGGCAAAAAGAAGCCATTAGTGCACAGTGGAGGGAACCTTGACTTCTAATTCCTATGCCCTCTGGTTCCGGTGCCAACTCGACCAATAGTTTTTTTTTAATTTTTATTATTATTATTTATTTATTTTAATTTTGCTTCATTTCTCCAAGTCCTGCTCACTTCATAGCGCAGCATAGCCCTCCCCGGCTAATAGTTAGCGGTGTGTGTAGAGTCCTGAGGTGCTGTTTAATTGCTGGATATCCAGCATGGATAAACCGCACAGAGCAGACGCAGGAAAAAGGGGATTAGGAGTAAACACGTGCTGGCTGCTTCTCAGCACTTCAGATCAGTAGGAAAGCCTTATGATACAGTTATTTATACCAAGAGCTTAATTAGATTAGCAGCCTCCGTATTAATTTCCCCCATTGTACAGACCAGCGTGCGGGCGCCTGTGTATTAATTGTCGGGGAGCTCGAAGCGCTCAGAGAGCTCGCAAAATTTAAACCAGATCTTTTTTATTAATATTATTATTTTTTAAATTCCTTTTGGCTCGTACCTGGTGCATGCGGAGCATAGATGACTTTTTCTGTTGCTCGTTAATTTGAGTAATTTTATTCGAGTGAAATAGTGGCGTAGTTAAAAGCTCTGGTAATTTGTAGAGGATGAAAGTCAAGTTAATTTGAGAAGAAAAAACAGTGCAGTTGGAATTTTATGTCGAGCATGATGAGCTGTTAAAACCAGTTAATTAACTGGTTGTGGGAAGTAAATTTTGCTTCACCAAGCTCGTGATGTACGCTTATGCTTAGTGCACAACCCGAGGAGAAAGCAACAAATCACAATGCGCAAGGTGTCTCCTGTAATATGAACCATGTTTTATAATTGTTTATTGACTTGTTATTCTGGACGAGTGGAAAGACGAGCCTGTTTTATAGCATGCAAACCTTCTTAGAGTACCATGAGACATTCCTGGGTTATTTACATTAAATATAGGATTTTTTTGAGAGTCTGAAGAACATGGTATAAAAATATAAAAAATGAGAAATGCCTTGAGACTCATGAGATTAATTTCGTCCTGTCTGACCTCGCCCTCTTCTGTGTCTTTCCTCTTGCAGCAGAATCATGTCTTCCAAACAAGCCACCTCTCCTTTTGCCTCGGGTGTGGACGTCGGCGAGGACGGAACGGGTCAGGAGCGCCTCGTTTGGGAGAAGGACGAAGGCACCGACCCGCTGGCAGCGCCGCAGCTGCCGATTCACAACCTGCTGCACGGCAAGATGCACGGCGAGGAACTGCCGCCTGTTAGCAGCAGCGTGCCGCCGGAATCCGACTGGGACAGCCTGGTGTCGGCCCAGCAGCGCATGGTGAGAAACACACACAAACACACGCACACACATTTTCTCAGTGCCTGGAAATCTAGCACAGTCCATTTACACCCGTAAGACTTGCTAATGTTCTGAGTAAATGAGTGATGGATGAAATATGGCTTCCTGTTCGGGTTCCACGGTGTGTCCTGCAGGGCCGAGGTTCTGACCCAGTCATTTACAGAATAAAACACATGCAGGAAACAATGACTTAAGAGTTACTCGTACTGCCATGACATTGATTATTGATTCAGTCTATACTCATATTTATCTTATATAACATAATAAGTTTTAAGTTTGTTAAGTTTGTTCCTTTGAACACTTGTTTCTTCACCAGCGTCTCTTTTATCGTCTCTTTTGAAGTTAATAACGCACAGCTTGTCTTGTTAACGAGAAACCACGACAGCCAGTGTGTGTCTTCTTTCTCATCGTGTTACAACCTGCCGATGCTGTAGAGCTCAGAATTTAAAGAAGAAGAAAAAAAAAACGCTTACCGCACCTTTAATTATTTCTCAGAACATAACCGAAATATAAAAATTGAAGAAATTGAAGCATGAAATTGACGCACTTTTGCTTTAAAACCGCTCCCAAAGTTTGACTGTGACTCCACCACCATCATGTCTGACACAGGCGATGCATTTTAGCGTGACGCGAGGCACATGTCCATGTGCACACTGCGTCTCTAAACACTGTGACGGATTCGCGTCCCAAGGACACAGAACGAGTGTAACGGGGCGTCTCTCTGTAGACCTCTGGAAAGAAGACTTTGGCCAAATGTTTGACTTTGAAGTTTAAAGCCGTCCGCGAGTGGCTGGAGATCCCTCGCCGAGCGAAAAAGTCGCGGTATTGAGTTACATTTCACGTCAAAGCGATTTTATGAATCTATAAATAGGGAGACAATGAGAGAGAGAGAGAGAGAGAGAGAGAGAGAGTGTGTGTGTGTGTGTGTGGCTCACTCGGTCTCTATGGCTTCTCTCTATTGGACACAGGCACTTGAAGAGCCTCTGACAGGCCCTCATTGTTTACTGCTAATAAAGGGAAATTGTCTCCTCCTCTCTTACCGCTGACCCAAAATCCACTTAATCCGGAACAGAACACGAGTGAAGAACTGACCCAGAACTAAACAGAACCAGAGTGTTGACAGTTTCTAATTATTAGCTTTTAACAATAAGTCTCAGGCTGCATTATTGCTCCTACACCTCAGTTTGTGATTTTAATTTTCTTGAAAAATGATTATGCAGAACCGTTGAATCCTGGATTGCGTTTGGTCAGAAGGTGTTGATTAATTTTCTAGATCAGACGCTCTGACCGTAGCGAGCGAAGGTATATGGTTTCTATAGTGCACTCACATGCATGTGTTCTGTAATGAATAATAATGATATAATATACAATTTATGGAAGGAGTCTCCAGTGTCAGCGCTTTTTAAGAGTCATATGAGAGAGAAAAGTCTCCATGACATGCCGTTATGGGAAAATAATCATCTTCAGGGTGCTAACAGGTAACTCTGCTTCATGGCACCACACACAGTGGTTTATTTCTGGGTGGTCTCTCCTCCTCCTCCTCCTCCTCCTCCTCCTCCTCCTGTCTCTGTCTTCTCTCTGTCTTATGTAAATGCAGTGTTGCTCAGGTGCTCGATATTACAGCATGCGTAATTGGATTACCGAGAGCTTTTGTGTGATTGGTGTAATTAGGAAAAGCATTATAAAGACATAAAGAAGTTCTCCTCTGTCTTCTCAGACTCAAGCCGTTTCTCTCTTCATATAACGAGGGGAAATTAATTGTGCTCATTTGATCTTTGAGAGAGCTTTTCATTTGCAAATCACGGATTATTAATTTCTTTTAACAACAAGCTGGAGGGTAGTTCGGGGGAGTTGCTGTAAGGGAGAGAGTTTTGTGACAGGAACAGGTGTTGCGCGGTAAAAAAAAAAAAAAGGGTGGAGGCGGGTTGGATCGCGGCGGAGGAAGAGTGTGAACAGGAGAAAAAAACTAAAAAAGAAACGCAGTGTGTTTAGTCTGCGTGTAAAACCCTCGTGCCAGGCGACTGCTCTGAATTATCTGCTGCATAATCGGCTCGCCCCGTTGCCCTCGTGCCCTCTTGCCCTGCCGTCCGTCTGCGCCCGGGGCACCACGCTGCACAGAGACCGGCTGCTCCGCGTGCACATCTGCTAACCTCTCTCCGCTCTCGGCTCTTCACATTCCTGAATATTTTTCGGGGATTAAGCAGCTCCGTATACTCTAGCACGGAGCAATCCCGTGCTCTTTTTTGGACCCATCCCAGAATTCCTTCCTCTGAGTTCCTCTGCCCCTCATCAATCACGAGCTGCCACGGTTTCACAATGCCATTCCGGGAGGAGCTGGAACGAGCTGTTTTAGGATTATTAGTGCACGCTAACTTTTACGATTTATCTCTCGTCACGTTCTAATCTCAGACGATTGTGATCGTAGACTGGCACGGGGATTCCTTCTCGGATTCGACTGTAGAAAAAAAACAGTGTTTTGTGAGCGTTCGGGTCTCAGGCGAGATCCCAGTTAACCACTAAAACACGCGCAGGTGGGATCGCAAAACAACAGCCTCTCCAGACAGGCCTGAGATTTACGAGCGCCCGCAGGATTCAGCCCTAAAGCAGCCAGCCACTGGAGGGGCCGAGAAATCGCTCCAACGCAAACGACACGTTAGCATGGAAGTGCAGCAGCGCAGGGGAGAAAGACAGAAAAAGGCACTCGTGTTATGGTTAAATGTAAGATCTAAAGGTTTTCTGATTATCTTGTGAAACGTTAATGCTTTCGACAAACCACAAATCACTGCAGTTCCTCTTCCCCTTCTTCCGAGGCATCTGGGAAAACGCTCAGTAAAAGACTTGAGGCCTAAACAATCTCCTCTCCCTTCCTCTTTGTTTTTCTCCTTTAGGAGTCAGACAGCAATAAAGTATGTTCCCTGTACTCCTTCCGGAATAACTCTACCTCTCCGCACAAGCCGGAGGAGGGGGCACGGGAGCGAGGTGACCTGCTGGGAGCCTCTGCCTTCGGAACGCCGGAGCGCCGCAAAGGGAGCCTGGCCGACGTGGTGGACACGCTGAAGCAGAAGAAGCTGGAGGAGATGACAAAGACAGAGCAAGACGGTATGGGAGGCTTCATCGTGTGTGATTCTGTGTGTGTGTGTTTGAGAGAGAGAGAGAGAGAGAGAGAGAGAGAGAGAGAGTAAGTAAGTGCATGCATGTGGACATCTGTGTTTGTACATGTTCATGCACAAGTACCTTATTCATGGCTTTAGTGAGAGCCTGCAAGCTGTGCATGGACGGCGTCAGGCATATATCAGTGTCCTTTTCTCTCACTGTGTCTATATTCTCATTTTCATACACACTTCATCATCTCCACACACACACACACACACACAAGGCATAGAGTCAAACCTGGGAGGACTGACGTGGCCATGTTTCCAGTTTGTTCTGAACGGGTTCCAGTGTGACAAAGAGTGGGTGGCACTACACCTCGGGCTTAAGTGTGGTCCGCGCGCCGCTCCAAGCCAAACTCTCAGAACGTAAAACACACGCCAGCGACCCGACGCCAGGAACATTACCTTTTTATTCTTCAGCACAGACGACAGCATTCATTTCGCAAAATTCGACTCAACCTCTCACCAAAATAAGCCCCCCCTCACCCCCTCACCCCCCCCCTCTCTCTCTCTCGCTCTTTTAGTCCGAGTGAATGAAATTCAGTTTAATTAAAATGAATGGTGTGTATAATTATTTCGTACTTTAATACTTAAACGCATAATTTACACGACTGTCAAAATCCGTTTAATATAGTACATCATTGTGTGGGTTTTTTTAAATGCAGGAAATGACTTAAAAACTTTCTGGGAATTTTCTCTACACCGTCAAGCTGTTATGTAAAATGCGATGTCTATGAATATTCATGAAGATTTAATTTGTGCATTAGCGGGAACGCCCCCACTGACATCACTATCCATAGCATGAACGAGATCGAATTATTATTTAAATCAGTGGTTTTATTGCAATTTGTTGTTTTTGATAAAAGCATCAAAACTAAAAGAAAACAAACAAAAACTAAACAAACATAAACAATTAAACAAATAGAAATATTGATCACTAATCAGCGAGCTCACCAAGCGTAGCCTATTTCTGAAAGTTTTTATATTTCACATAAAAAAAAAAAACCCGAAGCCATTTAAAAACATCTAAGGATCATAACTACAATATAACCCTCGATATATGAATATGTACGAATATGCAAATTAAGAAACGCCCCCTTTTCCTCCTGACATTTTTAATTTATAATATATCCGCTATTAACACTCGAGAGACAGCGATCTCGCTACGATCTAAATCATAGTTTCTCTGTGATTAATTTAATATTAGGCTCACATGCCTGAAATAACGTCACCATAGAGACAACAACAACAACAACAACAATTTCATAAAATGTATCTAAATTAGTGTAATATGTGTGTTGTGTTTGTAAAAGATTTTACAGATCATGTTTGATCTAATAATCGGATATAATCTGTCACTTATATATAATATCATATAATTTAGTGGTTTTCAAGGAAATATATTTTACTGTACTAATAAGAAAGTTTAAGCGTGTCTCAGGCTTCTGTGCAGGCGCAGGGTTTTTTTTTTCATATATTTTTTAAAATGATTAGAATTATTATTATTTCAGTTCCCAGCATTAGGAACGAGTCCAACATGTCGCTCGGGAGCCAGGAGGATGTCAGAAAAACAAATATTAAGAATACTTGCTTTAATAGTGAATCTACTCTTAATTAGAACTAAGTAAGACTGGATATACCAAAACATATACCACACACACACACACACACACACACACACACACACACACACATACACTTAGTCCAAGGCTTCTCCCAAGAGACACGCCCGACTCATTGGAGCGTCTGGGGAGCACTTCATCACATGAATAAATTAGACCTTAATTCATCTAAAATTATTTTTCTCCTCTAACTTTTCACCCTGTTTTCTTCTCCCTGGTCTAATCATTTATTCCTAGCTGACGGTGGCCTCGTGCGCTATGGCAAAGGTCGGAAAAACATTTCCAAAAATCCGACCCATTTTAATATGCAGCATCGTTGTGTGTGTGTGTGTGTGTGTGTGTGTGTGTGATTCGAAGACGACATAAATAAACAGATATTATTGTTTTCTTTAAAGTGTTAAACCAATCGCTGTGTTTCTTTCCCCCGGTCTTGTACACCGAGCGGTTGATGCGATTCCCCTCGGCTCGTGTCTGTGATTAGCCGAGATCGACTGGAAGTCCTCGTCAGTATAAAGGTCTCGTCTCATCATGCGCATTAGCTCCTGCTCTCGTTTTTTATTTTTTATTTTTTTATGCCACTGCGGCCTCATGCTAATGAGTCCCAGCTGGTACGGCCGGTTCTCGCAGATATCTAAGTGGTCAAGTGCGGCTTGTAATCCTGAAGGCCGTGTGTTTAGAGGGTGCTTTAGCTTCTAGTGTACAGCTGTGTTAATCTGGACTTAATGGAGATAGAGTCGGAGACGGAGACCATCGGGAGACCGATGTGGCCTCGAGCCCTGATCACTTGCCCCGTGTGTAAATAAACTTGAAGAAATTAGTTCCTGGACTTGTGCGAGACGAGGGGGTTGACAAACGCTCAGGACGTCGCGTGGAACTCTTAGAACCGAGAGGTTCAGTGACCGTAAGGTTGAATGAAGCTTCCTGAGTGCTCTGATTGCTTGTCATGAATGTAAATTACTGAGGATTAGCAGCTAATGTGTGTGTGTGTGTGTGTGTGTGTGTGTGTGTACATGAATTAACCCTTTTTTATCATGACTGTAAAAGCCGTTGTTGTCATTGTGACATGAGTGATGTCAGGCCGGGCTAAACGGCTAAAACCATCTCTTAGCTCACAAGCGTACAGCCAGATGACACGAAGGCATGGGGAACAACTGTTGCAGCTTTGTCTTCAGGACTAAACTCGAACCATCTGTCTGCTCATTGTAACTCGCTGTAATTTGCTTGTTCAGAAGGTCACGCAGCCTTAGAACATGTCCGGACCTTAATGCGTGCGTTTTAGCGTCCTGTTTGCGATGTTCGACTAAATATCACGGTATCATTAAGTACCATTTAAGGTGGTGCAGCTGGTCGATACGACATTACTCCGCTTCTCTCTCTTTCTCTCTCTCACACACACACACATACACACACATACACAAACTTAGTCAGCAGTCACACACACACGTACACACACACACACACACACACACACACACACTTAATTAAATGTGTATGCCGAGCCTGAGAGTCGACCGCTCTCAAATTCAATCAGGTCTATTAGAACTGGCCGGAGAGGAAGTCGGCCCCGGATCGTCATCTCGCCGCTGCCTTCTCTGAACCCGGCCCGTCCTGTGGCCAATCGTCTCCGTCCCTCGTTCACTCCCCCACCCCCCACCTCTTTTTTTTTTCATCATCCCGCCGGCCCTGTACTCGTCTAACAGGTCCTTAAAGTGCTTTAAGTGCTTGTGACCGCTCTAATGAATGAAAATGTCCTCCCCAGGCCCGCAGGACTGCATTACGCTGAATAGTCACCTTCACTGTAAAAGCTCCTCCAGGGCCAGCCGGGCCTAACGATTGTGTCAGGCGCTTATTTACCGGCTATTGTAAAATGCATTATTTATGGAGAGCTCTCTCGACAACACTTGTCAAAGAGTTAAAAATGTCAAACGTAAGTAGGGAAAGAAAACAGAGGTAGTGGTGTTGGTGGTGGAGGGGGGTTCGGGGATGGTTAGAAGAAATAAACTTGTTGGGAATGTAGGGAAGAGAGAAAAAAAATTAACATCCATTACAGATGGAAGGTGACCTTGAGCAGGGTTCATAAGCAGTTTAAGCTAGCCTTTATGTAATGCACTAATCAATACGGTTTAGCGCTGATATACTGTACTGCTCTTTTCCACTATGTCTAGTTTTGAGTCTATAAACTCTTTTGTTGAATGGAATCAATTATATTTATGATTTCTTTTTCTCGACAATATTAATTAGCACGCTTAAACACAGCTCCTGGTCCCTGTGCTTGCTCAACACAATGCAACTGTGCTTTTAATTAATAATTTTTTTTTCTTAGTGTCAGCACGGCCATGCCTCGTTCACTCTGAAATGCCAGCGGAATTTCTGACGATCCGACTCGAGTTAATTTTTCCAGTCCCGCAGTAGTTGGACGGCAGCGAGAATCTCGGAGAGTCAGACCGAGTCTAGCTAAGGAAGCCCGCAGCTTTTCCTAGTCTGGGCATCGGAGAGCGTACGTCCCTGCCAACTTAGTCAGCAGTCTTGTTCTGGCAGGATTGCCTGCTCGTGGCTCCTGGTAAAAGCTTGTTAGCTGCTAATCCGGTGCTTGTGTAAAGACCAGGGTTACACATTTCAGGTTCACGCTGAGCCCGAGGAAGGAGGCACCGCTTTCTGATTACGCGTATGACTTTTATATAAAAATGTTTATATAAAATGCTCACAGACGCTTGTTGGCAAAATATAAATATTACTATAGAAATTACTATGGAAACAATACACCATTACATGGACTAAGTGTGTTAATATAAACCTGTGAACCAACACCTTCTGACCATAATCCAGCAGTGGTGTACGGTAAATGGAATTAGACCAGATAAAGCCTCGTTTTATGATGTGTCCTGAAATACTGATCTCTTGCGTCAGCAGTTGTTCGGTCCGTCATTCTCCTCTCGTTTTTTTAGCCGTAAAGTGAAAGGACAGGGTCGCGTCCCACTTTTAGCGTGTGTGGGAAAATCATGCCAAGTGCATTTCAGAGGCAACAGGTGGAGAGTAGTGGCCCTGTCGAGGAGCGAGTGAATTACGCCACCCCGGGTGACCCGTTTGACAGAAGGAACAGTTGCTACTGTGGCCTGCGTGAACGTTTTCTCTGTGCGAGGTAACCCTAGCTCCTCCGAGGGGGGGCACGGAAGACGATGGCGAGGACGCCGGAGAATAGAGACACGGCCGCTCGGTGTACACCTGGAGCTTTGTGCATTCAGTCGAATGTAACGAGTTTAGCATGAGAGAGCATGTACAGCGCTGGCGGCCCACGCCGAGGCTGCATCTCTGGGGTGCGGGGAGTATTTGCAGAAACCTCCCTGCTGGAACTCGGCTAATTCTGAAGCAGGTGAGCTGCAATCCCAGCTGCGTATGTCGGTCTACGTGACCTCTCTCCCCTCTGGCGCACCAGTCATCTGGAAAACTTCTCTCTCGGGTCGCCGTGGAGATATTCATCCTTCACTGGATGTGGAAAAAAATAAATCTGTTAGCGCTTCGATGCTACGTCGCATAAGCGCAGTTTGAGTTTATTTGTAGATATAGCAGGTTTACAGAAATCCTGATGTAGATTAAATCTCTAATCAGGAAGAAAGCTTAAAAGAAAGCATTTCCATGTCATGTGATATATGCAGAAGACTGCAAGATAATATATATGTTTTTCTGTTAATAAACACTCCTCACTCCATGCGTGGCACAGTTTCAACCAGATCGTCGGGAGATGTAGAGATTCATGGTCTCGGGGCAGAAAGCCGTTTTCCCGTGTGTCATTTGTGTTGCATTTTTATGACCCCTTTGAAAAGGCTTCAGTTGAAATAATGGAGTTGAGGAGTGAGAGCTCTCAGCTCGCCCTCTCTCTCTCTCTCTCTCTCTCCCTCCTTCGCTCTCTCCCTCCTGCCTCCTTGTCATCTGCCTCTGGGTTTATTCCACCTAATTAATAGGAATCTTTGTTGTAATGATCCGTGGCACTGGCCCCCTTGACTCGATGCATATGCAATGAAGTCGAGGCCCCTCTTTAATTCCTTGGCCGGTCGCCGGAGCGAACCTGAATATTTGGAGGCGCTCTTCAAATGCGTCTCTCCGTCCACCAGCACTGGCCGAACATCAGTCAACCTCCTTCCCTCTCTCATCTTCTCTCTCTCTCTGCTTCCTTTAATAGGGTTGGCCTGCTGCTGTCCACCTTTGACTCGCGCTGCTTGTCTGAATAAAAGTGCCTGCATTAGATTAGTGTGTGTGTGTTTGTGTTTGTGTAAGTGCTGGTGTCAATGTGCGTTAGCGTTGAGGAGTGTTTGAAGGTGTGTATCCGTTCAGGAACCTGGCTTGTCACTTTTATTCGACCGAGACCGACAAGACACACACTGGAATGGCTTGTTAGGCCACGTCCTGATCAAAAGCCGCTCTCCGGTCTCTGGTCAGCGTTGTTGTCAGCCTGTGAAGCAGACAGTAAATAGACTTCTGCTTCTGGTAAAGGGGAAAAGCCTGGCCTTGGCAGTGTGTCATGCGGTGAAAAAAAACGCAAGCAATTTTGACGAGAAGAGGCAGCCCTCTCCTCGACACCTGGTTCCTCTTCTGGCAGTAGGACACTTTCACGCCGATTATTCAGAATCCGAGTTCGAGTCTCACTCCTTTGTTTGCTGTTTGCTTTTACGTTGGACGTAATTAAATGAGTAAAAAGAGTACACTTAGCATCTTAGCAGGTGAAATATTCTTAAATCTATCTATAATTTCTTAAAACAGCATTACAACAAATCAAACATAAGATTATAGCTTAAATAATAATATATTTTAGTTAAAAAATAGAAAAATAGAATAAAGCGGTGCTGGCTCAGTAAACTAAGTTGTGTTACTGATCGGAAGTTGGCGGTTTGAGCCCCAACTCCGCCAGGTTACTGCTGTCGGGCCCTTAAACCAGGGGCGCCGTAAAAATGGCTGACTCTTACCCCTTTTCCACTGCTCTGGTTCCCGTGCCGGTTCCCAATTTTGGAACCAGTGCCGTGCTTTTCCACAGAAATAAATTGGCCCCTAAACTCTGCTGGTCTAGTCGCGAGAACCCGTGACGTCACGAGCGGTGGGCGGAATTATAGGGAGCGTTAAAAAAAATGGCGGAGACCCAAAGTCCGTTAATGTG